>OX380342.1:16937184-17537184 GCA_947425015.1 Pterostichus niger
AGAATCAAACTTTAACCAAATGTAATGTTTGTACCTAGGGTAAAGTTAAAAAGTTTAAACAATTTGAAAATATCTCTATATTTAGGCGAGTAAACGAAAAATGTTCGTCTCAGACTCTAAAACCGCAGAAATCGTGTTTCAAGTTGAAATACGCCTTGGTACCATATCTCACCTAAAGTAAATGGTAGAATCAAACTTTAACCAAACGTAATGTTTGTACCTAGGGTAAAGTTAAAAAGTTTAAACAATTTGAAAATATCACTATATTTAGGCGAGTAAACGAAAAATGTTCATTTCAGACTCTAAAAACGTAGATATCGTGTTTCAAGTTGAAATACGCCTTGTAAACGAAAAATGTTTATTTCAGACTCTAAAACCGCAGAAATCGTGTTTCAAGTTGAAATACGCCTTGGTACCATATCTCACCTAAAGTAAATGGTAGAATCAAACTTTAACCAAACGTAATGTTTGTACCTAGGGTAAAGTTAAAAAGTTTAAACAATTTTAAAATATCACTATATTTAGGCGAGTAAACGAAAAATGTTCATTTCAGACTCTAAAAACGTAGAAATCTTGTTTCAAGTTGAAATACGCCTTGTAAACGAAAAATGTTTATTTCAGACTCTAATAACGTAGAAATCGTGTTTCAAGTTGAAATACGCCTTGGGACCATATCTCACCTAAAGTAAATGGTAGAATCAAACTTTAACCAAACGTAATGTTTGTACCTAGGGTAAAGTTAAAAAGTTTAAACAATTTGAAAATATTTAGGCGAGTAAACGAAAAATGTTCGTCTCAGACTCTAAAACCGCAGAAATCGTGTTTCAAGTTGAAATACGCCTTGGTACCATATCTCACCTAAAGTAAATGGTAGAATCAAACTTTAACCAAACGTAATGTTTGTACCTAGGGTAAAGTTAAAAAGTTTAAACAATTTTAAAATATCACTATATTTAGGCGAGTAAACGAAAAATGTTCATTTCAGACTCTAAAAACGTAGAAATCGTGTTTCAAGTTGAAATACGCCTTGTAAACGAAAAATGTTTATTTCAGACTCTAAAACCGCAGAACGTACTGTTTGTACCTTCAGTAAAGTTTAGAAGTTTAAACAATTTTAAAATATCACTATATTTAGGCGAGTAAACAAAAAGTTCGTTTCAGACTCTAATAACGCAGAAATCGTGTTTACAACTTGAAAAACGACTTGGAACCATATCTCACCTAAATTAAATGGTAGAATCAAACTTTAACCAAACTTTAAGTTTGTACCTAGGGTATTGT
Source organism: Pterostichus niger (assembly GCA_947425015.1). Lineage (NCBI taxonomy): Eukaryota > Metazoa > Arthropoda > Insecta > Coleoptera > Carabidae > Pterostichus > Pterostichus niger. Next base: position 16,938,466 of record OX380342.1, read on the forward strand.
TGAAAAGTTTAATCAATTTTAAAATATCACTATATTTAGGCGAGTATACGAAAAATGTTCTTTTCAGACTCTAATAACGCAGAAATCGTGTTTCAAGTTGAAATACGACTTGGGACCATATTTTTATTTTAGATTCAAAGTTTAAATGAACGTAGTGTTTGTACCTTCACTATAGTTTAGAAGTTTAAACAATTTTAAAATATCTTAGTTTTTAGGCGAGTAAACGAAAAAGTTCGTTTCAGAATCTAATAACGCAGAAATCGTGTTTACAACTTGAAAAACGACTTGGAACCATATCTCACCAAAATTAAATGGTAAAATCAAACTTTAACTAAACGTAAAATTTGTACCTAGGGTATTGTTGAAAAGTTTAATCAATTTTAAAATATCTCAATTTTTAGGCGAGTAAACGAAAAAGTTCGTTTCATACTCTAACAACGCAGAAATCGTGTTTCAAGTTTAAATACGTAAAATATGGATTTTACCTAAATTAAATGGTAGATTCAAAATTTAAATAACCGTAGTGTTGGTACCTTGAGCAAAGTTTAGAAGTTTAAACAATTTTAAAATATCTCAATTTTTAGGCGAGTAAACGAAAAAGTTCGTTTCAGACTCTAATAACGCAGAAAATTGTGTTTACAAATTGAAAAACGACTTGGAACCATATCTCACCTAACCTAAATGGTAGAATCAAACTTTAACCAAACGTAAAGTTTGTACCTAAGGTATTGTTGAAAAGTTTAATCAATTTTAAAATATCACTATATTTAGGCGAGTAAACGAAAAATGTTCTTTTCAGACTATAATAACGCAGAAATCGTGTTTCAAGTTGAAATACGACTTTGAACCATATTTTACCTAAATTAGATGGTAGATTCAAAGTTTAAATGAACGTAGTGTTGGTACCTTCAGTAAAGTTTAGAAGTTTAAACAATTTTAAAATATCACTATTTTTAGGCGAGTAAACGAAAAAAGTTCTTTTCAGACTCTAATAACGCAGAAATCGTGTTTCAAATTTAAATACGACTTGGGACCATATATTACCTAAATGAAATGGTAGATTCAAAGTTTAAATGAACGTAGTGTTTGTACCTTCACTAAAGTTTAGAAGTTTAAACAATTTTAAAATATCTCAATATTTAGGCGAGTAAACGAAAAAGTTCGTTTCGGACTCTAATAACGCAGAAAATTGTGTTTACAAGTTGAAAAACGACTTGGAACCATATCTCACCTAAATTAAATGGTAGAATCAAACTTTAACCAAACGTAAAGTTTGTACCTAGGGTATTGTTGAAAAGTTTAATCAATTTTAAAATATCACTATATTTAGACAAATATACGAAAAATGTTCTTTTCAGACTCTAATAACGCAGAAATCGTGTTTCAAGTTGAAAAAAGACTTGGAACCATATCTCACCTAAATTAAATGGTAGAATCAAACTTTAACTAAACGTAAAGTTTGTACCTAGGGTATTGTTGAAAAGTTTAATCAATTTTAAAATATCCCTATATTTAGGCGAGTATACGAAAAATGTTCTTTTCAGACTCTAATAACGCAGAAATCGTGTTTCAACTTGAAATACGACTTGGGACCATATTTTACCTAAATGAAATGGTAGATTCAAAGTTTAAATGAACGTAGTGTTTATACCTAGGGTATTGTTGAAAAGTTTAATCAATTTAAAAATATCTCAATTTTTAGGCGAGTAAACGAAAAAGTTCGTTTCAGACTCTAATAACGCAGAAATCGTGTTCCAAGTTGAAATACGACTTGGGTCCATATTTTACCTAAATTAAATGGTAGAATCAAACTTTAACCAAACGTAAAGTTTGTACCTATGGTATTGTTGAAAAGTTTAATCAATTTGAAAATATCACTATATTTAGGCGAGTATACGAAAAATGTTCTTTTCAGACTTTAATAACGCAGAAATCGTGTTTCAAGTTGAAATACGACTTGGAACCATATCTCACCTAACCTAACCTAAATGGTAGAATCAAACTTTAACCAAACGTAAAGTTTGTACCAAAGGTATTATTGAAAAGTTTAATCAATTTTAAAATATCACTATATTTAGGCGAGTAAACGAAAAATGTTCTTTTCAGACTCTAATAACGCAGAAATCGTGTTTCAAGTTGAAAAACGACTTGGAACCATATCTCACCTAAATTAAATGGTAGAATCAAACTTTAACCAAACGTAAAGTTTGTACCTAGGGTATTGTTGAAAAGTTTAATCAATTTTAAAATATCACTATATTTAGGTGACTATACGAAAAATGTTCTATTCAGCCTCTAATAACGCAGAAATCGTATTTCAAATTTAAATACAACTTGGGACCATATATAACCTAAATTAAATGGTAGATTCAAAGTTTAAATGAACGTAGTGTTTGTACCTTGAGTAAAGTTTAGTTGTTTAAACAATTTTAAAATATCTCAATTTTTAGGCGAGTAAACGAAAAAGTTCGTTCAGACTCTAATAACGCAGAAATCGTGTTTACAACTTGAAAAAAGACTTGGAACCATATCTCACCTAAATTAAATGGTAGAATCAAACTTTAACTAAACGTAAAGTTTGTACCTAGGGTATTGTTGAAAAGTTTAATCAATATGAAAATATCACTATATTTAGGCGAGTATACGAAAAATATTCTTTTCAGACTCTAATAACGCAGAAATCGTATTTCAAATTTAAATACGACTTGGGACCATATATTACCTAAATGAAATGGTAGATTCAAAGTTTAAATGAACGTAGTGTTTGTACCTTGAGCAAAGTTTAGTAGTTTAAACAATTTTAAAATATCACAATTTTTAGGCGAGTAAACGAAAAAGTTCGTTTCAGACTCTAATAACGCAGAAATCGTGTTCCAAGTTGAAATACGACTTGGGACCATATATTACCTAAATGAAATGGTAGATTCAAAGTTTAAATGAACGTAGTGTTTGTACCTTGAGCAAAGTTTAGTAGTCTAAAAATTGAGATATTTTAAAATTGTTTAAACAACTAAACTTTACTCAAGGTACAAACACTACGTTCATTTAAACTTTGAATCTACCATTTCATTTAGGTAATATTTGGTCCCAAGTCGTATTTCAACTTGGAACACGATTTCTGCGTTATTAGAGTCTGAAACGAACTTTTTCGTTTACTCGCCTAAAAATTGAGATATTTTAAAATTGTTTAAACTACTAAACTTTGCTCAAGGTACAAACACTACGTTCATTTAAACTTTGAATCTACCATTTCATTTAGGTAATATATGGTCCCAAGTCGTATTTAAATTTGAAATACGATTTCTGCGTTATTAGAGTCTGAAAAGAATATTTTTCGTATACTCGCCTAAATATAGTGATATTTTCATATTGATTAAACTTTTCAACAATACCCTATGTACAAACTTTACGTTTAGTTAAAGTTTGATTCTACCATTTAATTTAGGTGAGATATGGTTCCAAGTCTTTTTTCAAGTTGTAAACACGATTTCTGCGTTATTAGAGTCTGAAACGAACTTTTTCGTTTACTCGCCTAAAAATTGAGATATTTTAAAATTGTTTAAACAACTAAACTTTACTCAAGGTACAAACACTACGTTAATTTAAACTTTGAATCTGCCATTTCATTTAGGTAATATATGGTCCCAAGTCGTATTTCAACTTGGAACACGATTTCTGCGTTATTAGAGTCTGAAACGAACTTTTTCGTTTACTCGCCTAAAAATTGAGATATTTTAAAATTGTTTAAACTACTAAACTTTGCTCAAGGTACAAACACTACGTTCATTTAAACTTTGAATCTACCATTTCATTTAGGTGAGATATGGTTCCAAGTCTTTTTTCAAGTTGTAAACACGATTTCTGCGTTATTAGAGTCTGAAACGAACTTTTTCGTTTACTCGCCTAAAAATTGAGATATTTTAAAATTGTTTAAACTACTAAACTTTGCTCAAGCTACAAACACTACGTTCATTTAAACTTTGAATCTACCATTTCATTTAGGTAATATATGGTCCCAAGTCGTATTTAAATTTGAAATACGATTTCTGCGTTATTAGAGTCTGAAAAGAACATTTTTCGTATACTCGCCTAAATATAGGGATATTTTAAAATTGATTAAACTTTTCAACAATACAGTAGGTTCAAACTTTACGTTTAGTTAAAGTTTGATTCTACCATTTAATTTAGGTGAGATATGGTTCCAAGTCTTTTTTCAAGTTGTAAACACGATTTCTGCGTTATTAGAGTCTGAAACGAACTTTTTCGTTTACTCGCCTAAAAATTGAGATATTTTAAAATTGTTTAAACTACTAAACTTTGCTCAAGGTACAAACACTACGTTCATTTAAACTTTGAATCTACCATTTCATTTAGGTAATATATGGTCCCAAGTCGTATTTCAACTTGGAACACGATTTCTGCGTTATTAGAGTCTGAAACGAACTTTTTCGTTTACTCGCCTAAAAATTGAGATATTTTAAAATTGTTTAAACTACTAAACTTTGCTCAAGGTACAAACACTACGTTCATTTAAACTTTGAATCTACCATTTCATTTAGGTAATATATGGTCCCAAGTCGTATTTCAACTTGGAACACGATTTCTGCGTTATTAGAGTCTGAAACGAACTTTTTCGTTTACTCGCCTAAAAATTGAGATATTTCAAAATTGTTTAAACTACTAAACTTTGCTCAAGGTACAAACACTACGTTCATTTAAACTTTGAATCTACTATTTCATTTAGGTAAAATATGGTCCCAAGTCGTATTTAAATTTGAAATGCGATTTCTGCGTTATTAGAGTCTGAAACGAACTTTTTCGTTTACTCGCCTAAAAATTGAGATATTTTAAAATTGTTTAAACTACTAAACTTTGCTCAAGGTACAAACACTACGTTCATTTAAACTTTGAATCTACCATTTCATTTAGGTAATATATGGTCCCAAGTCGTATTTAAATTTGAAATACGATTTCTGCGTTATTAGAGTCTGAAAAGAATATTTTTCGTATACTCGCCTAAATATAGTGATATTTTCATATTGATTAAACTTTTCAACAATACCCTAGGTACAAACTTTACGTTTAGTTAAAGTTTGATTCTACCATTTAATTTAGGTGAGATATGGTTCCAAGTCTTTTTTCAAGTTGTAAACACGATTTCTGCGTTATTAGAGTCTGAAACGAACTTTTTCGTTTACTCGCCTAAAAATTGAGATATTTTAAAATTGTTTAAACAACTAAACTTTACTCAAGGTACAAACACTACGTTAATTTAAACTTTGAATCTACCATTTCATTTAGGTAATATATGGTCCCAAGTCGTATTTCAACTTGGAACACGATTTCTGCGTTATTAGAGTCTGAAACGAACTTTTTCGTTTACTCACCTAAAAATTGAGATATTTCAAAATTGTTTAAACTACTAAACTTTGCTCAAGGTACAAACACTACGTTCATTTAAACTTTGAATCACCATTTCATTTAGGTAAAATATGGTCCCAAGTCGTATTTAAATTTGAAATGCGATTTCTGCGTTATTAGAGTCTGAAACGAACTTTTTCGTTTACTCGCCTAAAAATTGAGATATTTTAAAATTGTTTAAACTACTAAACTTTGCTCAAGCTACAAACACTACGTTCATTTAAACTTTGAATCTACCATTTCATTTAGGTAATATATGGTCCCAAGTCGTATTTCAACTTGGAACACGATTTCTGCGTTATTTGAGTCTGAAACGAACTTTTTCGTTTACTCGCCTAAAAATTGAGATATTTCAAAATTGTTTAAACTACTAAACTTTGCTCAAGGTACAAACACTACGTTCATTTAAACTTTGAATCTACCATTTCATTTAGGTGAGATATGGTTCCAAGTCTTTTTTCAAGTTGTAAACACGATTTCTGCGTTATTAGAGTCTGAAACGAACTTTTTCGTTTACTCGCCTAAAAATTGAGATATTTTAAAATTGTTTAAACTACTAAACTTTGCTCAAGCTACAAACACTACGTTCATTTAAACTTTGAATCTACCATTTCATTTAGGTAATATATGGTCCCAAGTCGTATTTAAATTTGAAATACGATTTCTGCGTTATTAGAGTCTGAAAAGAACATTTTTCGTATACTCGCCTAAATATAGGGATATTTTAAAATTGATTAAACTTTTCAACAATACCCTAGGTTCAAACTTTACGTTTAGTTAAAGTTTGATTCTACCATTTAATTTAGGTGAGATATGGTTCCAAGTCTTTTTTCAAGTTGTAAACACGATTTCTGCGTTATTAGAGTCTGAAACGAACTTTTTCGTTTACTCGCCTAAAAATTGAGATATTTTAAAATTGTTTAAACTACTAAACTTTGCTCAAGGTACAAACACTACGTTCATTTAAACTTTGAATCTACCATTTCATTTAGGTAATATATGGTCCCAAGTCGTATTTCAACTTGGAACACGATTTCTGCGTTATTAGAGTCTGAAACGAACTTTTTCGTTTACTCGCCTAAAAATTGAGATATTTTAAAATTGTTTAAACTACTAAACTTTGCTCAAGGTACAAACACTACGTTCATTTAAACTTTGAATCTACCATTTCATTTAGGTAATATATGGTCCCAAGTCGTATTTAAATTTGAAATACGATTTCTGCGTTATTAGAGTCTGAAAAGAATATTTTTCGTATACTCGCCTAAATATAGTGATATTTTCATATTGATTAAACTTTTCAACAATACCCTAGGTACAAACTTTACGTTTAGTTAAAGTTTGATTCTACCATTTAATTTAGGTGAGATATGGTTCCAAGTCTTTTTTCAAGTTGTAAACACGATTTCTGCGTTATTAGAGTCTGAAACGAACTTTTTCGTTTACTCGCCTAAAAATTGAGATATTTTAAAATTGTTTAAATTACTAAACTTTGCTCAAGGTACAAACACTACGTTCATTTAAACTTTGAATCTACCATTTCATTTAGGTAATATATGGTCCCAAGTCGTATTTCAACTTGGAACACGATTTCTGCGTTATTAGAGTCTGAAACGAACTTTTTCGTTTACTCGCCTAAAAATTGAGATATTTTAAAATTGTTTAAACTACTAAACTTTGCTCAAGGTACAAACACTACGTTCATTTAAACTTTGAATCTACCATTTCATTTAGGTAATATATGGTCCCAAGTCGTATTTAAATTTGAAATACGATTTCTGCGTTATTAGAGTCTGAAAAGAATATTTTTCGTATACTCGCCTAAATATAGTGATATTTTCATATTGATTAAACTTTTCAACAATACCCTAGGTACAAACTTTACGTTTAGTTAAAGTTTGATTCTACCATTTAATTTAGGTGAGATATGGTTCCAAGTCTTTTTTCAAGTTGTAAACACGATTTCTGCGTTATTAGAGTCTGAAACGAACTTTTTCGTTTACTCGCCTAAAAATTGAGATATTTTAAAATTGTTTAAACAACTAAACTTTACTCAAGGTACAAACACTACGTTAATTTAAACTTTGAATCTACCATTTCATTTAGGTAATATATGGTCCCAAGTCGTATTTCAACTTGGAACACGATTTCTGCGTTATTAGAGTCTGAAACGAACTTTTTCGTTTACTCGCCTAAAAATTGAGATATTTTAAAATTGTTTAAACTACTAAACTTTGCTCAAGGTACAAACACTACGTTCATTTAAACTTTGAATCTACCATTTCATTTAGGTGAGATATGGTTCCAAGTCTTTTTTCAAGTTGTAAACACGATTTCTGCGTTATTAGAGTCTGAAACGAACTTTTTCGTTTACTCGCCTAAAAATTGAGATATTTTAAAATTGTTTAAACTACTAAACTTTGCTCAAGCTACAAACACTACGTTCATTTAAACTTTGAATCTACCATTTCATTTAGGTAATATATGGTCCCAAGTCGTATTTAAATTTGAAATACGATTTCTGCGTTATTAGAGTCTGAAAAGAACATTTTTCGTATACTCGCCTAAATATAGGGATATTTTAAAATTGATTAAACTTTTCAACAATACCCTAGGTTCAAACTTTACGTTTAGTTAAAGTTTGATTCTACCATTTAATTTAGGTGAGATATGGTTCCAAGTCTTTTTTCAAGTTGTAAACACGATTTCTGCGTTATTAGAGTCTGAAACGAACTTTTTCGTTTACTCGCCTAAAAATTGAGATATTTTAAAATTGTTTAAACTACTAAACTTTGCTCAAGGTACAAACACTACGTTCATTTAAACTTTGAATCTACCATTTAATTTAGGTGAGATATGGTTCCAAGTCTTTTTTCAAGTTGTAAACACGATTTCTGCGTTATTAGAGTCTGAAACGAACTTTTTCGTTTACTCGCCTAAAAATTGAGATATTTTAAAATTGTTTAAACTACTAAACTTTGCTCAAGGTACAAACACTACATTCATTTAAACTTTGAATCTACCATTTCATTTAGGTAATATATGGTCCCAAGTCGTATTTAAATTTGAAATACGATTTCTGCGTTATTAGAGTCTGAAACGAACTTTTTCGTTTACTCGCCTAAAAATTGAGATATTTCAAAATTGTTTAAACTACTAAACTTTGCTCAAGGTACAAACACTACGTTCATTTAAACTTTGAATCTACCATTTCATTTAGGTAAAATATGGTCCCAAGTCGTATTTAAATTTGAAATGCGATTTCTGCGTTATTAGAGTCTGAAACGAACTTTTTCGTTTACTCGCCTAAAAATTGAGATATTTTAAAATTGTTTAAACTACTAAACTTTGCTCAAGGTACAAACACTACGTTCATTTAAACTTTGAATCTAACATTTCATTTAGGTAATATTTGGTCCCAAGTCGTATTTCAACTTGGAACACGGTTTCTGCGTTATTAGAGTCTGAAACGAACTTTTTCGTTTACTCGCCTAAAAATTGAGATATTTTAAAATTGTTTAAACTACTAAACTTTGCTCAAGGTACAAACACTACGTTCATTTAAACTTTGAATCTACCATTTCATTTAGGTAATATATGGTCCCAAGTCGTATTTAAATTTGAAATACGATTTCTGCGTTATTAGAGTCTGAAAAGAATATTTTTCGTATACTCGCCTAAATATAGTGATATTTTCATATTGATTAAACTTTTCAACAATACCCTAGGTACAAACTTTACGTTTAGTTAAAGTTTGATTCTACCATTTAATTTAGGTGAGATATGGTTCCAAGTCTTTTTTCAAGTTGTAAACACGATTTCTGCGTTATTAGAGTCTGAAACGAACTTTTTCGTTTACTCGCCTAAAAATTGAGATATTTTAAAATTGTTTAAACAACTAAACTTTACTCAAGGTACAAACACTACGTTAATTTAAACTTTGAATCTACCATTTCATTTAGGTAATATATGGTCCCAAGTCGTATTTCAACTTGGAACACGATTTCTGCGTTATTAGAGTCTGAAACGAACTTTTTCGTTTACTCGCCTAAAAATTGAGATATTTTAAAATTGTTTAAACTACTAAACTTTGCTCAAGGTACAAACACTACGTTCATTTAAACTTTGAATCTACCATTTCATTTAGGTAATATATGGTCCCAAGTCGTATTTCAACTTGGAACACGATTTCTGCGTTATTAGAGTCTGAAACGAACTTTTTCGTTTACTCGCCTAAAAATTGAGATATTTTAAAATTGTTTAAACTACTAAACTTTGCTCAAGGTACAAACACTACGTTCATTTAAACTTTGAATCTACCATTTCATTTAGGTGAGATATGGTTCCAAGTCTTTTTTCAAGTTGTAAACACGATTTCTGCGTTATTAGAGTCTGAAACGAACTTTTTCGTTTACTCGCCTAAAAATTGAGATATTTTAAAATTGTTTAAACTACTAAACTTTGCTCAAGCTACAAACACTACGTTCATTTAAACTTTGAATCTACCATTTCATTTAGGTAATATATGGTCCCAAGTCGTATTTAAATTTGAAATACGATTTCTGCGTTATTAGAGTCTGAAAAGAACATTTTTCGTATACTCGCCTAAATATAGGGATATTTTAAAATTGATTAAACTTTTCAACAATACCCTAGGTTCAAACTTTACGTTTAGTTAAAGTTTGATTCTACCATTTAATTTAGGTGAGATATGGTTCCAAGTCTTTTTTCAAGTTGTAAACACGATTTCTGCGTTATTAGAGTCTGAAACGAACTTTTTCGTTTACTCGCCTAAAAATTGAGATATTTTAAAATTGTTTAAACTACTAAACTTTGCTCAAGGTACAAACACTACGTTCATTTAAACTTTGAATCTACCATTTAATTTAGGTGAGATATGGTTCCAAGTCTTTTTTCAAGTTGTAAACACGATTTCTGCGTTATTAGAGTCTGAAACGAACTTTTTCGTTTACTCGCCTAAAAATTGAGATATTTTAAAATTGTTTAAACTACTAAACTTTGCTCAAGGTACAAACACTACGTTCATTTAAACTTTGAATCTACCATTTCATTTAGGTAATATATGGTCCCAAGTCGTATTTAAATTTGAAATACGATTTCTGCGTTATTAGAGTCTGAAACGAACTTTTTCGTTTACTCGCCTAAAAATTGAGATATTTCAAAATTGTTTAAACTACTAAACTTTGCTCAAGGTACAAACACTACGTTCATTTAAACTTTGAATCTACCATTTCATTTAGGTAAAATATGGTCCCAAGTCGTATTTAAATTTGAAATGCGATTTCTGCGTTATTAGAGTCTGAAACGAACTTTTTCGTTTACTCGCCTAAAAATTGAGATATTTTAAAATTGTTTAAACTACTAAACTTTGCTCAAGGTACAAACACTACGTTCATTTAAACTTTGAATCTAACATTTCATTTAGGTAATATTTGGTCCCAAGTCGTATTTCAACTTGGAACACGGTTTCTGCGTTATTAGAGTCTGAAACGAACTTTTTCGTTTACTCGCCTAAAAATTGAGATATTTTAAAATTGTTTAAACTACTAAACTTTGCTCAAGGTACAAACACTACGTTCATTTAAACTTTGAATCTACCATTTCATTTAGGTAATATATGGTCCCAAGTCGTATTTAAATTTGAAATACGATTTCTGCGTTATTAGAGTCTGAAAAGAATATTTTTCGTATACTCGCCTAAATATAGTGATATTTTCATATTGATTAAACTTTTCAACAATACCCTAGGTACAAACTTTACGTTTAGTTAAAGTTTGATTCTACCATTTAATTTAGGTGAGATATGGTTCCAAGTCTTTTTTCAAGTTGTAAACACGATTTCTGCGTTATTAGAGTCTGAAACGAACTTTTTCGTTTACTCGCCTAAAAATTGAGATATTTTAAAATTGTTTAAACAACTAAACTTTACTCAAGGTACAAACACTACGTTAATTTAAACTTTGAATCTACCATTTCATTTAGGTAATATATGGTCCCAAGTCGTATTTCAACTTGGAACACGATTTCTGCGTTATTAGAGTCTGAAACGAACTTTTTCGTTTACTCGCCTAAAAATTGAGATATTTTAAAATTGTTTAAACTACTAAACTTTGCTCAAGGTACAAACACTACGTTCATTTAAACTTTGAATCTACCATTTCATTTAGGTGAGATATGGTTCCAAGTCTTTTTTCAAGTTGTAAACACGATTTCTGCGTTATTAGAGTCTGAAACGAACTTTTTCGTTTACTCGCCTAAAAATTGAGATATTTTAAAATTGTTTAAACTACTAAACTTTGCTCAAGCTACAAACACTACGTTCATTTAAACTTTGAATCTACCATTTCATTTAGGTAATATATGGTCCCAAGTCGTATTTAAATTTGAAATACGATTTCTGCGTTATTAGAGTCTGAAAAGAACATTTTTCGTATACTCGCCTAAATATAGGGATATTTTAAAATTGATTAAACTTTTCAACAATACCCTAGGTTCAAATTTTACGTTTAGTTAAAGTTTGATTCTACCATTTAATTTAGGTGAGATATGGTTCCAAGTCTTTTTTCAAGTTGTAAACACGATTTCTGCGTTATTAGAGTCTGAAACGAACTTTTTCGTTTACTCGCCTAAAAATTGAGATATTTTAAAATTGTTTAAACTACTAAACTTTGCTCAAGGTACAAACACTACGTTCATTTAAACTTTGAATCTACCATTTCATTTAGGTAATATATGGTCCCAAGTCGTATTTCAACTTGGAACACGATTTCTGCGTTATTAGAGTCTGAAACGAACTTTTTCGTTTACTCGCCTAAAAATTGAGATATTTTAAAATTGTTTAAACTACTAAACTTTGCTCAAGGTACAAACACTACGTTCATTTAAACTTTGAATCTACCATTTCATTTAGGTAATATATGGTCCCAAGTCGTATTTAAATTTGAAATACGATTTCTGCGTTATTAGAGTCTGAAAAGAATATTTTTCGTATACTCGCCTAAATATAGTGATATTTTCATATTGATTAAACTTTTCAACAATACCCTAGGTACAAACTTTACGTTTAGTTAAAGTTTGATTCTACCATTTAATTTAGGTGAGATATGGTTCCAAGTCTTTTTTCAAGTTGTAAACACGATTTCTGCGTTATTAGAGTCTGAAACGAACTTTTTCGTTTACTCGCCTAAAAATTGAGATATTTTAAAATTGTTTAAACTACTAAACTTTGCTCAAGGTACAAACACTACGTTCATTTAAACTTTGAATCTACCATTTCATTTAGGTAATATATGGTCCCAAGTCGTATTTCAACTTGGAACACGATTTCTGCGTTATTAGAGTCTAAAACGAACTTTTTCGTTTACTCGCCTAAAAATTGAGATATTTTAAAATTGTTTAAACTACTAAACTTTGCTCAAGGTACAAACACTACGTTCATTTAAACTTTGAATCTACCATTTCATTTAGGTAATATATGGTCCCAAGTCGTATTTAAATTTGAAATACGATTTCTGCGTTATTAGAGTCTGAAAAGAATATTTTTCGTATACTCGCCTAAATATAGTGATATTTTCATATTGATTAAACTTTTCAACAATACCCTAGGTACAAACTTTACGTTTAGTTAAAGTTTGATTCTACCATTTAATTTAGGTGAGATATGGTTCCAAGTCTTTTTTCAAGTTGTAAACACGATTTCTGCGTTATTAGAGTCTGAACGAACTTTTTCGTTTACTCGCCTAAAAATTGAGATATTTTAAAATTGTTTAAACAACTAAACTTTACTCAAGGTACAAACACTACGTTAATTTAAACTTTGAATCTACCATTTCATTTAGGTAATATATGGTCCCAAGTCGTATTTCAACTTGGAACACGATTTCTGCGTTATTAGAGTCTGAAACGAACTTTTTCGTTTACTCGCCTAAAAATTGAGATATTTCAAAATTGTTTAAACTACTAAACTTTGCTCAAGGTACAAACACTACGTTCATTTAAACTTTGAATCTACCATTTCATTTAGGTAAAATATGGTCCCAAGTCGTATTTAAATTTGAAATGCGATTTCTGCGTTATTAGAGTCTGAAACGAACTTTTTCGTTTACTCGCCTAAAAATTGAGATATTTTAAAATTGTTTAAACTACTAAACTTTGCTCAAGGTACAAACACTACGTTCATTTAAACTTTGAATCTACCATTTCATTTAGGTAATATATGGTCCCAAGTCGTATTTCAACTTGGAACACGATTTCTGCGTTATTAGAGTCTGAAACGAACTTTTTCGTTTACTCGCCTAAAAATTGAGATATTTTAAAATTGTTTAAACTACTAAACTTTGCTCAAGGTACAAACACTACGTTCATTTAAACTTTGAATCTACCATTTCATTTAGGTAATATATGGTCCCAAGTCGTATTTAAATTTGAAATACGATTTCTGCGTTATTAGAGTCTGAAAAGAATATTTTTCGTATACTCGCCTAAATATAGTGATATTTTCATATTGATTAAACTTTTCAACAATACCCTAGGTACAAACTTTACGTTTAGTTAAAGTTTGATTCTACCATTTAATTTAGGTGAGATATGGTTCCAAGTCTTTTTTCAAGTTGTAAACACGATTTCTGCGTTATTAGAGTCTGAAACGAACTTTTTCGTTTACTCGCCTAAAAATTGAGATATTTTAAAATTGTTTAAACTACTAAACTTTGCTCAAGGTACAAACACTACGTTCATTTAAACTTTGAATCTACCATTTCATTTAGGTAATATATGGTCCCAAGTCGTATTTCAACTTGGAACACGATTTCTGCGTTATTAGAGTCTAAAACGAACTTTTTCGTTTACTCGCCTAAAAATTGAGATATTTTAAAATTGTTTAAACTACTAAACTTTGCTCAAGGTACAAACACTACGTTCATTTAAACTTTGAATCTACCATTTCATTTAGGTAATATATGGTCCCAAGTCGTATTTAAATTTGAAATACGATTTCTGCGTTATTAGAGTCTGAAAAGAATATTTTTCGTATACTCGCCTAAATATAGTGATATTTTCATATTGATTAAACTTTTCAACAATACCCTAGGTACAAACTTTACGTTTAGTTAAAGTTTGATTCTACCATTTAATTTAGGTGAGATATGGTTCCAAGTCTTTTTTCAAGTTGTAAACACGATTTCTGCGTTATTAGAGTCTGAACGAACTTTTTCGTTTACTCGCCTAAAAATTGAGATATTTTAAAATTGTTTAAACAACTAAACTTTACTCAAGGTACAAACACTACGTTAATTTAAACTTTGAATCTACCATTTCATTTAGGTAATATATGGTCCCAAGTCGTATTTCAACTTGGAACACGATTTCTGCGTTATTAGAGTCTGAAACGAACTTTTTCGTTTACTCGCCTAAAAATTGAGATATTTCAAAATTGTTTAAACTACTAAACTTTGCTCAAGGTACAAACACTACGTTCATTTAAACTTTGAATCTACCATTTCATTTAGGTAAAATATGGTCCCAAGTCGTATTTAAATTTGAAATGCGATTTCTGCGTTATTAGAGTCTGAAACGAACTTTTTCGTTTACTCGCCTAAAAATTGAGATATTTTAAAATTGTTTAAACTACTAAACTTTGCTCAAGGTACAAACACTACGTTCATTTAAACTTTGAATCTAACATTTCATTTAGGTAATATTTGGTCCCAAGTCGTATTTCAACTTGGAACACGATTTCTGCGTTATTAGAGTCTGAAACGAACTTTTTCGTTTACTCGCCTAAAAATTGAGATATTTTAAAATTGTTTAAACTACTAAACTTTGCTCAAGGTACAAACACTACGTTCATTTAAACTTTGAATCTACCATTTCATTTAGGTAATATATGGTCCCAAGTCGTATTTAAATTTGAAATACGATTTCTGCGTTATTAGAGTCTGAAAAGAATATTTTTCGTATACTCGCCTAAATATAGTGATATTTTCATATTGATTAAACTTTTCAACAATACCCTAGGTACAAACTTTACGTTTAGTTAAAGTTTGATTCTACCATTTAATTTAGGTGAGATATGGTTCCAAGTCTTTTTTCAAGTTGTAAACACGATTTCTGCGTTATTAGAGTCTGAAACGAACTTTTTCGTTTACTCGCCTAAAAATTGAGATATTTTAAAATTGTTTAAACAACTAAACTTTACTCAAGGTACAAACACTACGTTAATTTAAACTTTGAATCTACCATTTCATTTAGGTAATATATGGTCCCAAGTCGTATTTCAACTTGGAACACGATTTCTGCGTTATTAGAGTCTGAAACGAACTTTTTCGTTTACTCGCCTAAAAATTGAGATATTTTAAAATTGTTTAAACTACTAAACTTTGCTCAAGGTACAAACACTACGTTCATTTAAACTTTGAATCTACCATTTCATTTAGGTGAGATATGGTTCCAAGTCTTTTTTCAAGTTGTAAACACGATTTCTGCGTTATTAGAGTCTGAAACGAACTTTTTCGTTTACTCGCCTAAAAATTGAGATATTTTAAAATTGTTTAAACTACTAAACTTTGCTCAAGCTACAAACACTACGTTCATTTAAACTTTGAATCTACCATTTCATTTAGGTAATATATGGTCCCAAGTCGTATTTAAATTTGAAATACGATTTCTGCGTTATTAGAGTCTGAAAAGAACATTTTTCGTATACTCGCCTAAATATAGGGATATTTTAAAATTGATTAAACTTTTCAACAATACCCTAGGTTCAAATTTTACGTTTAGTTAAAGTTTGATTCTACCATTTAATTTAGGTGAGATATGGTTCCAAGTCTTTTTTCAAGTTGTAAACACGATTTCTGCGTTATTAGAGTCTGAAACGAACTTTTTCGTTTACTCGCCTAAAAATTGAGATATTTTAAAATTGTTTAAACTACTAAACTTTGCTCAAGGTACAAACACTACGTTCATTTAAACTTTGAATCTACCATTTCATTTAGGTAATATATGGTCCCAAGTCGTATTTCAACTTGGAACACGATTTCTGCGTTATTAGAGTCTGAAACGAACTTTTTCGTTTACTCGCCTAAAAATTGAGATATTTTAAAATTGTTTAAACTACTAAACTTTGCTCAAGGTACAAACACTACGTTCATTTAAACTTTGAATCTACCATTTCATTTAGGTAATATATGGTCCCAAGTCGTATTTAAATTTGAAATACGATTTCTGCGTTATTAGAGTCTGAAAAGAATATTTTTCGTATACTCGCCTAAATATAGTGATATTTTCATATTGATTAAACTTTTCAACAATACCCTAGGTACAAACTTTACGTTTAGTTAAAGTTTGATTCTACCATTTAATTTAGGTGAGATATGGTTCCAAGTCTTTTTTCAAGTTGTAAACACGATTTCTGCGTTATTAGAGTCTGAAACGAACTTTTTCGTTTACTCGCCTAAAAATTGAGATATTTTAAAATTGTTTAAACTACTAAACTTTGCTCAAGGTACAAACACTACGTTCATTTAAACTTTGAATCTACCATTTCATTTAGGTAATATATGGTCCCAAGTCGTATTTCAACTTGGAACACGATTTCTGCGTTATTAGAGTCTAAAACGAACTTTTTCGTTTACTCGCCTAAAAATTGAGATATTTTAAAATTGTTTGTTACGTTTCATTTTGAGCCTTCCTTCGAATTTCACTCGGTTTATTGTTTATTGTGTATCAGCACCTGAAATTTAATTATCAATTAATTATTGACCGATCAATTTTGATAATACTTAGCATCAGTTAGATTTCCTTCTTTTAGTATTCCAGTTTATAGCAAAACTTAGATTCAGTTTCTCTCGGCTTCATTGTATTTTGTAGGTTATCACTTTGTTTGTTTAGCTGTCAGACAATTAGTGGCCGTTTGCCGCGAAGTAGCTCTGCCGATATTATTGTCGGCTAGGCGCGCCTTTTTACCGGCACCATTCGAATTTAGGCGGAGGCTGTCTTTGTCTTCGCGCAGCGCTCTCTTTTCTTGGCAGAATTTCACAGGTTCGATTTCGAACGCATTCAGTTTTTTTGTTTTGTCTTTTCGAACGACGTCTGTTGCGGAAATGTGAGTTTTGAATATTGGAAGATGGGCTATTTCATTTATATTTCGGCAAACCTGTTTTGTTTGCGAAATACCCGTGTGGGGATTTGGGAAATAGTACCATTTAGGGAATATTGCAGTTTAGGTTACTGCATTATTCGTCGGAGTTGTTCCGGATTTGGTTCCCAGTAGGAAAGATCACATATTTTCTGCCACTTGAAGCCGCCCAAGAACTCAGGTAAAGATGTCTGTTCATTTGTTAGTGAATCTGCCTTTAGTCAAGTAAAGTTAGCCTGTTAATAGCTTTCCCTCGCACATGGCCCTAATTGCAGTCGTTTGTTTTAGGCTTTACGTTTTCGTTTTCGTTTTCGTTTTATGTTTGACGACAGCCAGTTCGCTTTATGTACGTTTTGTTGTACGTTGTACGTGTTTACGTATTTTTGTGGCTGGTCAGCTGTCCGTGCCATTGTGGGTTTATGCTGTGTGCCCGTGTTCCTGGCATCGAAGCTGATGTGAGCGCACTAGCTCGTTGGCGTTGCATTGGAGGAGTTCCTGTTAATTGTTGCCAAGGGAGTAAAGCCCAGCAGTTTGGAAAAGAAGCCACGTGTAGCGGAAGTGACGCTGCGTGACGTTCCCATTTCACGGGCTTGTCCGCCATCTTGGGAAGTGACGATTCTGGACATCCGGTTGGCATATCGAGTTGTCACTGCTGCCACCTTTCCCGTTAGCGCCTGGACGCCATACAGCTAAGCCACAATCATTTGTTTTTATTTATTCATTTTCCGTGTAATCATTACGTTGTGTCGTATTTGCGATTTATGTATTGTATTGTTATACTTTGGTTCGTGTGCCTTCTGCTCACGAGATTATTTAAGTTATTGTTGAGCAAGATAATTAAGAGTAGTTACAGATTTTATTTGTGAAAATCCAGTTAAGAGTATTTGGTAGAGTCATTTGTAGTGACGTTGTTGTCACTGACGAGGTGTGTTGCTTGTGCAACGTAATAGTTGTTAGGGTCTGCGAGTCTGTAGTCAAGTACGTTCGGTCGCGCCGCGTAAACGAATTATTGGCCAATGATACGTCATACGTCGGTATACGCCAGTTCATTTTAGGTGTAGACTTTTCCGCAGCCCTAGTCGCTACGGCGAAACGCAGCGCCCCGCCTCCGTTTATGCTAGTATCCGCTTTGACGCGTTTTGATCTTAAGTGGATTTACGATCCAGTTATCGTGTAGCTTCAACTACTGTGCTCTGTGTAATTTGCTCGTTAGATGTTTTAATATATTATTAATTTTCCGCATTCTCCTTTTGTTATTTGAAGTATTTGAAACCTCTCGTAGTCCCGTCCTGGGAAGTATCCCGTACTTTGTCGGCCGTAGTACTTTTGTTGAACCGGTCGCGGCTCAGGCCGGCTGGCGCCCAATTCATTTGTGATTTATCACCCCTTCTCCGACTCACTCCCATCTTCACTGAGTTTAGCCGCGGTTCAACCGTCCAACCCGGGCTCATCCCCCAGGGAGCGTAAGGTTGATTCATTGTAGCACAACGAAAGTTGCGTTACAAATTTGGCGCCCAACGTGGGGCCTTGAGAAACGTGGGGCCTCGAGAAAAATAGGCCTGAGAATTTTGAGGGCCTCGAGAAAAATAGGCCTGAGAATTTTGAGAGGCACGAGCAGAAGAGGCTCGATTTTGTTGTTGTCGTTTTCATGTTTGGCTTGTTTTTGTGATTTCTTTTGTTTATCCGTGCTTGTTTTTGAAAATTGGCTCTGAGTTAGGAAATTAAATTTTTGGTTTGGATAGTATTCTACAACTAGTTCTTAAATTAGTTTAGTTTAGTTACATTTGGTTGTCATTGAGTTCTCGTACGTTGGAGGCTAACATGGAGAACGAACAAAGCTGTCTTCCCGACACATAGAATTCCGAGAATTATTCGATTGGTAGTTAATTAAATTCAGTCAATTTTTTAAAATTTATTTGTACATAGTAGCTGCATTTTTTTTGGGGATTCGCGTCCTCTGTAGAGTTTTCTTATCGGAAATTTTTGGGAAAATTTCCTGGACAAGTAGGGGGAGAATTGTTACGTTTCATTTTGAGCCTTCCTTCGAATTTCACTCGGTTTATTGTTTATTGTGTATCAGCACCTGAAATTTAATTATCAATTAATTATTGACCGATCAATTTTGATAATACTTAGCATCAGTTAGATTTCCTTCTTTTAGTATTCCAGTTTATAGCAAAACTTAGATTCAGTTTCTCTCGGCTTCATTGTATTTTGTAGGTTATCACTTTGTTTGTTTAGCTGTCAGACAATTAGTGGCCGTTTGCCGCGAAGTAGCTCTGCCGATATTATTGTCGGCTAGGCGCGCCTTTTTACCGGCACCATTCGAATTTAGGCGGAGGCTGTCTTTGTCTTCGCGCAGCGCTCTCTTTTCTTGGCAGAATTTCACAGGTTCGATTTCGAACGCATTCAGTTTTTTTGTTTTGTCTTTTCGAACGACGTCTGTTGCGGAAATGTGAGTTTTGAATATTGGAAGATGGGCTATTTCATTTATATTTCGGCAAACCTGTTTTGTTTGCGAAATACCCGTGTGGGGATTTGGGAAATAGTACCATTTAGGGAATATTGCAGTTTAGGTTACTGCATTATTCGTCGGAGTTGTTCCGGATTTGGTTCCCAGTAGGAAAGATCACATATTTTCTGCCACTTGAAGCCGCCCAAGAACTCAGGTAAAGATGTCTGTTCATTTGTTAGTGAATCTGCCTTTAGTCAAGTAAAGTTAGCCTGTTAATAGCTTTCCCTCGCACATGGCCCTAATTGCAGTCGTTTGTTTTAGGCTTTACGTTTTCGTTTTCGTTTTCGTTTTATGTTTGACGACAGCCAGTTCGCTTTATGTACGTTTTGTTGTACGTTGTACGTGTTTACGTATTTTTGTGGCTGGTCAGCTGTCCGTGCCATTGTGGGTTTATGCTGTGTGCCCGTGTTCCTGGCATCGAAGCTGATGTGAGCGCACTAGCTCGTTGGCGTTGCATTGGAGGAGTTCCTGTTAATTGTTGCCAAGGGAGTAAAGCCCAGCAGTTTGGAAAAGAAGCCACGTGTAGCGGAAGTGACGCTGCGTGACGTTCCCATTTCACGGGCTTGTCCGCCATCTTGGGAAGTGACGATTCTGGACATCCGGTTGGCATATCGAGTTGTCACTGCTGCCACCTTTCCCGTTAGCGCCTGGACGCCATACAGCTAAGCCACAATCATTTGTTTTTATTTATTCATTTTCCGTGTAATCATTACGTTGTGTCGTATTTGCGATTTATGTATTGTATTGTTATACTTTGGTTCGTGTGCCTTCTGCTCACGAGATTATTTAAGTTATTGTTGAGCAAGATAATTAAGAGTAGTTACAGATTTTATTTGTGAAAATCCAGTTAAGAGTATTTGGTAGAGTCATTTGTAGTGACGTTGTTGTCACTGACGAGGTGTGTTGCTTGTGCAACGTAATAGTTGTTAGGGTCTGCGAGTCTGTAGTCAAGTACGTTCGGTCGCGCCGCGTAAACGAATTATTGGCCAATGATACGTCATACGTCGGTATACGCCAGTTCATTTTAGGTGTAGACTTTTCCGCAGCCCTAGTCGCTACGGCGAAACGCAGCGCCCCGCCTCCGTTTATGCTAGTATCCGCTTTGACGCGTTTTGATCTTAAGTGGATTTACGATCCAGTTATCGTGTAGCTTCAACTACTGTGCTCTGTGTAATTTGCTCGTTAGATGTTTTAATATATTATTAATTTTCCGCATTCTCCTTTTGTTATTTGAAGTATTTGAAACCTCTCGTAGTCCCGTCCTGGGAAGTATCCCGTACTTTGTCGGCCGTAGTACTTTTGTTGAACCGGTCGCGGCTCAGGCCGGCTGGCGCCCAATTCATTTGTGATTTATCACCCCTTCTCCGACTCACTCCCATCTTCACTGAGTTTAGCCGCGGTTCAACCGTCCAACCCGGGCTCATCCCCCAGGGAGCGTAAGGTTGATTCATTGTAGCACAACGAAAGTTGCGTTACATGTTTAAACTACTAAACTTTGCTCAAGGTACAAACACTACGTTCATTTAAACTTTGAATCTACCATTTCATTTAGGTAATATATGGTCCCAAGTCGTATTTAAATTTGAAATACGATTTCTGTGTTATTAGAGTCTGAAAAGAATATTTTTCGTATACTCGCCTAAATATAGTGATATTTTCATATTGATTAAACTTTTCAACAATACCCTAGGTACAAACTTTACGTTTAGTTAAAGTTTGATTCTACCATTTAATTTAGGTGAGATATGGTTCCAAGTCTTTTTTCAAGTTGTAAACACGATTTCTGCGTTATTAGAGTCTGAACGAACTTTTTCGTTTACTCGCCTAAAAATTGAGATATTTTAAAATTGTTTAAACAACTAAACTTTACTCAAGGTACAAACACTACGTTAATTTAAACTTTGAATCTACCATTTCATTTAGGTAATATATGGTCCCAAGTCGTATTTCAACTTGGAACACGATTTCTGCGTTATTAGAGTCTGAAACGAACTTTTTCGTTTACTCGCCTAAAAATTGAGATATTTCAAAATTGTTTAAACTACTAAACTTTGCTCAAGGTACAAACACTACGTTCATTTAAACTTTGAATCTACCATTTCATTTAGGTAATATATGGTCCCAAGTCGTATTTAAATTTGAAATACGATTTCTGCGTTATGAGAGTCTGAAAAGAATATTTTTCGTATACTCGCCTAAATATAGTGATATTTTCATATTGATTAAACTTTTCAACAATACCCTAGGTACAAACTTTACGTTTAGTTAAAGTTTGATTCTACCATTTAATTTAGGTGAGATATGGTTCCAAGTCTTTTTTCAAGTTGTAAACACGATTTCTGCGTTATTAGAGTCTGAAACGAACTTTTTCGTTTACTCGCCTAAAAATTGAGATATTTTAAAATTGTTTAAACAACTAAACTTTACTCAAGGTACAAACACTACGTTAATTTAAACTTTGAATCTACCATTTCATTTAGGTAATATATGGTCCCAAGTCGTATTTCAACTTGGAACACGATTTCTGCGTTATTAGAGTCTGAAACGAACTTTTTCGTTTACTCGCCTAAAAATTGAGATATTTTAAAATTGTTTAAACTACTAAACTTTGCTCAAGCTACAAACACTACGTTCATTTAAACTTTGAATCTACCATTTCATTTAGGTAATATATGGTCCCAAGTCGTATTTAAATTTGAAATACGATTTCTGCGTTATTAGAGTCTGAAAAGAACATTTTTCGTATACTCGCCTAAATATAGGGATATTTTAAAATTGATTAAACTTTTCAACAATACCCTAGGTTCAAACTTTACGTTTAGTTAAAGTTTGATTCTACCATTTAATTTAGGTGAGATATGGTTCCAAGTCATTTTTCAAGTTGTAAACACGATTTCTGCGTTATTAGAGTCTGAAACGAACTTTTTCGTTTACTCGCCTAAAAATTGAGATATTTTAAAATTGTTTAAACTACTAAACTTTGCCCAAGGTACAAACACTACGTTCATTTAAACTTTGAATCTACCATTTCATTTAGGTAATATATGGTCCCAAGTCGTATTTCAACTTGGAACACGATTTCTGCGTTATTAGAGTCTGAAACGAACTTTTTCGTTTACTCGCCTAAAAATTGAGATATTTTAAAATTGTTTAAACTACTAAACTTTGCTCAAGGTACAAACACTACGTTCATTTAAACTTTGAATCTACCATTTCATTTAGGTAATATATGGTCCCAAGTCGTATTTAAATTTGAAATACGATTTCTGCGTTATTAGAGTCTGAAAAGAATATTTTTCGTATACTCGCCTAAATATAGTGATATTTTCATATTGATTAAACTTTTCAACATTACCCTAGGTTCAAACTTTACGTTTAGTTAAAGTTTGATTCTATCATTTAATTTAGGTGAGATATGGTTCCAAGTCTTTTTTCAAGTTGTAAACACGATTTCTGCGTTATTAGAGTCTGAAACGAACTTTTTCGTTTACTCGCCTAAAAATTGAGATATTTTAAAATTGTTTAAACTACTAAACTTTGCTCAAGGTACAAACACTACGTTCATTTAAACTTTGAATCTACCATTTCATTTAGGTAATATATGGTCCCAAGTCGTATTTCAACTTGGAACACGATTTCTGCGTTAGTAGAGTCTGAAACGAACTTTTTCGTTTACTCGCCTAAAAATTGAGATATTTTAAAATTGTTTAAACTACTAAAC
This sequence comes from Pterostichus niger, assembly GCA_947425015.1. Classification (NCBI taxonomy): domain Eukaryota; kingdom Metazoa; phylum Arthropoda; class Insecta; order Coleoptera; family Carabidae; genus Pterostichus; species Pterostichus niger. Next base: position 16,962,277 of record OX380342.1, read on the forward strand.
TTTGCTCAAGCTACAAACACTACGTTCATTTAAACTTTGAATCTACCATTTCATTTAGGTAATATATGGTCCCAAGTCGTATTTCAACTTGGAACAAGATTTCTGCGTTATTAGAGTCTGAAACGAACTTTTTCGTTTACTCGCCTAAAAATTGAGATATTTCAAAATTGTTTAAACTACTAAACTTTGCTCAAGGTACAAACACTACGTTCATTTAAACTTTGAATCTACCATTTCATTTAGGTAAAATATGGTCCCAAGTCGTATTTAAATTTGAAATGCGATTTCTGCGTTATTAGAGTCTGAAACGAACTTTTTCGTTTACTCGCCTAAAAATTGAGATATTTTAAAATTGTTTAAACTACTAAACTTTGCTCAAGGTACAAACACTACGTTCATTTAAACTTTGAATCTACCATTTCATTTAGGTAATATATGGTCCCAAGTCGTATTTCAACTTGGAACACGATTTCTGCGTTATTAGAGTCTGAAACGAACTTTTTCGTTTACTCGCCTAAAAATTGAGATATTTTAAAATTGTTTAAACTACTAAACTTTGCTCAAGGTACAAACACTACGTTCATTTAAACTTTGAATCTACCATTTCATTTAGGTAATATATGGTCCCAAGTCGTATTTAAATTTGAAATACGATTTCTGCGTTATTAGAGTCTGAAAAGAATATTTTTCGTATACTCGCCTAAATATAGTGATATTTTCATATTGATTAAACTTTTCAACATTACCCTAGGTTCAAACTTTACGTTTAGTTAAAGTTTGATTCTATCATTTAATTTAGGTGAGATATGGTTCCAAGTCTTTTTTCAAGTTGTAAACACGATTTCTGCGTTATTAGAGTCTGAAACGAACTTTTTCGTTTACTCGCCTAAAAATTGAGATATTTTAAAATTGTTTAAACTACTAAACTTTGCTCAAGGTACAAACACTACGTTCATTTAAACTTTGAATCTACCATTTCATTTAGGTAATATATGGTCCCAAGTCGTATTTCAACTTGGAACACGATTTCTGCGTTAGTAGAGTCTGAAACGAACTTTTTCGTTTACTCGCCTAAAAATTGAGATATTTTAAAATTGTTTAAACTACTAAACTTTGCTCAAGCTACAAACACTACGTTCATTTAAACTTTGAATCTACCATTTCATTTAGGTAATATATGGTCCCAAGTCGTATTTCAACTTGGAACACGATTTCTGCGTTATTAGAGTCTGAAACGAACTTTTTCGTTTACTCGCCTAAAAATTGAGATATTTTAAAATTGTTTAAACTACTAAACTTTGCTCAAGGTACAAACACTACGTTCATTTAAACTTTGAATCTACCATTTCATTTAGGTAATATATGGTCCCAAGTCGTATTTAAATTTGAAATACGATTTCTGCGTTATTAGAGTCTGAAAAGAATATTTTTCGTATACTCGCCTAAATATAGTGATATTTTCATATTGATTAAACTTTTCAACAATACCCTAGGTACAAACTTTACGTTTAGTTAAAGTTTGATTCTACCATTTAATTTAGGTAAGATATGGTTCCAAGTCTTTTTTCAAGTTGTAAACACGATTTCTGCGTTATTAGAGTCTGAAACGAACTTTTTCGTTTACTCGCCTAAAAATTGAGATATTTTAAAATTGTTTAAACTACTAAACTTTGCTCAAGGTACAAACACTACGTTCATTTAAACTTTGAATCTACCATTTAATTTAGGTGAGATATGGTTCCAAGTCTTTTTTCAAGTTGTAAACACGATTTCTGCGTTATTAGAGTCTGAACGAACTTTTTCGTTTACTCGCCTAAAAATTGAGATATTTTAAAATTGTTTAAACAACTAAACTTTACTCAAGGTACAAACACTACGTTAATTTAAACTTTGAATCTACCATTTCATTTAGGTAATATATGGTCCCAAGTCGTATTTCAACTTGGAACACGATTTCTGCGTTATTAGAGTCTGAAACGAACTTTTTCGTTTACTCGCCTAAAAATTGAGATATTTCAAAATTGTTTAAACTACTAAACTTTGCTCAAGGTACAAACACTACGTTCATTTAAACTTTGAATCTACCATTTCATTTAGGTAATATATGGTCCCAAGTCGTATTTAAATTTGAAATACGATTTCTGCGTTATTAGAGTCTGAAAAGAATATTTTTCGTATACTCGCCTAAATATAGTGATATTTTCATATTGATTAAACTTTTCAACAATACCCTAGGTACAAACTTTACGTTTAGTTAAAGTTTGATTCTACCATTTAATTTAGGTGAGATATGGTTCCAAGTCTTTTTTCAAGTTGTAAACACGATTTCTGCGTTATTAGAGTCTGAAACGAACTTTTTCGTTTACTCGCCTAAAAATTGAGATATTTTAAAATTGTTTTAACAACTAAACTTTACTCAAGGTACAAACACTACGTTAATTTAAACTTTGAATCTACCATTTCATTTAGGTAATATATGGTCCCAAGTCGTATTTCAACTTGGAACACGATTTCTGCGTTATTAGAGTCTGAAACGAACTTTTTCGTTTACTCGCCTAAAAATTGAGATATTTTAAAATTGTTTAAACTACTAAACTTTGCTCAAGGTACAAACACTACGTTCATTTAAACTTTGAATCTACCATTTCATTTAGGTGAGATATGGTTCCAAGTCTTTTTTCAAGTTGTAAACACGATTTCTGCGTTATTAGAGTCTGAAACGAACTTTTTCGTTTACTCGCCTAAAAATTGAGATATTTTAAAATTGTTTAAACTACTAAACTTTGCTCAAGCTACAAACACTACGTTCATTTAAACTTTGAATCTACCATTTCATTTAGGTAATATATGGTCCCAAGTCGTATTTAAATTTGAAATACGATTTCTGCGTTATTAGAGTCTGAAAAGAACATTTTTCGTATACTCGCCTAAATATAGGGATATTTTAAAATTGATTAAACTTTTCAACAATACCCTAGGTTCAAACTTTACGTTTAGTTAAAGTTTGATTCTACCATTTAATTTAGGTGAGATATGGTTCCAAGTCTTTTTTCAAGTTGTAAACACGATTTCTGCGTTATTAGAGTCTGAAACGAACTTTTTCGTTTACTCGCCTAAAAATTGAGATATTTTAAAATTGTTTAAACTACTAAACTTTGCTCAAGGTACAAACACTACGTTCATTTAAACTTTGAATCTACCATTTCATTTAGGTAATATATGGTCCCAAGTCGTATTTCAACTTGGAACACGATTTCTGCGTTATTAGAGTCTGAAACGAACTTTTTCGTTTACTCGCCTAAAAATTGAGATATTTTAAAATTGTTTAAACTACTAAACTTTGCTCAAGGTACAAACACTACGTTCATTTAAACTTTGAATCTACCATTTCATTTAGGTAATATATGGTCCCAAGTCGTATTTAAATTTGAAATACGATTTCTGCGTTATTAGAGTCTGAAAAGAATATTTTTCGTATACTCGCATAAATATAGTGATATTTTCATATTGATTAAACTTTTCAACAATACCCTAGGTTCAAACTTTACGTTTAGTTAAAGTTTGATTCTACCATTTAATTTAGGTGAGATATGGTTCCAAGTCTTTTTTCAAGTTGTAAACACGATTTCTGCGTTATTAGAGTCTGAAACGAACTTTTTCGTTTACTCGCCTAAAAATTGAGATATTTTAAAATTGTTTAAACTACTAAACTTTGCTCAAGGTACAAACACTACGTTCATTTAAACTTTGAATCTACCATTTCATTTAGGTAATATATGGTCCCAAGTCGTATTTCAACTTGGAACACGATTTCTGCGTTATTAGAGTCTGAAACGAACTTTTTCGTTTACTCGCCTAAAAATTGAGATATTTTAAAATTGTTTAAACTACTAAACTTTGCTCAAGGTACAAACACTACGTTCATTTAAACTTTGAATCTACCATTTCATTTAGGTAATATATGGTCCCAAGTCGTATTTCAACTTGGACCACGATTTCTGCGTTATTAGAGTCTGAAACGAACTTTTTCGTTTACTCGCCTAAAAATTGAGATATTTTAAAATTGTTTAAACTACTAAACTTTGCTCAAGGTACAAACACTACGTTCATTTAAACTTTGAATCTACCATTTCATTTAGGTAATATATGGTCCCAAGTCGTATTTAAATTTGAAATACGATTTCTGCGTTATTAGAGTCTGAAAAGAATATTTTTCGTATACTCGCCTAAATATAGTGATATTTTCATATTGATTAAACTTTTCAACAATACCCTAGGTTCAAACTTTACGTTTAGTTAAAGTTTGATTCTACCATTTAATTTAGGTGAGATATGGTTCCAAGTCTTTTTTCAAGTTGTAAACACGATTTCTGCGTTATTAGAGTCTGAAACGAACTTTTTCGTTTACTCGCCTAAAAATTGAGATATTTTAAAATTGTTTAAACTACTAAACTTTGCTCAAGGTACAAACACTACGTTCATTTAAACTTTGAATCTACCATTTCATTTAGGTAATATATGGTCCCAAGTCGTATTTAAATTTGAAATACGATTTCTGCGTTATTAGAGTCTGAAAAGAATATTTTTCGTATACTCGCCTAAATATAGTGATATTTTCATATTGATTAAACTTTTCAACAATACCCTAGGTTCAAACTTTACGTTTAGTTAAAGTTTGATTCTACCATTTAATTTAGGTGAGATATGGTTCCAAGTCTTTTTTCAAGTTGTAAACACGATTTCTGCGTTATTAGAGTCTGAAACGAACTTTTTCGTTTACTCGCCTAAAAATTGAGATATTTTAAAATTGTTTAAACTACTAAACTTTGCTCAAGGTGCAAACACTACGTTCATTTAAACTTTGAATCTACCATTTCATTTAGGTAATATATGGTCCCAAGTCGTATTTCAACTTGGAACACGATTTCTGCGTTATTAGAGTCTGAAACGAACTTTTTCGTTTACTCGCCTAAAAATTGAGATATTTTAAAATTGTTTAAACTACTAAACTTTGCTCAAGCTACAAACACTACGTTCATTTAAACTTTGAATCTACCATTTCATTTAGGTAAATATATGGTCCCAAGTCGTATTTCAACTTGGAAGACGATTTCTGCGTTATTAGAGTCTGAAACGAACTTTTTCGTTTACTCGCCTAAAAATTGAGATATTTCAAAATTGTTTAAACTACTAAACTTTGCTCAAGGTACAAACACTACGTTCTTTTAAACTTTGAATCTACCATTTCATTTAGGTAAAATATGGTCCCAAGTCGTATTTAAATTTGAAATGCGATTTCTGCGTTATTAGAGTCTGAAACGAACTTTTTCGTTTACTCGCCTAAAAATTGAGATATTTTAAAATTGTTTAAACTACTAAACTTTGCTCAAGGTACAAACACTACGTTCATTTAAACTTTGAATCTACCATTTCATTTAGGTAATATATGGTCCCAAGTCGTATTTAAATTTGAAATACGATTTCTGCGTTATTAGAGTCTGAAAAGAATATTTTTCGTATACTCGCCTAAATATAGTGATATTTTCATATTGATTAAACTTTTCAACAATACCCTATGTTCAAACTTTACGTTTAGTTAAAGTTTGATTCTACCATTTAATTTAGGTGAGATATGGTTCCAAGTCTTTTTTCAAGTTGTAAACACGATTTCTGCGTTATTAGAGTCTGAAACGAACTTTTTCGTTTACTCGCCTAAAAATTGAGATATTTTAAAATTGTTTAAACTACTAAACTTTGCTCAAGGTACAAACACTACGTTCATTTAAACTTTGAATCTACCATTTAATTTAGGTGAGATATGGTTCCAAGTCTTTTTTCAAGTTGTAAACACGATTTCTGCGTTATTAGAGTCTGAAACGAACTTTTTCGTTTACTCGCCTAAAAATTGAGATATTTTAAAATTGTTTAAACTACTAAACTTTGCTCAAGGTACAAACACTACGTTCATTTAAACTTTGAATCTACCATTTCATTTAGGTAATATATGGTCCCAAGTCGTATTTCAACTTGGAACACGATTTCTGCGTTATTAGAGTCTGAAACGAACTTTTTCGTTTACTCGCCTAAAAATTGAGATATTTTAAAATTGTTTAAACTACTAAACTTTGCTCAAGGTACAAACACTACGTTTAAAAAACTTTGAATCTACCATTTCATTTAGGTAATATATGGTCCCAAGTCGTATTTAAATTTGAAATACGATTTCTGCGTTATTAGAGTCTGAAAAGAATATTTTTCGTATACTCGCCTAAATATAGTGATATTTTCATATTGATTAAACTTTTCAACAATACCCTATGTTCAAACTTTACGTTTAGTTAAAGTTTGATTCTACCATTTAATTTAGGTGAGATATGGTTCCAAGTCTTTTTTCAAGTTGTAAACACGATTTCTGCGTTATTAGAGTCTGAAACGAACTTTTTCGTTTACTCGCCTAAAAATTGAGATATTTTAAAATTGTTTAAACAACTAAACTTTACTTAAGGTACAAACACTACGTTAATTTAAACTTTGAATCTGCCATTTCATTTAGGTAATATATGGTCCCAAGTCGTATTTCAACTTGGAACACGATTTCTGCGTTATTAGAGTCTGAAACGAACTTTTTCGTTTACTCGCCTAAAAATTGAGATATTTTAAAATTGTTTAAACTACTAAACTTTGCTCAAGGTACAAACACTACGTTCATTTAAACTTTGAATCTACCATTTCATTTAGGTGAGATATGGTTCCAAGTCTTTTTTCAAGTTGTAAACACGATTTCTGCGTTATTAGAGTCTGAAACGAACTTTTTCGTTTACTCGCCTAAAAATTGAGATATTTTAAAAATGTTTAAACTACTAAACTTTGCTCAAGCTACAAACACTACGTTCATTTAAACTTTGAATCTACCATTTCATTTAGGTAATATATGGTCCCAAGTCGTATTTAAATTTGAAATACGATTTCTGCGTTATTAGAGTCTGAAAAGAACATTTTTCGTATACTCGCCTAAATATAGGGATATTTTAAAATTGATTAAACTTTTCAACAATACCCTAGGTTCAAACTTTACGTTTAGTTAAAGTTTGATTCTACCATTTAATTTAGGTGAGATATGGTTCCAAGTCTTTTTTCAAGTTGTAAACACGATTTCTGCGTTATTAGAGTCTGAAACGAACTTTTTCGTTTACTCGCCTAAAAATTGAGATATTTTAAAATTGTTTAAACTACTAAACTTTGCTCAAGGTACAAACACTACGTTCATTTAAACTTTGAATCTACCATTTCATTTAGGTAATATATGGTCCCAAGTCGTATTTCAACTTGGAACACGATTTCTGCGTTATTAGAGTCTGAAACGAACTTTTTCGTTTACTCGCCTAAAAATTGAGATATTTTAAAATTGTTTAAACTACTAAACTTTGCTCAAGGTACAAACACTACGTTCATTTAAACTTTGAATCTACCATTTCATTTAGGTAATATATGGTCCCAAGTCGTATTTAAATTTGAAATACGATTTCTGCGTTATTAGAGTCTGAAAAGAATATTTTTCGTATACTCGCCTAAATATAGTGATATTTTCATATTGATTAAACTTTTCAACAATACCCTATGTTCAAACTTTACGTTTAGTTAAAGTTTGATTCTACCATTTAATTTAGGTGAGATATGGTTCCAAGTCTTTTTTCAAGTTGTAAACACGATTTCTGCGTTATTAGAGTCTGAAACGAACTTTTTCGTTTACTCGCCTAAAAATTGAGATATTTTAAATTGTTTAAACTACTAAACTTTGCTCAAGGTACAAACACTACGTTCATTTAAACTTTGAATCTACCATTTCATTTAGGTAATATATGGTCCCAAGTCGTATTTCAACTTGGAACACGATTTCTGCGTTATTAGAGTCTGAAACGAACTTTTTCGTTTACTCGCCTAAAAATTGAGATATTTTAAAATTGTTTAAACTACTAAACTTTGCTCAAGGTACAAACACTACGTTCATTTAAACTTTGAATCTACCATTTCATTTAGGTAATATATGGTCCCAAGTCGTATTTCAACTTGGAACACGATTTCTGCGTTATTAGAGTCTGAAACGAACTTTTTCGTTTACTCGCCTAAAAATTGAGATATTTTAAAATTGTTTAAACTACTAAACTTTGCTCAAGGTACAAACACTACGTTCATTTAAACTTTGAATCTGCCATTTCATTTAGGTAATATATGGTCCCAAGTCGTATTTCAACTTGGAACACGATTTCTGCGTTATTAGAATCTGAAACGAACTTTTTCGTTTACTCGCCTAAAAATTGAGATATTTTAAAATTGTTTAAACTACTAAACTTTGCTCAAGGTACAAACACTACGTTCATTTAAACTTTGAATCTACCATTTCATTTAGGTGAGATATGGTTCCAAGTCTTTTTTCAAGTTGTAAACACGATTTCTGCGTTATTAGAGTCTGAAACGAACTTTTTCGTTTACTCGCCTAAAAATTGAGATATTTTAAAATTGTTTAAACTACTAAACTTTGCTCAAGGTACAAACACTACGTTCATTTAAACTTTGAATCTACCATTTCATTTAGGTAATATATGGTCCCAAGTCGTATTTAAATTTGAAATACGATTTCTGCGTTATAAGAGTCTGAAAAGAATATTTTTCGTATACTCGCCTAAATATAGTGATATTTTCATATTGATTAAACTTTTCAACAATACCCTAGGTTCAAACTTTACGTTTAGTTAAAGTTTGATTCTACCATTTAATTTAGGTGAGATATGGTTCCAAGTCTTTTTTCAAGTTGTAAACACGATTTCTGCGTTATTAGAGTCTGAAACGAACTTTTTCGTTTACTCGCCTAAAAATTGAGATATTTTAAAATTGTTTAAACAACTAAACTTTACTCAAGGTACAAACGCTACGTTAATTTAAACTTTGAATCTGCCATTTCATTTAGGTAATATATGGTCCCAAGTCGTATTTCAACTTGGAACACGATTTCTGCGTTATTAGAATCTGAAACGAACTTTTTCGTTTACTCGCCTAAAAATTGAGATATTTTAAAATTGTTTAAACTACTAAACTTTGCTCAAGGTACAAACACTACGTTCATTTAAACTTTGAATCTACCATTTCATTTAGGTGAGATATGGTTCCAAGTCTTTTTTCAAGTTGTAAACACGATTTCTGCGTTATTAGAGTCTGAAACGAACTTTTTCGTTTACTCGCCTAAAAATTGAGATATTTTAAAATTGTTTAAACTATTAAACTTTGCTCAAGCTACAAACACTACGTTCATTTAAACTTTGAATCTACCATTTCATTTAGGTAATATATGGTCCCAAGTCGTATTTAAATTTGAAATACGATTTCTGCGTTATTAGAGTCTGAAAAGAACATTTTTCGTATACTCGCCTAAATATAGGGATATTTTAAAATTGATTAAACTTTTCAACAATACCCTAGGTTCAAACTTTACGTTTAGTTAAAGTTTGATTCTACCATTTAATTTAGGTGAGATATGGTTCCAAGTCTTTTTTCAAGTTGTAAACACGATTTCTGCGTTATTAGAGTCTGAAACGAACTTTTTCGTTTACTCGCCTAAAAATTGAGATATTTTAAAATTGTTTAAACTACTAAACTTTGCTCAAGGTACAAACACTACGTTCATTTAAACTTTGAATCTACCATTTCATTTAGGTAATATATGGTCCCAAGTCGTATTTCAACTTGGAACACGATTTCTGCGTTATTAGAGTCTGAATCGAACTTTTTCGTTTACTCGCCTAAAAATTGAGATATTTTAAAATTGTTTAAACTACTAAACTTTGCTCAAGGTACAAACACTACGTTCATTTAAACTTTGAATCTACCATTTCATTTAGGTAATATATGGTCCCAAGTCGTATTTAAATTTGAAATACGATTTCTGCGTTATTAGAGTCTGAAAAGAATATTTTTCGTATACTCGCCTAAATATAGTGATATTTTCATATTGAGTAAACTTTTCAACAATACCCTAGGTACAAACTTTACGTTTAGTTAAAGTTTGATTCTACCATTTAATTTAGGTGAGATATGGTTCCAAGTCTTTTTTCAAGTTGTAAACACGATTTCTGCGTTATTAGAGTCTGAAACGAACTTTTTCGTTTACTCGCCTAAAAATTGAGATATTTTAAAATTGTTTAAACTACTAAACTTTGCTCAAGGTACAAACACTACGTTCATTTAAACTTTGAATCTACCATTTCATTTAGGTAATATATGGTCCCAAGTCGTATTTCAACTTGGAACACGATTTCTGCGTTATTAGAGTCTGAAACGAACTTTTTCGTTTACTCGCCTAAAAATTGAGATATTTCAAAATTGTTTAAACTACTAAACTTTACTCAAGGTACAAACACAACGTTAATTTAAACTTTGAATCTACCATTTCATTTAGGTAATATATGGTCCCAAGTCGTATTTCAACTTGGAACACGATTTCTGCGTTATTAGAGTCTGAAACGAACTTTTTCGTTTACTCGCCTAAAAATTGAGATATTTTAAAATTGTTTAAACAACTAAACTTTACTCAGGGTACAAACACTACGTTAATTTAAACTTTGAATCTACCATTTCATTTAGGTAATATATGGTCCCAAGTTGTATTTCAACTTGGAACACGATTTCTGCGTTATTAGAGTCTGAAACGAACTTTTTCGTTTACTCGCCTAAAAATTGAGATATTTCAAAATTGTTTAAACTACTAAACTTTGCTCAAGGTACAAACACTACGTTCATTTAAACTTTGAATCTACCATTTCATTTAGGTAAAATATGGTCCCAAGTCGTATTTAAATTTGAAATGCGATTTCTGCGTTATTAGAGTCTGAAACGAACTTTTTCGTTTACTCGCCTAAAAATTGAGATATTTTAAAATTGTTTAAACTACTAAACTTTGCTCAAGGTACAAACACTACGTTCATTTAAACTTTGAATCTACCATTTCATTTAGGTAATATTTGGTCCCAAGTCGTATTTCAACTTGGAACACGATTTCTGCGTTATTAGAGTCTGAAACGAACTTTATCGTTTACTCGCCTAAAAATTGAGATATTTTAAAATTGTTTAAACTACTAAACTTTGCTCAAGGTACAAACACTACGTTCATTTAAACTTTGAATCTACCATTTCATTTAGGTAATATATGGTCCCAAGTCGTATTTAAATTTGAAATACGATTTCTGCGTTATTAGAGTCTGAAAAGAATATTTTTCGTATACTCGCCTAAATATAGTGATATTTTCATATTGATTAAACTTTTCAACAATACCCTAGGTACAAACTTTACGTTTAGTTAAAGTTTGATTCTACCATTTAATTTAGGTGAGATATGGTTCCAAGTCTTTTTTCAAGTTGTAAACACGATTTCTGCGTTATTAGAGTCTGAAACGAACTTTTTCGTTTACTCGCCTAAAAATTGAGATATTTTAAAATTGTTTAAACAACTAAACTTTACTCAAGGTACAAACACTACGTTAATTTAAACTTTGAATCTGCCATTTCATTTAGGTAATATATGGTCCCAAGTCGTATTTCAACTTGGAACACGATTTCTGCGTTATTAGAGTCTGAAACGAACTTTTTCGTTTACTCGCCTAAAAATTGAGATATTTTAAAATTGTTTAAACTACTAAACTTTGCTCAAGGTACAAACACTACGTTCATTTAAACTTTGAATCTACCATTTCATTTAGGTAATATATGGTCCCAAGTCGTATTTAAATTTGAAATACGATTTCTGCGTTATTAGAGTCTGAAAAGAACATTTTTCGTATACTCGCCTAAATATAGGGATATTTTAAAATTGATTAAACTTTTCAACAATACCCTAGGTTCAAACTTTACGTTTAGTTAAAGTTTGATTCTACCATTTAATTTAGGTGAGATATGGTTCCAAGTCTTTTTTCAAGTTGTAAACACGATTTCTGCGTTATTAGAGTCTGAAACGAACTTTTTCGTTTACTCGCCTAAAAATTGAGATATTTTAAAATTGTTTAAACTACTAAACTTTGCTCAAGGTACAAACACTACGTTCATTTAAACTTTGAATCTACCATTTCATTTAGGTAATATATGGTCCCAAGTCGTATTTCAACTTGGAACACGATTTCTGCGTTATTAGAGTCTGAAACGAACTTTTTCGTTTACTCGCCTAAAAATTGAGATATTTTAAAATTGTTTAAACTACTAAACTTTGCTCAAGGTACAAACACTACGTTCATTTAAACTTTGAATCTACCATTTCATTTAGGTAATATATGGTCCCAAGTCGTATTTAAATTTGAAATACGATTTCTGCGTTATTAGAGTCTGAAAAGAATATTTTTCGTATACTCGCCTAAATATAGTGATATTTTCATATTGAGTAAACTTTTCAACAATACCCTAGGTACAAACTTTACGTTTAGTTAAAGTTTGATTCTACCATTTAATTTAGGTGAGATATGGTTCCAAGTCTTTTTTCAAGTTGTAAACACGATTTCTGCGTTATTAGAGTCTGAAACGAACTTTTTCGTTTACTCGCCTAAAAATTGAGATATTTTAAAATTGTTTAAACTACTAAACTTTGCTCAAGGTACAAACACTACGTTCATTTAAACTTTGAATCTACCATTTCATTTAGGTAATATATGGTCCCAAGTCGTATTTCAACTTGGAACACGATTTCTGCGTTATTAGAGTCTGAAACGAACTTTTTCGTTTACTCGCCTAAAAATTGAGATATTTCAAAATTGTTTAAACTACTAAACTTTACTCAAGGTACAAACACAACGTTAATTTAAACTTTGAATCTACCATTTCATTTAGGTAATATATGGTCCCAAGTCGTATTTCAACTTGGAACACGATTTCTGCGTTATTAGAGTCTGAAACGAACTTTTTCGTTTACTCGCCTAAAAATTGAGATATTTTAAAATTGTTTAAACAACTAAACTTTACTCAAGGTACAAACACTACGTTAATTTAAACTTTGAATCTACCATTTCATTTAGGTAATATATGGTCCCAAGTCGTATTTCAACTTGGAACACGATTTCTGCGTTATTAGAGTCTGAAACGAACTTTTTCGTTTACTCGCCTAAAAATTGAGATATTTCAAAATTGTTTAAACTACTAAACTTTGCTCAAGGTACAAACACTACGTTCATTTAAACTTTGAATCTACCATTTCATTTAGGTAAAATATGGTCCCAAGTCGTATTTAAATTTGAAATGCGATTTCTGCGTTATTAGAGTCTGAAACGAACTTTTTCGTTTACTCGCCTAAAAATTGAGATATTTTAAAATTGTTTAAACTACTAAACTTTGCTCAAGGTACAAACACTACGTTCATTTAAACTTTGAATCTACCATTTCATTTAGGTAATATTTGGTCCCAAGTCGTATTTCAACTTGGAACACGATTTCTGCGTTATTAGAGTCTGAAACGAACTTTATCGTTTACTCGCCTAAAAATTGAGATATTTTAAAATTGTTTAAACTACTAAACTTTGCTCAAGGTACAAACACTACGTTCATTTAAACTTTGAATCTACCATTTCATTTAGGTAATATATGGTCCCAAGTCGTATTTAAATTTGAAATACGATTTCTGCGTTATTAGAGTCTGAAAAGAATATTTTTCGTATACTCGCCTAAATATAGTGATATTTTCATATTGATTAAACTTTTCAACAATACCCTAGGTACAAACTTTACGTTTAGTTAAAGTTTGATTCTACCATTTAATTTAGGTGAGATATGGTTCCAAGTCTTTTTTCAAGTTGTAAACACGATTTCTGCGTTATTAGAGTCTGAAACGAACTTTTTCGTTTACTCGCCTAAAAATTGAGATATTTTAAAATTGTTTAAACAACTAAACTTTGCTCAAGCTACAAACACTACGTTCATTTAAACTTTGAATCTACCATTTCATTTAGGTAATATATGGTCCCAAGTCGTATTTCAACTTGGAACACGATTTCTGCGTTATTAGAGTCTGAAACGAACTTTTTCGTTTACTCGCCTAAAAATTGAGATATTTTAAAATTGTTTAAACTACTAAACATTGCTAAAGGTACAAACACTACGTTCATTTAAACTTTGAATCTACCATTTCATTTAGGTAATATATGGTCCCAAGTCGTATTTAAATTTGAAATACGATTTCTGCGTTATTAGAGTCTGAAAAGAACATTTTTCGTATACTCGCCTAAATATAGGGATATTTTAAAATTGATTAAACTTTTCAACAATACCCTAGGTTCAAACTTTACGTTTAGTTAAAGTTTGATTCTACCATTTAATTTAGGTGAGATATGGTTCCAAGTCTTTTTTCAAGTTGTAAACACGATTTCTGCGTTATTAGAGTCTGAAACGAACTTTTTCGTTTACTCGCCTAAAAATTGAGATATTTTAAAATTGTTTAAACTACTAAACTTTGCTCAAGGTACAAACACTACGTTCATTTAAACTTTGAATCTACCATTTCATTTAGGTAATATATGGTCCCAAGTCGTATTTCAACTTGGAACACGATTTCTGCGTTATTAGAGTCTGAAACGAACTTTTTCGTTTACTCGCCTAAAAATTGAGATATTTTAAAATTGTTTAAACTACTAAACTTTGCTCAAGGTACAAACACTACGTTCATTTAAACTTTGAATCTACCATTTCATTTAGGTAATATATGGTCCCAAGTCGTATTTAAATTTGAAATACGATTTCTGCGTTATTAGAGTCTGAAAAGAACATTTTTCGTATACTCGCCTAAATATAGGGATATTTTAAAATTGATTAAACTTTTCAACAATACCCTAGGTTCAAACTTTACGTTTAGTTAAAGTTTGATTCTACCATTTAATTTAGGTGAGATATGGTTCCAAGTCTTTTTTCAAGTTGTAAACACGATTTCTGCGTTATTAGAGTCTGAAACGAACTTTTTCGTTTACTCGCCTAAAAATTGAGATATTTTAAAATTGTTTAAACTACTAAACTTTGCTCAAGGTACAAACACTACGTTCATTTAAACTTTGAATCTACCATTTCATTTAGGTAATATATGGTCCCAAGTCGTATTTCAACTTGGAACACGATTTCTGCGTTATTAGAGTCTGAAACGAACTTTTTCGTTTACTCGCCTAAAAATTGAGATATTTTAAAATTGTTTAAACTACTAAACTTTGCTCAAGGTACAAACACTACGTTCATTTAAACTTTGAATCTACCATTTCATTTAGGTAATATATGGTCCCAAGTCGTATTTAAATTTGAAATACGATTTCTGCGTTATTAGAGTCTGAAAAGAATATTTTTCGTATACTCGCCTAAATATAGTGATATTTTCATATTGATTAAACTTTTCAACAATACCCTAGGTACAAACTTTACGTTTAGTTAAAGTTTGATTCTACCATTTAATTTAGGTGAGATATGGTTCCAAGTCTTTTTTCAAGTTGTAAACACGATTTCTGCGTTATTAGAGTCTGAAACGAACTTTTTCGTTTACTCGCCTAAAAATTGAGATATTTCAAAATTGTTTAAACTACTACACTTTACTCAAGGTACAAACACAACGTTAATTTAAACTTTGAATCTACCATTTCATTTAGGTAATATATGGTCCCAAGTCGTATTTCAACTTGGAACACGATTTCTGCGTTATTAGAGTCTGAAACGAACTTTTTCGTTTACTCGCCTAAAAATTGAGATATTTTAAAATTGTTTAAACAACTAAACTTTACTCAAGGTACAAACACTACGTTAATTTAAACTTTGAATCTACCATTTCATTTAGGTAATATATGGTCCCAAGTCGTATTTCAACTTGGAACACGATTTCTGCGTTATTAGAGTCTGAAACGAACTTTTTCGTTTACTCGCCTAAAAATTGAGATATTTTAAAATTGTTTAAACTACTAAACTTTGCTCAAGCTACAAACACTACGTTCATTTAAACTTTGAATCTACCATTTCATTTAGGTAATATATGGTCCCAAGTCGTATTTCAACTTGGAACACGATTTCTGCGTTATTAGAGTCTGAAACGAACTTTTTCGTTTACTCGCCTAAAATTTGAGATATTTCAAAATTGTTTAAACTACTAAACTTTGCTCAAGGTACAAACACTACGTTCATTTAAACTTTGAATCTACCATTTCATTTAGGTAAAATATGGTCCCAAGTCGTATTTAAATTTGAAATGCGATTTCTGCGTTATTAGAGTCTGAAACGAACTTTTTCGTTTACTCGCCTAAAAATTGAGATATTTTAAAATTGTTTAAACTACTAAACTTTGCTCAAGGTACAAACACTACGTTCATTTAAACTTTGAATCTACCATTTCATTTAGGTAATATATGGTCCCAAGTCGTATTTCAACTTGGAACACGATTTCTGCGTTATTTGAGTCTGAAACGAACTTTTTCGTTTACTCGCCTAAAAATTGAGATATTTCAAAATTGTTTAAACTACTAAACTTTACTCAAGGTACAAACACAACGTTAATTTAAACTTTGAATCTACCATTTCATTTAGGTAATATATGGTTCCAAGTCTTTTTTCAAGTTGTAAACACGATTTCTGCGTTATTAGAGTCTGAAACGAACTTTTTCGTTTACTCGCCTAAAAATTGAGATATTTCAAAATTGTTTAAACTACTAAACTTTGCTCAAGGTACAAACACTACGATCATTTAAACTTTGAATCTACCATTTCATTTAGGTAATATATGGTCCCAAGTCGTATTTAAATTTGAAATGCGATTTCTGCGTTATTAGAGTCTGAAACGAACTTTTTCGTTTACTCGCCTAAAAATTGAGATATTTCAAAATTGTTTAAACTACTAAACTTTTCTCAAGGTACAAACACTACGTTCATTTAAACTTTGAATCTACCATTTCATTTAGGTAAAATATGGTCCCAAGTCGTATTTAAATTTGAAATGCGATTTCTGCGTTATTAGAGTCTGAAACGAACTTTTTCGTTTACTCGCCTAAAAATTGAGATATTTTAAAATTGTTTAAACTACTAAACTTTGCTCAAGGTACAAACACTACGTTCATTTAAACTTTGAATCTACCATTTCATTTAGGTAATATTTGGTCCCAAGTCGTATTTCAACTTGGAACACGATTTCTGCGTTATTAGAGTCTGAAACGAATTTTTTCGTTTACTCGCCTAAAAATTGAGATATTTTAAAATTGTTTAAACTACTAAACTTTGCTCAAGGTACAAACACTACGTTCATTTAAACTTTGAATCTACCATTTCATTTAGGTAATATATGGTCCCAAGTCGTATTTAAATTTGAAATACGATTTCTGCGTTATTAGAGTCTGTAAAGAATATTTTTCGTATACTCGCCTAAATATAGTGATATTTTTATATTGATTAAACTTTTCAACAATACCCTAGGTACAAACTTTACGTTTAGTTAAAGTTTGATTCTACCATTTAATTTAGGTGAGATATGGTTCCAAGTCTTTTTTCAAGTTGTAAACACGATTTCTGCGTTATTAGAGTCTGAAACGAACTTTTTCGTTTCCTCGCCTAAAAATTGAGATATTTTAAAATTGTTTAAACAACTAAACTTTACTCAAGGTACAAACGCTACGTTAATTTAAACTTTGAATCTGCCATTTCATTTAGGAAATATATGGTCCCAAGTCGTATTTCAACTTGGAACACGATTTCTGCGTTATTAGAGTCTGAAACGAACTTTTTCGTTTACTCGCCTAAAAATTGAGATATTTTAAAATTGTTTAAACTACTAAACTTTGCTCAAGGTACAAACACTACGTTCATTTAAACTTTGAATCTACCATTTCATTTAGGTGAGATATGGTTCCAAGTCTTTTTTCAAGTTGTAAACACGATTTCTGCGTTATTAGAGTCTGAAACGAACTTTTTCGTTTACTCGCCTAAAAATTGAGATATTTTAAAATTGTTTAAACTACTAAACTTTGCTCAAGCTACAAACACTACGTTCATTTAAACTTTGAATCTACCATTTCATTTAGGTAATATATGGTCCCAAGTCGTATTTAAATTTGAAATACGATTTCTGCGTTATTAGAGTCTGTAAAGAATATTTTTCGTATACTCGCCTAAATATAGTGATATTTTTATATTGATTAAACTTTTCAACAATACCCTAGGTACAAACTTTACGTTTAGTTAAAGTTTGATTCTACCATTTAATTTAGGTGAGATATGGTTCCAAGTCTTTTTTCAAGTTGTAAACACGATTTCTGCGTTATTAGAGTCTGAAACGAACTTTTTCGTTTACTCGCCTAAAAATTGAGATATTTTAAAATTGTTTAAACAACTAAACTTTACTCAAGGTACAAACGCTACGTTAATTTAAACTTTGAATCTGCCATTTCATTTAGGTAATATATGGTCCCAAGTCGTATTTCAACTTGGAACACGATTTCAGCGTTATTAGAGTCTGAAACGAACTTTTTCGTTTACTCGCCTAAAAATTGAGATATTTTAAAATTGTTTAAACTACTAAACTTTGCTCAAGGTACAAACACTACGTTCATTTAAACTTTGAATCTACCATTTCATTTAGGTGAGATATGGTTCCAAGTCTTTTTTCAAGTTGTAAACACGATTTCTGCGTTATTAGAGTCTGAAACGAACTTTTTCGTTTACTCGCCTAAAAATTGAGATATTTTAAAATTGTTTAAACTACTAAACTTTGCTCAAGGTACAAACACTACGTTCATTTAAACTTTAAATCTACCATTTCATTTAGGTAATATATGGTCCCAAGTCGTATTTCAACTTGGAACACGATTTCTGCGTTATTAGAGTCTGAAACGAACTTTTTCGTTTACTCGCCTAAAAATTGAGATATTTTAAAATTGTTTAAACTACTAAACTTTGCTCAAGGTACAAACACTACGTTCATTTAAACTTTGAATCTACCATTTCATTTAGGTAATATATGGTCCCAAGTCGTATTTAAATTTGAAATACGATTTCTGCGTTATTAGAGTCTGAAAAGAATATTTTTCGTATACTCGCCTAAATATAGTGATATTTTCATATTGAGTAAACTTTTCAACAATACCCTAGGTACAAACTTTACGTTTAGTTAAAGTTTGATTCTACCATTTAATTTAGGTGAGATATGGTTCCAAATCTTTTTTCAAGTTGTAAACACGATTTCTGCGTTATTAGAGTCTGAAACGAACTTTTTCGTTTACTCGCCTAAAAATTGAGATATTTTAAAATTGTTTAAACTACTAAACTTTGCTCAAGGTACAAACACTACGTTCATTTAAACTTTGAATCTACCATTTCATTTAGGTAATATATGGTCCCAAGTCGTATTTCAACTTGGAACACGATTTCTGCGTTATTAGAGTCTGAAACGAACTTTTTCGTTTACTCGCCTAAAAATTGAGATATTTCAAAATTGTTTAAACTACTAAACTTTACTCAAGGTACAAACACAACGTTAATTTAAACTTTGAATCTACCATTTCATTTAGGTAATATATGGTCCCAAGTCGTATTTCAACTTGGAACACGATTTCTGCGTTATTAGAGTCTGAAACGAACTTTTTCGTTTACTCGCCTAAAAATTGAGATATTTTAAAATTGTTTAAACTACTAAACTTTGCTCAAGGTACAAACACTACGTTCATTTAAACTTTGAATCTACCATTTCATTTAGGTAAAATATGGTCCCAAGTCGTATTTAAATTTGAAATGCGATTTCTGCGTTATTAGAGTCTGAAACGAACTTTTTCGTTTACTCGCCTAAAAATTGAGATATTTTAAAATTGTTTAAACTACTAAACTTTGCTCAAGGTACAAACACTACGTTCATTTAAACTTTGAATCTACCATTTCATTTAGGTAATATTTGGTCCCAAGTCGTATTTCAACTTGGAACACGATTTCTGCGTTATTAGAGTCTGAAACGAACTTTTTCGTTTACTCGCCTAAAAATTGAGATATTTTAAAATTGTTTAAACTACTAAACTTTGCTCAAGGTACAAACACTACGTTCATTTAAACTTTGAATCTACCATTTCATTTAGGTAATATATGGTCCCAAGTCGTATTTAAATTTGAAATACGATTTCTGCGTTATTAGAGTCTGAAAAGAATATTTTTCGTATACTCGCCTAAATATAGTGATATTTTCATATTGATTAAACTTTTCAACAATACCCTAGGTACAAACTTTACGTTTAGTTAAAGTTTGATTCTACCATTTAATTTAGGTGAGATATGGTTCCAAGTCTTTTTTCAAGTTGTAAACACGATTTCTGCGTTATTAGAGTCTGAAACGAACTTTTTCGTTTACTCGCCTAAAAATTGAGATATTTTAAAATTGTTTAAACAACTAAACTTTACTCAAGGTACAAACACTACGTTAATTTAAACTTTGAATCTGCCATTTCATTTAGGTAATATATGGTCCCAAGTCGTATTTCAACTTGGAACACGATTTCTGCGTTATTAGAGTCTGAAACGAACTTTTTCGTTTACTCGCCTAAAAATTGAGATATTTTAAAATTGTTTAAACTACTAAACTTTGCTCAAGGTACAAACACTACGTTCATTTAAACTTTGAATCTACAATTTCATTTAGGTAATATATGGTCCCAAGTCGTATTTAAATTTGAAATACGATTTCTGCGTTATTAGAGTCTGAAAAGAACATTTTTCGTATACTCGCCTAAATATAGGGATATTTTAAAATTGATTAAACTTTTCAACAATACCCTAGGTTCAAACTTTACGTTTAGTTAAAGTTTGATTCTACCATTTAATTTAGGTGAGATATGGTTCCAAGTCTTTTTTCAAGTTGTAAACACGATTTCTGCGTTATTAGAGTCTGAAACGAACTTTTTCGTTTACTCGCCTAAAAATTGAGATATTTTAAAATTGTTTAAACTACTAAACTTTGCTCAAGGTACAAACACTACGTTCATTTAAACTTTGAATCTACCATTTCATTTAGGTAATATATGGTCCCAAGTCGTATTTCAACTTGGAACACGATTTCTGCGTTATTAGAGTCTGAAACGAACTTTTTCGTTTACTCGCCTAAAAATTGAGATATTTTAAAATTGTTTAAACTACTAAACTTTGCTCAAGGTACAAACACTACGTTCATTTAAACTTTGAATCTACCATTTCATTTAGGTAATATATGGTCCCAAGTCGTATTTAAATTTGAAATACGATTTCTGCGTTATTAGAGTCTGAAAAGAATATTTTTCGTATACTCGCCTAAATATAGTGATATTTTCATATTGAGTAAACTTTTCAACAATACCCTAGGTACAAACTTTACGTTTAGTTAAAGTTTGATTCTACCATTTAATTTAGGTGAGATATGGTTCCAAGTCTTTTTTCAAGTTGTAAACACGATTTCTGCGTTATTAGAGTCTGAAACGAACTTTTTCGTTTACTCGCCTAAAAATTGAGATATTTTAAAATTGTTTAAACTACTAAACTTTGCTCAAGGTACAAACACTACGTTCATTTAAACTTTGAATCTACCATTTCATTTAGGTAATATATGGTCCCAAGTCGTATTTCAACTTGGAACACGATTTCTGCGTTATTAGAGTCTGAAACGAACTTTTTCGTTTACTCGCCTAAAAATTGAGATATTTCAAAATTGTTTAAACTACTAAACTTTACTCAAGGTACAAACACAACGTTAATTTAAACTTTGAATCTACCATTTCATTTAGGTAATATATGGTCCCAAGTCGTATTTCAACTTGGAACACGATTTCTGCGTTATTAGAGTCTGAAACGAACTTTTTCGTTTACTCGCCTAAAAATTGAGATATTTTAAAATTGTTTAAACAACTAAACTTTACTCAAGGTACAAACACTACGTTAATTTAAACTTTGAATCTACCATTTCATTTAGGTAATATATGGTCCCAAGTCGTATTTCAACTTGGAACACGATTTCTGCGTTATTAGAGTCTGAAACGAACTTTTTCGTTTACTCGCCTAAAAATTGAGATATTTTAAAATTGTTTAAACTACTAAACTTTGCTCAAGCTACAAACACTACGTTCATTTAAACTTTGAATCTACCATTTCATTTAGGTAATATATGGTCCCAAGTCGTATTTTAACTTGGAACACGATTTCTGCGTTATTAGAGTCTGAAACGAACTTTTTCGTTTACTCGCCTAAAAATTGAGATATTTCAAAATTGTTTAAACTACTAAACTTTGCTCAAGGTACAAACACTACGTTCATTTAAACTTTGAATCTACCATTTCATTTAGGTAAAATATGGTCCCAAGTCGTATTTAAATTTGAAATGCGATTTCTGCGTTATTAGAGTCTGAAACGAACTTTTTCGTTTACTCGCCTAAAAATTGAGATATTTTAAAATTGTTTAAACTACTAAACTTTGCTCAAGCTACAAACACTACGTTCATTTAAACTTTGAATCTACCATTTCATTTAGGTAATATATGGTCCCAAGTCGTATTTCAACTTGGAACACGATTTCTGCGTTATTAGAGTCTGAAACGAACTTTTTCGTTTACTCGCCTAAAAATTGAGATATTTCAAAATTGTTTAAACTACTAAACTTTGCTCAAGGTACAAACACTACGTTCATTTAAACTTTGAATCTACCATTTCATTTAGGTAAAATATGGTCCCAAGTCGTATTTAAATTTGAAACGCGATTTCTGCGTTATTAGAGTCTGAAACGAACTTTTTCGTTTACTCGCCTAAAAATTGAGATATTTTAAAATTGTTTAAACTACTAAACTTTGCTCAAGGTACAAACACTACGTTCATTTAAACTTTGAATCTACCATTTCATTTAGGTAATATATGGTCCCAAGTCGTATTTCAACTTGGAACACGATTTCTGCGTTATTAGAGATTTGAAAATATCACTATATTTAGGCGAGTATACGAAAAATGTTCTTTTCAGACTTTAATAACGCAGAAATCGTGTTTCAAGTTGAAATACGACTTGGAACCATATCTCACCTAACCTAACCTAAATGGTAGAATCAAACTTTAACCAAACGTAAAGTTTGTACCAAAGGTATTATTGAAAAGTTTAATCAATTTTAAAATATCACTATATTTAGGCGAGTAAACGAAAAATGTTCTTTTCAGACTCTAATAACGCAGAAATCGTGTTTCAAGTTGAAAAACGACTTGGAACCATATCTCACCTAAATTAAATGGTAGAATCAAACTTTAACCAAACGTAAAGTTTGTACCTAGGGTATTGTTGAAAAGTTTAATCAATTTTAAAATATCACTATATTTAGGTGACTATACGAAAAATGTTCTATTCAGCCTCTAATAACGCAGAAATCGTATTTCAAATTTAAATACAACTTGGGACCATATATAACCTAAATTAAATGGTAGATTCAAAGTTTAAATGAACGTAGTGTTTGTACCTTGAGTAAAGTTTAGTTGTTTAAACAATTTAAAATATCTCAATTTTTAGGCGAGTAAACGAAAAAGTTCGTTTCAGACTTTAACAACGCAGAAATCGTGTTTCAAGTTGAAATACGACTTGGGACCATATTTTACGTAAATTAAATGGTAGATTCAGAGTTTAAATGAACGTACTGTTTGTACCTTCAGTAAAGTTTAGAAGTTTAAACAATTTTAAAATATCACTATATTTAGGCGAGTAAACAAAAAGTTCGTTTCAGACTCTAATAACGCAGAAATCGTGTTTACAACTTGAAAAACGACTTGAAACCATATCTCACCTAAATTAAATGGTAGAATCAAACTTTAACCAAACGTAAAGTTTGTACCTAGGGTATTGTTTAAAAGTTTAATCAATTTTAAAATATCACTATATTTAGGCGAGTATACGAAAAATGTTCTTTTTAGACTCTAATAACGCAGAATACGAAAAGTGTTCTTTTCAGACTTTAATAACGCAGAAATCGTGTTTCAAGTTGAAATACCTAAATTAAATGTTAGATTCAAAGTTTAAATGAACGTAGTGTTTGTACCTTCAGTAAAGTTTAGAAGTTTAAACTATTTTAAAATATCTCCATTTTTAGGCGAGTAAACGAAAAAAGTTCGTTTCAAACTCTAATAACGCAGAAATCGTGTTCCAAGTTGAAATACGACTTGGGACCATATATTACCTAAATGAAATGGTAGATTCAAAGTTTAAATTAACGTAGTGTTTGTACCTTGAGTAAAGTTTAGTTGTTTAAACAATTTAAAATATCTCAATTTTTAGGCGAGTAAACGAAAAAGTTCGTTTCAGACTCTAACAACGCAGAAATCGTGTTTCAAGTTGAAATACGACTTGGGACCATATTTTACGTAAATTAAATGGTAGATTCAGAGTTTAAATGAACGTAGTGTTTGTACCTTGAGCAAAGTTTAGTAGTTTAAACAATTTTAAAATATCTCAATTTTTAGGCGAGTAAACGAAAAAGTTCGTTTCAGACTCTAATAACGCAGAAATCGTGTTCCAAGTTGAAATACGACTTGGAACCATATCTCACCTAAATTAAATGGTAGAATCAAACTTTAACCAAACGTAAAGTTTGTACCTAGGGTATTGTTTAAAAGTTTAATCAATTTTAAAATATCACTATATTTAGGCGAGTATACGAAAAATGTTCTTTTCAGACTCTAATAACGCAGAAATCGTGTTTCAAGTTGAAAAACGACTTGGAACCATATCTCACCTAAATTAAATGGTAGAATCAAACTTTAACCAAACGTCAAGTTTGTACCTAGGGTATTGTTGAAAAGTTTAATCAATTTTAAAATATCACTATATTTAGGTGACTATACGAAAAATGTTCTATTCAGCCTCTAATAACGCAGAAATCGTATTTCAAATTTAAATACGACTTGGGACCATATATAACCTAAATTAAATGGTAGATTCAAAGTTTAAATGAACGTAGTGTTTGTACCTTGAGTAAAGTTTAGTTGTTTAAACTATTTAAAATATCTCAATTTTTAGGCGAGTAAACGAAAAAGTTCGTTTCAGACTCTAACAACGCAGAAATCGTGTTTCAAGTTGAAATACGACTTGGGACCATATTTTACGTAAATTAAATGGTAGATTCAGAGTTTAAATGAACGTACTGTTTGTACCTTCAGTAAAGTTTAGAAGTTTAAACAATTTTAAAATATCACTATATTTAGGCGAGTAAACAAAAAGTTCGTTTCAGACTCTAACAACGCAGAAATCGTGTTTCAAGTTGAAATACGACTTGGGACCATATTTTACGTAAATTAAATGGTAGATTCAGAGTTTAAATGAACGTACTGTTTGTACCTTCAGTAAAGTTTAGAAGTTTAAACAATTTTAAAATATCACTATATTTAGGCGAGTAAACAAAAAGTTCGTTTCAGACTCTAATAACGCAGAAATCGTGTTTACAACTTGAAAAACGACTTGGAACCATATCTCACCTAAATTAAATGGTAGAATCAAACTTTAACCAAACGTAAAGTTTGTACCTAGGGTATTGTTGAAAAGTTTAATCAATTTTAAAATATCACTATATTTAGGCGAGTATACGAAAAATGTTCTTTTCAGACTCTAATAACGCAGAAATCGTGTTTCAAGTAGAAATACGACTTGGGACCTTATTTTACCTAAATTAAATGGTAGATTCAAAGTTTAAATGAACGTAGTGTTTGTACCTTCACTAAAGTTTAGAAGTTTAAACAATTTTAAAATATCTCAATTTTAGGCGAGTAAACGAAAAAGTTCGTTTCAGACTCTAATAACGCAGAAAATTGTGTTTACAAATTGAAAAACGACTTGGAACCATATCTCACTTAACCTAAATGGTAGAATCAAACTTTAACCAAACGTAAAGTTTGTACCTAAGGTATTGTTGAAAAGTTTAAACAATTTTAAAATATCACTATTTTTAGGCGAGTAAACGAAAAAAGTTCGTTTCAGTCTCTTATAACGCAGAAATCGTATTTCAAGTTTAAATACGACTTGGGACCATATTTTACCTAAATGAAATGGTAGATTCAAAGTTTAAATGAACGTAGTGTTTATACCTATGGTATTGTTGAAAAGTTTAATCAATTTTAAAATATCACTATATTTAGGCGAGTAAACGAAAAAAGTTCGTTTCAGACTCTAATAACGCAGAAATCGTGTTTCAAGTTGAAATACGACTTGGGACCATATTTTACCTAAATGAAATGGTAACTCAAAGTTTAAATGAACGTTGTGTTTATACCTAGGGTATTGTTGAAATGTTTAATCAATTTTAAAATATAACTATATTTAGGCGAGTAAACGAAAAATGTTCTTTTCAGACTCTAATAACGCAGAAATCGTATTTCAAATTTAAATACAACTTTGGACCATATTTTACCTAAATTAGATGGTAGATTCAAAGTTTAATTGAACGTAGTGTTTGTACCTTCAGTAAAGTTTAGAAGTTTAAACAATTTAAAAATATCTCAATTTTTAGGTGAGTAAACGAAAAAGTTCGTTTCAGACTCTAATAACGCAGAAATCGTGTTCCAAGTTGAAATACGACTTGGGTCCATATTTTACCTAAATTAAATGGGAGAATCAAACTTTAACCAAACGTAAAGTTTTTTACCTAGGGTATTGTTGAAAAGTTTAATCAATATGAAAATATCACTATATTTAGGCGAGTATACGAAAAATGTTCTTTTCAGACTCTAATAACGCAGAAATCGTGTTTCAAGTTGAAATACGACTTGAGACCATATTTTACCTAAATTAAATGGTAGATTCAAAGTTTAAATGAACGTACTGTTTGTACCTTCAGTAAAGTTTAGAACTTTAAACAATTTTAAAATATCACTATGTTTAGGCGAGTAAACGAAAAAAGTTCGTTTCAAACTCTAATAACGCAGAAATCGTGTTTCAAGTAGAAATACGACTTGGAACCATATCTCACCTAAATTAAATGGTAGAATCAAACTTTAACAAAACGTAAAGTTTGTACCTAGGGTATTGTTGAAAAGTTTAATCAATTTTAAAATATCACTATATTTAGGCGAGTAAACGAAAAAGTTCGTTTCAGACTCTAATAACGCAGAAATCGTGTTTACAACTTGAAAAAAGACTTGGAACCATATCTCACCTAAATTAAATGGTAGAATCAAACCTTAACAAACGTAAAGTTTGTACCTAGGGTATTGTTGAAAAGTTTAATCATTTTTAAAATATCCCTATATTTAGGCGAGTATACGAAAAATGTTCTTTTCAGACTCTAATAACGCAGAAATCGTGTTTCAAGTTGAAATACGACTTGGGACCATATTTTACCTAAATGAAATGGTAGATTCAAAGTTTAAATGAACGTAGTGTTTATAGCTAGGGTATTGTTGAAAAGTTTAATCAATTTTAAAATATCTCAATTTTTAGGCGAGTAAACGAAAAAGTTCGTTTCAGACTCTAATAACGCAGAAATCGTGTTTCAAGTTGAAATACGACTTGGGTCCATATTTTACCTAAATTAAATGGTAGAATCAAACTTTAACCAAACGTAAAGTTTGTACCTAGGGTATTGTTGAAAAGTTTAATCAATATGAAAATATCACTATATTTAGGCGAGCATACGAAAAATGTTCTTTTCAGACTTTAATAACGCAGAAATCGTGTTTCAAGTTGAAATACGACTTGGAACCATATCTCACCTAACCTAACCTAAATGGTAGAATCAAACTTTAACCAAACGTAAAGTTTGTACCAAAGGTATTGTTGAAAAGTTTAATCAATTTTAAAATATCACTATATTTAGGCGAGTAAACGAAAAATGTTCTTTTCAGACTATATTAACGCAGAAATTGTGTTTCAAGTTGAAATACCTAAATTAAATGTTAGATTCAAAGTTTAAATGAACGTAGTGTTTGTACCTTCAGTAAAGTTTAGAAGTTTAAACAATTTTAAAATATCTCCATTTTTAGGCGAGTAAACGAAAAAAGTTCGTTTCAAACTCTAATAACGCAGAAATCGTGTTCCAAGTTGAAATACGACTTGGGACCATATATTACCTAAATGAAATGGTAGATTCAAAGTTTAAATTAACGTAGTGTTTGTACCTTGAGTAAAGTTTAGTTGTTTAAACAATTTAAAATATCTCAATTTTTAGGCGAGTAAACGAAAAAGTTCGTTTCAGACTCTAACAACGCAGAAATCGTGTTTCAAGTTGAAATACGACTTGGGACCATATTTTACGTAAATTAAATGGTAGATTCAGAGTTTAAATGAACGTACTGTTTGTACCTTCATTAAAGTTTAGAAGTTTAAACAATTTTAAAATATCACTATATTTAGGCGAGTAAACAAAAAGTTCGTTTCACTCTAATAACGCAGAAATCGTGTTTACAACTTGAAAAACGACTTGGAACCATATCTCACCTAAATTAAATGGTAGAATCAAACTTTAACCAATCGTAAAGTTTGTACCTAGGGTATTGTTGAAAAGTTTAATCAATTTTAAAATATCACTATATTTAGGCTAGTATACGAAAATGTTCTTTTCAGACTCTAATAACGCAGAAATCGTGTTTCAAGTAGAAATACGACTTGGGACCATATTTTACCTAAATTAAATGGTAGATTTAAAGTTTAAATGAACGTAGTGTTTGTACCTTGAGTAAAGTTTAGTTGTTTAAACAATTTAAAATATCTCAATTTTTAGGCGAGTAAACGAAAAAGTTCGTTTCAGACTCTAACAACGCAGAAATCGTGTTTCAAGTTGAAATACGACTTGGGACCATATTTTACGTAAATTAAATGGTAGATTCAGAGTTTAAATGAACGTACTGTTTGTACCTTCAGTAAAGTTTAGAAGTTTAAACAATTTTAAAATATCACTATATTTAGGCGAGTAAACAAAAAGTTCGTTTCAGACTCTAATAACGCAGAAATCGTGTTTACAACTTGAAAAACGACTTGGAACCATATCTCACCTAAATTAAATGGTAGAATCAAACTTTAACCAAACGTAAAGTTTGTACCTAGGGTATCGTTTAAAAGTTTAATCAATTTTAAAATATCACTATATTTAGGCGAGTATACGAAAAATGTTCTTTTCAGACTCTAATAACGCAGAAATCGTGTTTCAAGTAGAAATACGACTTGGGACCATATTTTACCTAAATTAAATGGTAGATTCAAAGTTTAAATGAACGTAGTGTTTGTACCTTCACTAAAGTTTAGAAGTTTAAACAATTTTAAAATAACTCAATTTTAGGCGAGTAAACGAAAAAGTTCGTTTCAGACTCTAATAACGCAGAAAATTGTGTTTACAAATTGAAAAACGACTTGGAACCATATCTCACTTAACCTAAATAGTAGAATCAAACTTTAACCAAACGTAAAGTTTGTACCTAGGGTATTGTTGAAAAGTTTAAACAATTTTAAAATATCACTATTTTTAGGCGATTAAACGAAAAAAGTTCGTTTCAGTCTCTTATAACGCAGAAATCGTGTTTCAAGTTGAAATACGACTTGGGACCATATTTTAAATAAATGAAATGGTAGATTCAAAGTTTAAATGAACGTAGTGTTTATACCTAGGGTATTGTTGAAAAGTTTAATCAATTTTAAAATATCTCAATTTTTAGGCGAGTAAACGAAAAAGTTCGATTCAGACTCTAATAACGCAGAAATCGTGGTCCAAGTTGAAATACGACTTGGGTCCATATTTTACCTAAATTAAATGGTAGAATCAAACTTTAACCAAACGTAAAGTTTGTACCTAGGGTAATGTTGAAAAGTTTAATCAATATGAAAATATCACTATATTTAGGCGAGTATACGAAAAATGTTCTTTTCAGACTTTAATAACGCAGAAATCGTGTTTCAAGTTGAAATACGACTTGGAACCATATCTCACCTAACCTAACCTAAATGGTAGAATCAAACTTTAACCAAACGTAAAGTTTGTACCAAAGGTATTGTTGAAAAGTTTAATCAATTTTAAAATATCACTATATTTAGGCGAGTAAACGAAAAATGTTCTTTTCAGACTTTATTAACGCAGAAATCGTGTTTCAAGTTGAAATACCTAAATTAAATGTTAGATTCAAAGTTTAAATGAACGTAGTGTTTGTACCTTCAGTAAAGTTTAGAAGTTTAAACAATTGTAAAATATCTCCATTTTTAGGCGAGTAAACGAAAAAAGTTCGTTTCAAACTCTAATAACGCAGAAATCGTGTTCCAAGTTGAAATACGACTTGGGACCATATATTACCTAAATGAAATGGTAGATTCAAAGTTTAAATTAACGTAGTGTTTGTACCTTGAGTAATGTTTAGTTGTTTAAACAATTTAAAATATCTCAATTTTTAGGCGAGTAAACGAAAAAGTTCGTTTCAGACTCTAACAACGCAGAAATCGTGTTTCAAGTTGAAATACGACTTGGGACCATATTTTACGTAAATTAAATGGTAGATTCAGAGTTTAAATGAACGTACTGTTTGTACCTTCAGTAAAGTTTAGAAGTTTAAACAATTTTAAAATATCACTATATTTAGGCGAGTAAACAAAAAGTTCGTTTCAGACTCTAATAACGCAGAAATCGTGTTTACAACTTGAAAAACGACTTGGAACCATATCTCACCTAAATTAAATGGTAGAATCAAACTTTAACCAAACGTAAAGTTTGTACCTAGGGTATTGTTGAAAAGTTTAATCAATTTTAAAATATCACTATATTTAGGCGAGTATACGAAAAATGTTCTTTTCAGACTCTAATAACGCAGAAATCGTGTTTCAAGTAGAAATACGACTTGGGACCTTATTTTACCTAAATTAAATGGTAGATTTAAAGTTTAAATGAACGTAGTGTTTGTACCTTCACTAAAGTTTAGAAGTTTAAACAATTTTAAAATATCTCAATTTTAGGCGAGTAAACGAAAAAGTTCGTTTCAGACTCTAATAACGCAGAAAATTGTGTTTACAAATTGAAAAACGACTTGGAACCATATCTCACTTAACCTAAATGGTAGAATCAAACTTTAACCAAACGTAAAGTTTGTACCTAAGGTATTGTTGAAAAGTTTAAACAATTTTAAAATATCACTATTTTTAGGCGAGTAAACGAAAAAAGTTCGTTTCAGTCTCTTATAACGCAGAAATCGTATTTCAAGTTTAAATACGACTTGGGACCATATTTTACCTAAATGAAATGGTAGATTCAAAGTTTAAATGAACGTAGTGTTTATACCTATGGTATTGTTGAAAAGTTTAATCAATTTTAAAATATCACTATATTTAGGCGAGTAAACGAAAAAAGTTCGTTTCAGACTCTAATAACGCAGAATTCGTGTTTCAAGTTGAAATACGACTTGGGACCATATTTTACCTAAATGAAATGGTAGACTCAAAGTTTAAATGAACGTTGTGTTTATACCTAGGGTATTGTTGAAATGTTTAATCAATTTTAAAATATAACTATATTTAGGCGAGTAAACGAAAAATGTTCTTTTCAGACTCTAATAACGCAGAAATCGTATTTCAAATTTAAATACAACTTTGGACCATATTTTACCTAAATTAGATGGTAGATTCAAAGTTTAATTGAACGTAGTGTTTGTACCTTCAGTAAAGTTTAGAAGTTTAAACAATTTAAAAATATCTCAATTTTTAGGTGAGTAAACGAAAAAGTTCGTTTCAGACTCTAATAACGCAGAAATCGTGTTCCAAGTTGAAATACGACTTGGGTCCATATTTTACCTAAATTAAATGGGAGAATCAAACTTTAACCAAACGTAAAGTTTTTTACCTAGGGTATTGTTGAAAAGTTTAATCAATATGAAAATATCACTATATTTAGGCGAGTATACGAAAAATTTTCTTTTCAGACTCTAATAACGCAGAAATCGTGTTTCAAGTTGAAATACGACTTGAGACCATATTTTACCTAAATTAAATGGTAGATTCAAAGTTTAATTGAACGTACTGTTTGTACCTTCAGTAAAGTTTAGAAGTTTAAACAATTTTAAAATATCACTATATTTAGGCGAGTAAACAAAAAGTTCGTTTCAGACTCTAATAACGCAGAAATCGTGTTTACAACTTGAAAAACGACTTGGAACCATATCTCACCTAAATTAAATGGTAGAATCAAACTTTAACAAACGTAAAGTTTGTACCTAGGGTATTGTTGAAAAGTTTAATCAATTTTAAAATATCCCTATATTTAGGCGAGTATACGAAAAATGTTCTTTTCAGACTCTAATAACGCAGAAATCGTGTTTCAAGTTGAAATACGACTTGGGACCATATTTTACCTAATGAAATGGTAGATTCAAAGTTTAAATGAACGTAGTGTTTATACCTAGGGTATTGTTGAAAAGTTTAATTAATTTTAAAATATCTCAATTTTTAGGCGAGTAAACGAAAAAGTTCGTTTCAGACTCTAATAACGCAGAAATCGTGTTCCAAGTTGAAATACGACTTGGGTCCATATTTTACCTAAATTAAATGGTAGAATCAAACTTTAACCAAACGTAAAGTTTGTACCTAGGGTATTGTTGAAAAGTTTAATCAATATGAAAATATCACTATATTTAGGCGAGTATACGAAAAATGTTCTTTTCAGACTTTAATAACGCAGAAATCGTGTTTCAAGTTGAAATACGACTTGGAACCATATCTCACCTAACCTAACCTAAATGGTAGAATCAAACTTTAACCAAACGTAAAGTTTGTACCAAAGGTATTGTTGAAAAGTTTAATCAATTTTAAAATATCACTATATTTAGGCGAGTAAACGAAAAATGTTCTTTTCAGACTATATTAACGCAGAAATCGTGTTTCAAGTTGAAATACCTAAATTAAATGTTAGATTCAAAGTTTAAATGAACGTAGTGTTTGTACCTTCAGTAAAGTTTAGAAGTTTAAACAATTTTAAAATATCTCCATTTTTAGGCGAGTAAACGAAAAAAGTTCGTTTCAAACTCTAATAACGCAGAAATCGTGTTCCAAGTTGAAATACGACTTGGGACCATATATTACCTAAATGAAATGGTAGATTCAAAGTTTAAATTAACGTAGTGTTTGTACCTTGAGTAAAGTTTAGTTGTTTAAACAATTTAAAATATCTCAATTTTTAGGCGAGTAAACGAAAAAGTTCGTTTCAGACTCTAACAACGCAGAAATCGTGTTTCAAGTTGAAATACGACTTGGGACCATATTTTACGTAAATTAAATGGTAGATTCAGAGTTTAAATGAACGTACTGTTTGTACCTTCAGTAAAGTTTAGAAGTTTAAACAATTTTAAAATATCACTATATTTAGGCGAGTAAACAAAAAGTTCGTTTCAGACTCTAATAACGCAGAAATCGTGTTTACAACTTGAAAAACGACTTGGAACCATATCTCACCTAAATTAAATGGTAGAATCAAACTTTAACCAAACGTAAAGTTTGTACCTAGGGTATTGTTTAAAAGTTTAATCAATTTTAAAATATCACTATATTTAGGCGAGTATACGAAAAATGTTCTTTTCAGACTCTAATAACGCAGAAATCGTGTTTCAAGTTGAAAAACGACTTGGAACCATATCTCACCTAAATTAAATGGTAGAATCAAACTTTAACCAAACGTCAAGTTTGTACCTAGGGTATTGTTGAAAAGTTTAATCAATTTTAAAATATCACTATATTTAGGTGACTATACGAAAAATGTTCTATTCAGCCTCTAATAACGCAGAAATCGTATTTCAAATTTAAATACGACTTGGGACCATATATAACCTAAATTAAATGGTAGATTCAAAGTTTAAATGAACGTAGTGTTTGTACCTTGAGTAAAGTTTAGTTGTTTAAACAATTTAAAATATCTCAATTTTTAGGCGAGTAAACGAAAAAGTTCGTTTCAGACTCTAACAACGCAGAAATCGTGTTTCAAGTTGAAAT
Source organism: Pterostichus niger (assembly GCA_947425015.1). Taxonomy (NCBI): domain Eukaryota; kingdom Metazoa; phylum Arthropoda; class Insecta; order Coleoptera; family Carabidae; genus Pterostichus; species Pterostichus niger. The sequence continues at coordinate 16,996,214 of OX380342.1, forward strand.
ACGACTTGGGACCATATTTTACGTAAATTAAATGGTAGATTCAGAGTTTAAATGAACGTACTGTTTGTACCTTCAGTAAAGTTTAGAAGTTTAAACAATTTTAAAATATTACTATATTTAGGCGAGTAAACAAAAAGTTCGTTTCAGACTCTAATAACGCAGAAATCGTGTTTACAACTTGAAAAACGACTTGGAACCATATCTCACCTAAATTAAATGGTAGAATCAAACTTTAACCAAACGTAAAGTTTGTACCTAGGGTATTGTTGAAAAGTTTAATCAATTTTAAAATATCACTATATTTAGGCGAGTATACGAAAAATGTTCTTTTCAGACTCAAATAACGCAGAAATCGTGTTTCAAGTAGAAATACGACTTGGGACCTTATTTTACCTAAATTAAATGGTAGATTCAAAGTTTAAATGAACGTAGTGTTTGTACCTTCACTAAAGTTTAGAAGTTTAAACAATTTTAAAATATCTCAATTTTAGGCGAGTAAACGAAAAAGTTCGTTTCAGACTCTAATAACGCAGAAAATTGTGTTTACAAATTGAAAAACGACTTGGAACCATATCTCACTTAACCTAAATGGTAGAATCAAACTTTAACCAAACGTAAAGTTTGTACCTAAGGTATTGTTGAAAAGTTTAAACAATTTTAAAATATCACTATTTTTAGGCGAGTAAACGAAAAAAGTTCGTTTCAGTCTCTTATAACGCAGAAATCGTATTTCAAGTTTAAATACGACTTGGGACCATATTTTACCTAAATGAAATGGTAGATTCAAAGTTTAAATGAACGTAGTGTTTATACCTATGGTATTGTTGAAAAGTTTAATCAATTTTAAAATATCACTATATTTAGGCGAGTAAACGAAAAAAGTTCGTTTCAGACTCTAATAACGCAGAAATCGTGTTTCAAGTTGAAATACGACTTGGGACCATATTTTACCTAAATGAAATGGTAACTCAAAGTTTAAATGAACGTTGTGTTTATACCTAGGGTATTGTTGAAATGTTTAATCAATTTTAAAATATAACTATATTTAGGCGAGTAAACGAAAAATGTTCTTTTCAGACTCTAATAACGCAGAAATCGTATTTCAAATTTAAATACAACTTTGGACCATATTTTACCTACATTAGATGGTAGATTCAAAGTTTAATTGAACGTAGTGTTTGTACCTTCAGTAAAGTTTAGAAGTTTAAACAATTTAAAAATATCTCAATTTTTAGGTGAGTAAACGAAAAAGTTCGTTTCAGACTCTAATAACGCAGAAATCGTGTTCCAAGTTGAAATACGACTTGGGTCCATATTTTACCTAAATTAAATGGGAGAATCAAACTTTAACCAAACGTAAAGTTTTTTACCTAGGGTATTGTTGAAAAGTTTAATCAATATGAAAATATCACTATATTTAGGCGAGTATACGAAAAATGTTCTTTTCAGACTCTAATAACGCAGAAATCGTGTTTCAAGTTGAAATACGACTTGAGACCATATTTTACCTAAATTAAATGGTAGATTCAAAGTTTAATTGAACGTACTGTTTGTACCTTCAGTAAAGTTTAGAAGTTTAAACAATTTTAAAATATCACTATATTTAGGCGAGTAAACAAAAAGTTCGTTTCAGACTCTAATAACGCAGAAATCGTGTTTACAACTTGAAAAACGACTTGGAACCATATCTCACCTAAATTAAATGGTAGAATCAAACTTTAACCAAACGTAAAGTTTGTACCTAGGGTATTGTTGAAAAGTTTAATCAATTTTAAAATATCACTATATTTAGGCGAGTAAACGAAAAAGTTCGTTTCAGACTCTAATAACGCAGAAATCGTGTTTACAACTTGAAAAAAGACTTGGAACCATATCTCACCTAAATTAAATGGTAGAATCAAACTTTAACAAACGTAAAGTTTGTACCTAGGGTATTGTTGAAAAGTTTAATCAATTTTAAAATATCCCTATATTTAGGCGAGTATACGAAAAATGTTCTTTTCAAACTCTAATAACGCAGAAATCGTGTTTCAAGTTGAAATACGACTTGGGACCATATTTTACCTAAATGAAATGGTAGATTCAAAGTTTAAATGAACGTAGTGTTTATACCTAGGGTATTGTTGAAAAGTTTAATCAATTTTAAAATATCACTATATTTAGGCGAGTAAACGAAAAATGTTCTTTTCAGACTATATTAACGCAGAAATTGTGTTTCAAGTTGAAATACCTAAATTAAATGTTAGATTCAAAGTTTAAATGAACGTAGTGTTTGTACCTTCAGTAAAGTTTAGAAGTTTAAACAATTTTAAAATATCTCCATTTTTAGGCGAGTAAACGAAAAAAGTTCGTTTCAAACTCTAATAACGCAGAAATCGTGTTCCAAGTTGAAATACGACTTGGGACCATATATTACCTAAATGAAATGGTAGATTCAAAGTTTAAATTAACGTAGTGTTTGTACCTTGAGTAAAGTTTAGTTGTTTAAACAATTTAAAATATCTCAATTTTTAGGCGAGTAAACGAAAAAGTTCGTTTCAGACTCTAACAACGCAGAAATCGTGTTTACAACTTGAAAAACGACTTGGAACCATATCTCACCTAAATTAAATGGTGGATCAAACTTTAACCAAACGTAAAGTTTGTACCTAGGGTATTGTTGAAAAGTTTAATCAATTTTAAAATATCACTATATTTAGGCGAGTATACGAAAATGTTCTTTTCAGACTCTAATAACGCAGAAATCGTGTTTCAAGTAGAAATACGACTTGGGACCATATTTTACCTAAATTAAATGGTAGATTCAAAGTTTAAATGAACGTAGTGTTTGTACCTTCACTAAAGTTTAGAAGTTTAAACAATTTTAAAATATCTCAATTTTAGGCGAGTAAACGAAAAAGTTCGTTTCAGACTCTAATAACGCAGAAAATTGTGTTTACAAATTGAAAAACGACTTGGAACCATATCTCACTTAACCTAAATGGTAGAATCAAACTTTAACCAAACGTAAAGTTTGTACCTAAGGTATTGTTGAAAAGTTTAAACAATTTTAAAATATCACTATTTTTAGGCGAGTAAACGAAAAAAGTTCGTTTCAGTCTCTTATAACGCAGAAATCGTATTTCAAGTTTAAATACGACTTGGGACCATATTTTACCTAAATGAAATGGTAGATTCAAAGTTTAAATGAATGTAGTGTTTATACCTATATTATTGTTGAAAAGTTTAATCAATTTTAAAATATCACTATATTTAGGCGAGTAAACGAAAAAAGTTCGTTTCAGACTCTAATAACGCAGAAATCGTGTTTCAAGTTGAAATACGACTTGGGACCATATTTTACCTAAATGAAATGGTAACTCAAAGTTTAAATGAACGTTGTGTTTATATCTAGGGTATTGTTGAAATGTTTAATCAATTTTAAAATATAACTATATTTAGGCGAGTAAACGAAAAATGTTCTTTTCAGACTCTAATAACGCAGAAATCGTTTTTCAAATTTAAATACAACTTTGGACCATATTTTACCTACATTAGATGGTAGATTCAAAGTTTAATTGAACGTAGTGTTTGTACCTTCAGTAAAGTTTAGAAGTTTAAACAATTTAAAAATATCTCAATTTTTAGGTGAGTAAACGAAAAAGTTCGTTTCAGACTCTAATAACGCAGAAATCGTGTTCCAAGTTGAAATACGACTTGGGTCCATATTTTACCTAAATTAAATGGGAGAATCAAACTTTAACCAAACGTAAAGTTTTTTACCTAGGGTATTGTTGAAAAGTTTAATCAATATGAAAATATCACTATATTTAGGCGAGTATACGAAAAATGTTCTTTTCAGACTCTAATAACGCAGAAATCGTGTTTCAAGTTGAAATACGACTTGAGACCATATTTTACCTAAATTAAATGGTAGATTCAAAGTTTAATTGAACGTACTGTTTGTACCTTCAGTAAAGTTTAGAAGTTTAAACAATTTTAAAATATCACTATATTTAGGCGAGTAAACAAAAAGTTCGTTTCAGACTCTAATAACGCAGAAATCGTGTTTACAACTTGAAAAACGACTTGGAACCATATCTCACCTAAATTAAATGGTAGAATCAAACTTTAACCAAACGTAAAGTTTGTACCTAGGGTATTGTTGAAAAGTTTAATCAATTTTAAAATATCACTATATTTAGGCGAGTAAACGAAAAAGTTCGTTTCAGACTCTAATAACGCAGAAATCGTGTTTACAACTTGAAAAAAGACTTGGAACCATATCTCACCTAAATTAAATGGTAGAATCAAACTTTAACAAACGTAAAGTTTGTACCTAGGGTATTGTTGAAAAGTTTAATCAATTTTAAAATATCCCTATATTTAGGCGAGTATACGAAAAATGTTCTTTTCAAACTCTAATAACGCAGAAATCGTGTTTCAAGTTGAAATACGACTTGGGACCATATTTTACCTAAATGAAATGGTAGATTCAAAGTTTAAATGAACGTAGTGTTTATACCTAGGGTATTGTTGAAAAGTTTAATCAATTTTAAAATATCACTATATTTAGGCGAGTAAACGAAAAATGTTCTTTTCAGACTATATTAACGCAGAAATTGTGTTTCAAGTTGAAATACCTAAATTAAATGTTAGATTCAAAGTTTAAATGAACGTAGTGTTTGTACCTTCAGTAAAGTTTAGAAGTTTAAACAATTTTAAAATATCTCCATTTTTAGGCGAGTAAACGAAAAAAGTTCGTTTCAAACTCTAATAACGCAGAAATCGTGTTCCAAGTTGAAATACGACTTGGGACCATATATTACCTAAATGAAATGGTAGATTCAAAGTTTAAATTAACGTAGTGTTTGTACCTTGAGTAAAGTTTAGTTGTTTAAACAATTTAAAATATCTCAATTTTTAGGCGAGTAAACGAAAAAGTTCGTTTCAGACTCTAACAACGCAGAAATCGTGTTTACAACTTGAAAAACGACTTGGAACCATATCTCACCTAAATTAAATGGTGGATCAAACTTTAACCAAACGTAAAGTTTGTACCTAGGGTATTGTTGAAAAGTTTAATCAATTTTAAAATATCACTATATTTAGGCGAGTATACGAAAATGTTCTTTTCAGACTCTAATAACGCAGAAATCGTGTTTCAAGTAGAAATACGACTTGGGACCATATTTTACCTAAATTAAATGGTAGATTCAAAGTTTAAATGAACGTAGTGTTTGTACCTTCACTAAAGTTTAGAAGTTTAAACAATTTTAAAATATCTCAATTTTAGGCGAGTAAACGAAAAAGTTCGTTTCAGACTCTAATAACGCAGAAAATTGTGTTTACAAATTGAAAAACGACTTGGAACCATATCTCACTTAACCTAAATGGTAGAATCAAACTTTAACCAAACGTAAAGTTTGTACCTAAGGTATTGTTGAAAAGTTTAAACAATTTTAAAATATCACTATTTTTAGGCGAGTAAACGAAAAAAGTTCGTTTCAGTCTCTTATAACGCAGAAATCGTATTTCAAGTTTAAATACGACTTGGGACCATATTTTACCTAAATGAAATGGTAGATTCAAAGTTTAAATGAATGTAGTGTTTATACCTATATTATTGTTGAAAAGTTTAATCAATTTTAAAATATCACTATATTTAGGCGAGTAAACGAAAAAAGTTCGTTTCAGACTCTAATAACGCAGAAATCGTGTTTCAAGTTGAAATACGACTTGGGACCATATTTTACCTAAATGAAATGATAGACTCAAAGTTTAAATGAACGTTGTGTTTATACCTAGGGTATTGTTGAAATGTTTAATCAATTTTAAAATATAACTATATTTAGGCGAGTAAACGAAAAATGTTCTTTTCAGACTCTAATAACGCAGAAATCGTATTTCAAATTTAAATACAACTTTGGACCATATTTTACCTAAATTAGATGGTAGATTCAAAGTTTAAATGAACGTAGTGTTTGTACCTTCAGTAAAGTTTAGAAGTTTAAACAATTTTAAAATATCTCAATTTTTAGGTGAGTAAACGAAAAAGTTCGTTTCAGACTCTAATAACGCAGAAATCGTGTTCCAAGTTGAATTACGACTTGAGTCCATATTTTACCTAAATTAAATGGGAGAATCAAACTTTAACCAAACGTAAAGTTTTTTACCTAGGGTATTGTTGAAAAGTTTAATCAATATGAAAATATCACTATATTTAGGCGAGTATACGAAAAATGTTCTTTTCAGACTCTAATAACGCAGAAATCGTGTTTCAAGTTGAAATACGACTTGAGACCATATTTTACCTATATTAAATGGTAGATTCAAAGTTTAAATGAACGTACTGTTTGTACCTTCAGTAAAGTTTAGAACTTTAAACAATTTTAAAATATCACTATGTTTAGGCGAGTAAACGAAAAAAGTTCGTTTCAAACTCTAATAACGCAGAAATCGTGTTCCAAGTTGAAATACGACTTGGGACCATATATTACCTAAATGAAATGGTAGATTCAAAGTTTAAATTAACGTAGTGTTTGTACCTTGAGTAAAGTTTAGTTGTTTAAACAATTTTAAAATATCTCAATTTTTAGGCGAATAAACGAAAAAGTTCGTTTCATACTCTAACAACGCAGAAATCGTGTTTCAAGTTTAAATACGTAAAATATGGATTTTACCTAAATTAAATGGTAGATTCAAAATTTAAATAACCGTAGTGTTTGTACCTTGAGCAAAGTTTTGAAGTTTAAACAATTTTAAAATATCTCAATTTTTAGGCGAGTAAACGAAAAAGTTCGTTTCAGACTCTAATAACGCAGAAAATTGTGTTTACAAATTGAAAAACGACTTGGAACCATATCTCACCTAACCTAAATGGTAGTATCAAACTTTAACCAAAAGTAAAGTTTGTACCTAAGGTATTGTTGAAAAGTTTAATCAATTTTAAAATATCACTATATTTAGGCGAGTAAACGAAAAATGTTCTTTTCAGACTATAATAACGCAGAAATCGTGTTTCAAGTTGAAATACGACTTTGAACCATATTTTACCTAAATTAAATGGTAGATTCAAAGTTTAAATGAACGTAGTGTTTGTGCCTTCAGTAAAGTTTAGAAGTTGAAACAATTTTAAAATATCACTATTTTTAGGCGAGTAAACGAAAAAAGTTCGTTTCAGTCTCTTATAACGCAGAAATCGTATTTCAAATTTAAATACGACTTGGGACCATATTTTACCTAAATGAAATGGTAGATTCAAAGTTTAAATGAACGTAGTGTTTGTACCTTCAGTAAAGTTTAGAAGTTTAAACAATTTTAAAATATCACTATTTTTAGGCGAGTAAACGAAAAAAGTTCGTTTCAGACTCTAATAACGCAGAAATCGTGGTCCAAGTTGAAATACGACTTGGGTCCATATTTTTCCTAAATTAAATGGTAGAATCAAACTTTAACCAAACGTAAAGTTTGTACCTAGGGTATTGTTGAAAAGTTTAAAAAATTTTAAAATATCACTATATTTAGGCGAGTATACGAAAAATGTTCTTTTCAGACTCTAATAACGCAGAAATCGTGTTTCAATTTGAAATACGACTTGGGACCATATTTTACCTAAATTAAATGGTAGATTCAAAGTTTAAATGAACGTAGTGTTTGTACCTTCACTAAAGTTTAGAAGTTTAAACAATATTAAAATATCTCAATTTTTAGGCGAGTAAACGAAAAAGTTCGTTTCAGACTCTAATAACGCAGAAAATTGTGTTTACAAGTTGAAAAACGACTTGGAACCATATCTCACCTAAATTAAATGGTAGAATCAAACTTTAACCAAACGTAAAGTTTGTACCTAGGGTATTGTTGAAAAGTTTAATCAATTTTAAAATATCACTATATTTAGGCAAATATACGAAAAATGTTCTTTTCAGACTCTAATAACGCAGAAAATTGTGTTTACAAGTTGAAAAACGACTTGGAACCATATCTCACCTAAATTAAATGGTAGAATCAAACTTTAACCAAACGTAAAGTTTGTACCTAGGGTATTGTTGAAAAGTTTAATCAATTTTAAAATATCACTATATTTAGGCGAGTATACGAAAAATGTTCTTTTCAGACTCTAATAACGCAGAAATCGTGTTTCAAGTTGAAATACGACTTGGGACCATATTTTACCTAAATGAAATGGTAGATTCAAAGTTTAAATGAACGTAGTGTTTATACCTAGGGTATTGTTGAAAAGTTTAATCAATTTTAAAATATCTCAATTTTTAGGCGAGTAAACGAAAAAGTTCGTTTCAGACTCTAATAACGCAGAAATCGTGTTCCAAGTTGAAATACGACTTGGGTCCATATTTTACCTAAATTAAATGGTAGAATCAAACTTTAACCAAACGTAAAGTTTGTACCTAGGGTATTGTTGAAAAGTTTAATCAATATGAAAATATCACTATATTTAGGCGAGTATACGAAAAATGTTCTTTTCAGACTTTAATAACGCAGAAATCGTGTTTCAAGTTGAAATACGACTTGGAACCATATCTCACCTAACCTAACCTAAATGGTAGAATCAAACTTTAACCAAACGTAAAGTTTGTACCAAAGGTATTGTTGAAAAGTTTAATCAATTTTAAAATATCCCTATATTTAGGCGAGTAAACGAAAAATGTTCTTTTCAGACTATATTAACGCAGAAATCGTGTTTCAAGTTGAAATACCTAAATTAAATGTTAGATTCAAAGTTTAAATGAACGTAGTGTTTGTACCTTCAGTAAAGTTTAGAAGTTTAAACAATTTTAAAATATCTCCATTTTTAGGCGAGTAAACGAAAAAAGTTCGTTTCAAACTCTAATAACGCAGAAATCGTGTTCCAAGTTGAAATACGACTTGGGACCATATATTACCTAAATGAAATGGTAGATTCAAAGTTTAAATTAACGTAGTGTTTGTACCTTGAGTAAAGTTTAGTTGTTTAAACAATTTAAAATATCTCAATTTTTAGGCGAGTAAACGAAAAAGTTCGTTTCAGACTCTAACAACGCAGAAATCGTGTTTCAAGTTGAAATACGACTTGGGACCATATTTTACCTAAATGAAATGGTAGATTCAAAGTTTAAATGAACGTACTGTTTGTACCTTCAGTAAAGTTTAGAAGTTTAAACAATTTTAAAATATCACTATATTTAGGCGAGTAAACAAAAAGTTCGTTTCAGACTCTAATAACGCAGAAATCGTGTTTACAACTTGAAAAACGACTTGGAACCATATCTCACCTAAATTAAATGGTAGAATCAAACTTTAACCAAACGTAAAGTTTGTACCTAGGGTATTGTTGAAAAGTTTAATCAATTTTAAAATATCACTATATTTAGGCGAGTATACGAAAAATGTTCTTTTCAGACTCTAATAACGCAGAAATCGTGTTTCAAGTAGAAATACGACTTTTACCCATAGTTTACCTAAATTAAATGGTAGATTCAAAGTTTAAATGAACGTAGTGTTTGTACCTTCACTAAAGTTTAGAAGTTTAAACAATTTTAAAATATCTCAATTTTAGGCGAGTAAACGAAAAAGTTCGTTTCAGACTCTAATAACGCAGAAAATTGTGTTTACAAATTGAAAAACGACTTGGAACCAAATCTCACTTAACCTAAATGGTAGAATCAAACTTTAACCAAACGTAAAGTTTGTACCTAAGGTATTGTTGAAAAGTTTAAACAATTTTAAAATATCACTATTTTTAGGCGAGTAAACGAAAAAAGTTCGTTTCAGTCTCTTATAACGCAGAAATCGTATTTCAAGTTTAAATACGACTTGGGACCATATTTTACCTAAATGAAATGGTAGATTCAAAGTTTAAATGAACGTAGTGTTTATACCTATGGTATTGTTGAAAAGTTTAATCAATTTTAAAATATCACTATATTTAGGCGAGTAAACGAAAAAAGTTCGTTTCAGACTCTAATAACGCAGAAATCGTGTTTCAAGTTGAAATACGACTTGGGACCATATTTTACCTAAATGAAATGGTAGACTCAAAGTTTAAATGAACGTTGTGTTTATACCTAGGGTATTGTTGAAATGTTTAATCAATTTTAAAATATAACTATATTTAGGCGAGTAAACGAAAAATTTTCTTTTCAGACTCTAATAACGCAGAAATCGTATTTCAAATTTAAATACAACTTTGGACCATATTTTACCTAAATTAGATGGTAGATTCAAAGTTTAAATGAACGTAGTGTTTGTACCTTCAGTAAAGTTTAGAAGTTTAAACAATTTTAAAATATCTCAATTTTTAGGTGAGTAAACGAAAAAGTTCGTTTCAGACTCTAATAACGCAGAAATCGTGTTCCAAGTTGAAATACGACTTGGGTCCATATTTTACCTAAATTAATTGGGAGAATCAAACTTTAACCAAACGTAAAGTTTTTTACCTAGGGTATTGTTGAAAAGTTTAATCAATATGAAAATATCACTATATTTAGGCGAGTATACGAAAAATGTTCTTTTCAGACTCTAATAACGCAGAAATCGTGTTTCAAGTTGAAATACGACTTGAGACCATATTTTACCTAAATTAAATGGTAGATTCAAAGTTTAAATGAACGTACTGTTTGTACCTTCAGTAAAGTTTAGAACTTTAAACAATTTTAAAATATCACTATGTTTAGGCGAGTAAACGAAAAAAGTTCGTTTCAAACTCTAATAACGCAGAAATCGTGTTCCAAGTTGAAATACGACTTGGGACCATATATTACCTAAATGAAATGGTAGATTCAAAGTTTAAATTAACGTAGTGTTTGTACCTTGAGTAAAGTTTAGTTGTTTAAACAATTTTAAAATATCTCAATTTTTAGGCGAATAAACGAAAAAGTTCGTTTCATACTCTAACAACGCAGAAATCGTGTTTCAAGTTTAAATACGTAAAATATGGATTTTACCTAAATTAAATGGTAGATTCAAAATTTAAATAACCGTAGTGTTTGTACCTTGAGCAAAGTTTTGAAGTTTAAACAATTTTAAAATATCTCAATTTTTAGGCGAGTAAACGAAAAAGTTCGTTTCAGACTCTAATAACGCAGAAAATTGTGTTTACAAATTGAAAAACGACTTGGAACCATATCTCACCTAAATTAAATGGTAGAATCAAACTTTAACCAAACGTAAAGCTTGTACCTAGGGTATTGTTGAAAAGTATAATCAATTTTAAAATATCACTATATTTAGGCGAGTAAACGAAAAAAGTTCGTTTCAGACTCTAATAACGCAGAAATCGTGTTTCAAGTTGAAATACGACTTGGGACCATATTTTACCTAAATGAAATGGTAGACTCAAAGTTTAAATGAACGTTGTGTTTATACCTAGGGTATTGTTGAAATGTTTAATCAATTTTAAAATATAACTATATTTAGGCGAGTAAACGAAAAATTTTCTTTTCAGACTCTAATAACGCAGAAATCGTATTTCAAATTTAAATACAACTTTGGACCATATTTTACCTAAATTAGATGGTAGATTCAAAGTTTAAATGAACGTAGTGTTTGTACCTTCAGTAAAGTTTAGAAGTTTAAACAATTTTAAAATATCTCAATTTTTAGGTGAGTAAACGAAAAAGTTCGTTTCAGACTCTAATAACGCAGAAATCGTGTTCCAAGTTGAAATACGACTTGGGTCCATATTTTACCTAAATTAATTGGGAGAATCAAACTTTAACCAAACGTAAAGTTTTTTACCTAGGGTATTGTTGAAAAGTTTAATCAATATGAAAATATCACTATATTTAGGCGAGTATACGAAAAATGTTCTTTTCAGACTCTAATAACGCAGAAATCGTGTTTCAAGTTGAAATACGACTTGAGACCATATTTTACCTAAATTAAATGGTAGATTCAAAGTTTAAATGAACGTACTGTTTGTACCTTCAGTAAAGTTTAGAACTTTAAACAATTTTAAAATATCACTATGTTTAGGCGAGTAAACGAAAAAAGTTCGTTTCAAACTCTAATAACGCAGAAATCGTGTTCCAAGTTGAAATACGACTTGGGACCATATATTACCTAAATGAAATGGTAGATTCAAAGTTTAAATTAACGTAGTGTTTGTACCTTGAGTAAAGTTTAGTTGTTTAAACAATTTTAAAATATCTCAATTTTTAGGCGAATAAACGAAAAAGTTCGTTTCATACTCTAACAACGCAGAAATCGTGTTTCAAGTTTAAATACGTAAAATATGGATTTTACCTAAATTAAATGGTAGATTCAAAATTTAAATAACCGTAGTGTTTGTACCTTGAGCAAAGTTTTGAAGTTTAAACAATTTTAAAATATCTCAATTTTTAGGCGAGTAAACGAAAAAGTTCGTTTCAGACTCTAATAACGCAGAAAATTGTGTTTACAAATTGAAAAACGACTTGGAACCATATCTCACCTAAATTAAATGGTAGAATCAAACTTTAACCAAACGTAAAGCTTGTACCTAGGGCATTGTTGAAAAGTTTAATCAATTTTAAAATATCACTATATTTAGGCGAGTATACGAAAAATGTTCTTTTCAGACTCTAATAACGCAGAAATCGTATTTCAAATTTAAATACGACTTGGGACCATATATTACCTAAATAAAATGGTAGATTCAAAGTTTAAATGAACGTAGTGTTTGTACCTTGAGCAAAGTTTAGTAGTTTAAACAATTTTCAAATATCTCAATTTTTAGGCGAGTATACGAAAAATGTTCTTTTCAGACTCTAATAACGCAGAAATCGTGTTTCAAGTTGAAATACGACTTGGGACCATATTTTACCTAAATTAAATGGTAGATTCAAAGTTTAAATGAATGTAGTGTTTGTACCTTGAGCAAAGTTTTGAAGTTTAAACAATTTTAAAATATCTCAATTTTTAGGCGAGTAAACGAAAAAGTTCGTTTCAGACTCTAATAACGCAGAAAATTGTGTTTACAAGTTGAAAAACGACTTGGAACCATATCTCACCTAAATTAAATGGTAGAATCAAACTTTAACCAAACGTAAAGTTTGTACCTAGGGTATTGTTGAAATGTTTAATCAATTTTAAAATATCACTATATTTAGGCAAATATACGAAAAATGTTCTTTTCAGACTCTAATAACGCAGAAAATTGTGTTTACAAGTTGAAAAACGACTTGGAACCATATCTCACCTAAATTAAATGGTAGAATCAAACTTTAACCAAACGTAAAGCTTGTACCTAGGGTATTGTTGAAAAGTTTAATCAATTTTAAAATATCACTATATTTAGGCGAGTATACGAAAAATGTTCTTTTCATACTCTAATAACGCAGAAATCGTATTTCAAATTTAAATACGACTTGGGACCATATATTACCTAAATGAAATGGTAGATTCAAAGTTTAAATGAACGTAGTGTTTGTACCTTGAGCAAAGTTTAGTAGTTTAAACAATTTTCAAATATCTCAATTTTTAGGCGAGTAAACGAAAAAGTTCGTTTCAGACTCTAATAACGCAGAAATCGTGTTTACAACTTGAAAAAAGACTTGGAACCATATCTCACCTAAATTAAATGGTAGAATCAAACTTTAACTAAACGTAAAGTTTGTACCTAGGGTATTGTTGAAAAGTTTAATCAATTTTAAAATATCCCTATATTTAGGCGAGTATACGAAAAATGTTGTTTTCAGACTCTAATAACGCAGAAATCGTATTTCAAATTTAAATACAACTTTGGGCCATATTTTACCTAAATTAGATGGTAGATTCAAAGTTTAAATGAACGTAGTGTTTGTACCTTCAGTAAAGTTTAGAAGTTTAAACAATTTTAAAATATCTCAATTTTTAGGTGAGTAAACGAAAAAGTTCGTTTCAGACTCTAATAACGCAGAAATCGTGTTCCAAGTTGAAATACGACTTGGGTCCATATTTTACCTAAATTAAATGGGAGAATCAAACTTTAACCAAACGTAAAGTTTTTTACCTAGGGTATTGTTGAAAAGTTTAATCAATATGAAAATATCACTATATTTAGGCGAGTATACGAAAAATGTTCTTTTCAGACTCTAATAACGCAGAAATCGTGTTTCAAGTTGAAATACGACTTGAGACCATATTTTACCTAAATTAAATGGTAGATTCAAAGTTTAAATGAACGTACTGTTTATACCTTCAGTAAAGTTTAGAACTTTAAACAATTTTAAAATATCACTATGTTTAGGCGAGTAAACGAAAAAAGTTCGTTTCAAACTCTAATAACGCAGAAATCGTGTTTCAAGTAGAAATACGACTTGGAACCATATCTCACCTAAATTAAATGGTAGAATCAAACTTTAACAAACGTAAAGTTTGTACCTAGGGTATTGTTGAAAAGTTTAATCTATTTTAAAATATCCCTATATTTAGGCGAGTATACGAAAAATGTTCTTTTCAGACTCTAATAACGCAGAAATCGTGTTTCAAGTTGAAATACGACTTGGGACCATATTTTACTTAAATGAAATGGTAGATTCAAAGTTTAAATGAACGTAGTGTTTATACCTAGGGTATTGTTGAAAAGTTTAATCAATTTTAAAATATCTCAATTTTTAGGCGAGTAAACGAAAAAGTTCGTTTCAGACTCTAATAACGCAGAAATCGTGTTCCAAGTTGAAATACGACTTGGGTCCATATTTTACCTAAATTAAATGGTAGAATCAAACTTTAACCAAACGTAAAGTTTGTACCTAGGGTATTGTTGAAAAGTTTAATCAATATGAAAATATCACTATATTTATTCGAGTATACGAAAAATGTTCTTTTCAGACTTTAATAACGCAGAAATCGTGTTTCAAGTTGAAATACGACTTGGAACCATATCTCACCTAACCTAACCTAAATGGTAGAATCAAACTTTAACCAAACGTAAAGTTTGTACCAAAGGTATTGTTGAAAAGTTTAATCAATTTTAAAATATCACTATATTTAGGCGAGTAAACGAAAAATGTTCTTTTCAGACTATATTAACGCAGAAATCGTGTTTCAAGTTGAAATACCTAAATTAAATGTTAGATTCAAAGTTTAAATGAACGTAGTGTTTGTACCTTCAGTAAAGTTTAGAAGTTTAAACAATTTTAAAATATCTCCATTTTTAGGCGAGTAAACGAAAAAAGTTCGTTTCAGACTCTAACAACGCAGAAATCGTGTTTCAAGTTGAAATACGACTTGGGACCATATTTTACGTAAATTAAATGGTAGATTCAGAGTTTAAATGAACGTACTGTTTGTACCTTCAGTAAAGTTTAGAAGTTTAAACAATTTTAAAATATCACTATATTTAGGCGAGTAAACAAAAAGTTCGATTCAGACTCTCATAACGCAGAAATCGTGTTTACAACTTGAAAAACGACTTGGAACCATATCTCACCTAAATTAAATGGTAGAATCAAACTTTAACCAAACGTAAAGTTTGTACCTAGGGTATTGTTGAAAAGTTTAATCAATTTTAAAATATCACTATATTTAGGCGAGTATACGAAAAATGTTCTTTTCAGACTCTAATAACGCAGAAATCGTGTTTCAAGTAGAAATACGACTTGGGACCATATTTTACCTAAATCAAATGGTAGATTCAAAGTTTAAATGAACGTAGTGTTTGTACCTTCACTAAAGTTTAGAAGTTTAAACAATTTTAAAATATCTCAATTTTAGGCGAGTAAACGAAAAAGTTCGTTTCAGACTCTAATAACGCAGAAAATTGTGTTTACAAATTGAAAAACGACTTGGAACCATATCTCACTTAACCTAAATGGTAGAATCAAACTTTAACCAAACGTAAAGTTTGTACCTAAGGGATTGTTGAAAAGTTTAAACAATTTTAAAATATCACTATTTTTAGGCGAGTAAACGAAAAAAGTTCGTTTCAGTCTCTTATAACGCAGAAATCGTATTTCAAGTTTAAATACGACTTGGGACCATATTTTACCTAAATGAAATGGTAGATTCAAAGTTTAAATGAACGTAGTGTTTATACCTATGGTATTGTTGAAAAGTTTAATCAATTTTAAAATATCACTATATTTAGGCGAGTAAACGAAAAAAGTTCGTTTCAGACTCTAATAACGCAGAAATCGTGTTTCAAGTTGAAATACGACTTGGGACCATATTTTACCTAAATGAAATGGTAAACTCAAAGTTTAAATGAACCTAGGGTATTGTTGAAATGTTTAATCAATTTTAAAATATAACTATATTTAGGCGAGTAAACGAAAAATGTTCTTTTCAGACTCTAATAACGCAGAAATCGTATTTCAAATTTAAATACAACTTTGGACCATATTTTACCTAAATTAGATGGTAGATTCAAAGTTTAAATAAACGTAGTGTTTGTACCTTCAGTAAAGTTTAGAAGTTTAAACAATTTTAAAATATCTCAATTTTTAGGTGAGTAAACGAAAAAGTTCGTTTCAGACTCAAATAACGCAGAAATCGTGTTCCAAGTTGAAATACGACTTGGGTCCATATTTTACCTAAATTAAATGGGAGAATCAAACTTTAACCAAACGTAAAGTTTTTTACCTAGGGTATTGTTGAAAAGTTTAATCAATATGAAAATATCACTATATTTAGGCGAGTATACGAAAAATGTTCTTTTCAGACTCTAATAACGCAGAAATCGTGTTTCAAGTTGAAATACGACTTGAGACCATATTTTACCTAAATTAAATGGTAGATTCAAAGTTTAAATGAACGTACTGTTTGTACCTTCAGTAAAGTTTAGAACTTTAAACAATTTTAAAATATCACTATGTTTAGGCGAGTAAACGAAAAAAGTTCGTTTCAAACTCTAATAACGCAGAAATCGTGTTCCAAGTTGAAATACGACTTGGGACCATATTTTACCTAAATGAAATGGTAGATTCAAAGTTTAAATTAACATAGTGTTTGTACCTTGAGTAAAGTTTAGTTGTTTAAACAATTTTAAAATATCTCAATTTTTAGGCGAGTAAACGAAAAAGTTCGTTTCATACTCTAACAACGCAGAAATCGTGTTTCAAGTTTAAATACGTAAAATATGGATTTTACCTAAATTAAATGGTAGATTCAAAATTTAAATAACCGTAGTGTTTGTACCTTGAGCAAAGTTTTGAAGTTTAAACAATTTTAAAATATCTCAATTTTTAGGCGAGTAAACGAAAAAGTTCGTTTCAGACTCTAATAACGCAGAAAATTGTGTTTACAAATTGAAAAACGACTTGGAACCATATCTCACCTAACCTAAATGGTAGTATCAAACTTTAACCAAACGTAAAGTTTGTACCTAAGGTATTGTTGAAAAGTTTAAACAATTTTAAAATATCACTATTTTTAGGCGAGTAAACGAAAAAAGTTCGTTTCAGTCTCTTATAACGCAGAAATCGTATTTCAAGTTTAAATACGACTTGGGACCATATTTTACCTAAATGAAATGGTAGATTCAAAGTTTAAATGAACGTAGTGTTTATACCTATGGTATTGTTGAAAAGTTTAATCAATTTTAAAATATCACTATATTTAGGCGAGTAAACGAAAAAAGTTCGTTTCAGCCTCTAATAACGCAGAAATCGTGTTTCAAGTTGAAATACGACTTGGGACCATATTTTACCTAAATGAAATGGTAGACTCAAAGTTTAAATGAACCTAGGGTATTGTTGAAATGTTTAATCAATTTTAAAATATAACTATATTTAGGCGAGTAAACGAAAAATGTTCTTTTCAGACTCTAATAACGCAGAAATCGTATTTCAAATTTAAATACAACTTTGGACCATATTTTAGCTAAATTAGATGGTAGATTCAAAGTTTAAATGAACGTAGTGTTTGTACCTTCAGTAAAGTTTAGAAGTTTAAACAATTTTAAAATATCTCAATTTTTAGGTGAGTAAACGAAAAAGTTCGTTTCAGACTCTAATAACGCAGAAATCGTGTTCCAAGTTGAAATACGACTTGGGTCCATATTTTACCTAAATTAAATGGGAGAATCAAACTTTAACCAAACGTAAAGTTTTTTACCTAGGGTATTGTTGAAAAGTTTAATCAATATGAAAATATCACTATATTTAGGCGAGTATACGAAAAATGTTCTTTTCAGACTCTAATAACGCAGAAATCGTGTTTCAAGTTGAAATACGACTTGAGACCATATTTTACCTAAATTAAATGGTAGATTCAAAGTTTAAATGAACGTACTGTTTGTACCTTCAGTAAAGTTTAGAACTTTAAACAATTTTAAAATATCACTATGTTTAGGCGAGTAAACGAAAAAAGTTCGTTTCAAACTCTAATAACGCAGAAATCGTGTTCCAAGTTGAAATACGACTTGGGACCATATATTACCTAAATGAAATGGTAGATTCAAAGTTTAAATTAACATAGTGTTTGTACCTTGAGTAAAGTTTAGTTGTTTAAACAATTTTAAAATATCTCAATTTTTAGGCGAGTAAACGAAAAAGTTCGTTTCATACTCTAACAACGCAGAAATCGTGTTTCAAGTTTAAATACGTAAAATATGGATTTTACCTAAATTAAATGGTAGATTCAAAATTTAAATAACCGTAGTGTTTGTACCTTGAGCAAAGTTTTGAAGTTTAAACAATTTTAAAATATCTCAATTTTTAGGCGAGTAAACGAAAAAGTTCGTTTCAGACTCTAATAACGCAGAAAATTGTGTTTACAAATTGAAAAACGACTTGGAACCATATCTCACCTAAATTAAACTAACCTAAATGGTAGTATCAAACTTTAACCAAAAGTAAAGTTTGTACCTAAGGTATTGTTGAAAAGTTTAATCAATTTTAAAATATCACTATATTTAGGCGAGTAAACGAAAAATGTTCTTTTCAGACTATAATAACGCAGAAATCGTGTTTCAAGTTGAAATACGACTTTGAACCATATTTTACCTAAATTAAATGGTAGATTCAAAATTTAAATGAACGTAGTGTTTGTGCCTCCAGTAAAGTTTAGAAGTTTAAACAATTTTAAAATATCACTATTTTTAGGCGAGTAAACGAAAAAAGTTCGTTTCAGTCTCTTATAACGCAGAAATCGTATTTCAAATTTAAATACGACTTGGGACCATATTTTACCTAAATGAAATGGTAGATTCAAAGTTTAAATGAACGTACTGTTTGTACCTTCAGTAAAGTTTAGAACTTTAAACAATTTTAAAATATCACTATGATTAGGCGAGTAAACGAAAAAAGTTCGTTTCAAACTCTAATAACGCAGAAATCGTGTTTCAAGTAGAAATACGACTTGGAACCATATCTCACCTAAATTAAATGGTAGATTCAAAGTTTAAATGAACGTACTGTTTGTACCTTCAGTAAAGTTTAGAACTTTAAACAATTTTAAAATATCACTATGTTTAGGCGAGTAAACGAAAAAAGTTCGTTTCAAACTCTAATAACGCAGAAATCGTGTTTCAAGTAGAAATACGACTTGGAACCATATCTCACCTAAATTAAATGGTAGAATCAAACTTTAACAAACGTAAAGTTTGTACCTAGGGTATTGTTGAAAAGTTTAATCAATTTTAAAATATCCCTATATTTAGGCGAGTATACGAAAAATGTTCTTTTCAGACTCTAATAACGCAGAAATCGTGTTTCAAGTTGAAATACGACTTGGGACCATATTTTACCTAAATGAAATGGTAGATTCAAAGTTTAAATGAACGTAGTGTTTATACCTAGGGTATTGTTGAAAAGTTTAATCAATTTTAAAATATCTCAATTTTTAGGCGAGTAAACGAAAAAGTTCGTTTCAGACTCTAATAACGCAGAAATCGTGTTCCAAGTTGATATACGACTTGGGTCCATATTTTACCTAAATTAAATGGTAGAATCAAACTTTAACCAAACGTAAAGTTTGTACCAAAGGTATTGTTGAAAAGTTTAATCAATTTTAAAATATCACTATATTTAGGCGAGTAAACGAAAAATGTTCTTTTCAGACTATATTAACGCAGAAATCGTGTTTCAAGTTGAAATACCTAAATTAAATGTTAGATTCAAAGTTTAAATGAACGTAGTGTTTGTACCTTCAGTAAAGTTTAGAAGTTTAAAAAATTTTAAAATATCTCCATTTTTAGGCGAGTAAACGAAAAAAGTTCGTTTCAAACTCTAATAACGCAGAAATCGTGTTCCAAGTTGAAATACGACTTGGGACCATATATTACCTAAATGAAATGGTAGATTCAAAGTTTAAATTAACGTAGTGTTTGTATCTTGAGTAAAGTTTAGTTGTTTAAACAATTTAAAATATCTCAATTTTTAGGCGAGTAAACGAAAAAGTTCGTTTCAGACTCTAACAACGCAGAAATCGTGTTTCAAGTTGAAATACGACTTGGGACCATATTTTACGTAAATTAAATGGTAGATTCAGAGTTTAAATGAACGTACTGTTTGTACCTTCAGTAAAGTTTAGAAGTTTAAACAATTTTAAAATATCACTATATTTAGGCGAGTAAACAAAAAGTTCGTTTCAGACTCTAATAACGCAGAAATCGTGTTTACAACTTGAAAAACGACTTGGAACCATATCTCACCTAAATTAAATGGTAGAATCAAACTTTAACCAAACGTAAAGTTTGTACCTAGGGTATTGTTGAAAAGTTTAATCAATTTTAAAATATCACTATATTTAGGCGAGTATACGAAAAATGTTCTTTTCAGACTCTAATAACGCAGAAATCGTGTTTCAAGTAGAAATACGACTTGGGACCATATTTTACCTAAATCAAATGGTAGATTCAAAGTTTAAATGAACGTAGTGTTTGTACCTTCACTAAAGTTTAGAAGTTTAAACAATTTTAAAATATCTCAATTTTAGGCGAGTAAACGAAAAAGTTCGTTTCAGACTCTAATAACGCAGAAAATTGTGTTTACAAATTGAAAAACGACTTGGAACCATATCTCACTTAACCTAAATGGTAGAATCAAACTTTAACCAAACGTAAAGTTTGTACCTAAGGTATTGTTGAAAAGTTTAAACAATTTTAAAATATCACTATTTTTAGGCGAGTAAACGAAAAAAGTTCGTTTCAGTCTCTTATAACGCAGAAATCGTATTTCAAGTTTAAATACGACTTGGGACCATATTTTACCTAAATGAAATGGTAGATTCAAAGTTTAAATGAACGTAGTGTTTATACCTATGGTATTGTTGAAAAGTTTAATCAATTTTAAAATATCACTATATTTAGGCGAGTAAACGAAAAAAGTTCGTTTCAGACTCTAATAACGCAGAAATCGTGTTTCAAGTTGAAATACGACTTGGGACCATATTTTACCTAAATGAAATGGTAGACTCAAAGTTTAAATGAACCTAGGGTATTGTTGAAATGTTTAATCAATTTTAAAATATAACTATATTTAGGCGAGTAAACGAAAAATGTTCTTTTCAGACTCTAATAACGCAGAAATCGTATTTCAAATTTAAATACAACTTTGGACCATATTTTACCTAAATTAGATGGTAGATTCAAAGTTTAAATGAACGTAGTGTTTGTACCTTCAGTAAAGTTTAGAAGTTTAAACAATTTTAAAATATCTCAATTTTTAGGTGAGTAAACGAAAAAGTTCGTTTCAGACTCTAATAACGCAGAAATCGTGTTCCAAGTTGAAATACGACTTGGGTCCATATTTTACCTAAATTAAATGGGAGAATCAAACTTTAACCAAACGTAAAGTTTTTTACCTAGGGTATTGTTGAAAAGTTTAATCAATATGAAAATATCACTATATTTAGGCGAGTATACGAAAAATGTTCTTTTCAGACTCTAATAACGCAGAAATCGTGTTTCAAGTTGAAATACGACTTGAGACCATATTTTACCTATATTAAATGGTAGATTCAAAGTTTAAATGAACGTACTGTTTGTACCTTCAGTAAAGTTTAGAACTTTAAACAATTTTAAAATATCACTATGTTTAGGCGAGTAAACGAAAAAAGTTCGTTTCAAACTCTAATAACGCAGAAATCGTGTTCCAAGTTGAAATACGACTTGGGACCATATATTACCTAAATGAAATGGTAGATTCAAAGTTTAAATTAACATAGTGTTTGTACCTTGAGTAAAGTTTAGTTGTTTAAACAATTTTAAAATATCTCAATTTTTAGGCGAGTAAACGAAAAAGTTCGTTTCATCCTCTAACAACGCAGAAATCGTGTTTCAAGTTTAAATACGTAAAATATGGATTTTACCTAAATTAAATGGTAGTTTCAAAATTTAAATAACCGTAGTGTTTGTACCTTGAGCAAAGTTTTGAAGTTTAAACAATTTTAAAATATCTCAATTTTTAGGCGAGTAAACGAAAAAGTTCGTTTCAGACTCTAATAACGCAGAAAATTGTGTTTACAAATTGAAAAACGACTTGGAACCATATCTCACCTAACCTAAATGGTAGTATCAAACTTTAACCAAACGTAAAGTTTGTACCTAAGGTATTGTTGAAAAGTTTAAACAATTTTAAAATATCACTATTTTTAGGCGAGTAAACGAAAAAAGTTCGTTTCAGTCTCTTATAACGCAGAAATCGTATTTCAAGTTTAAATACGACTTGGGACCATATTTTACCTAAATGAAATGGTAGATTCAAAGTTTAAATGAACGTAGTGTTTATACCTATGGTATTGTTGAAAAGTTTAATCAATTTTAAAATATTACTATATTTAGGCGAGTAAACGAAAAAAGTTCGTTTCAGACTCTAATAACGCAGAAATCGTGTTTCAAGTTGAAATACGACTTGGGACCATATTTTAACTAAATGAAATGGTAGACTCAAAGTTTAAATGAACCTAGGGTATTGTTGAAATGTTTAATCAATTTTAAAATATAACTATATTTAGGCGAGTAAACGAAAAATGTTCTTTTCAGACTCTAATAACGCAGAAATCGTATTTCAAATTTAAATACAACTTTGGACCATATTTTACCTAAATTAGACGGTAGATTCAAAGTTTAAATGAACGTAGTGTTTGTACCTTCAGTAAAGTTTAGAAGTTTAAACAATTTTAAAATATCTCAATATTTAGGCGAGTAAACGAAAAAAGTTCGTTTCAGACTCTAATAACGCAGAAATCGTGGTCCAAGTTGAAATACGACTTGGGTCCATATTTTTCCTAAATTAAATGGTAGAATCAAACTTTAACCAAACGTAAAGTTTGTACCTAGGGTATTGTTGAAAAGTTTAATCAATATGAAAATATCACTATATTTAGGCTAGTATACGAAAAATGTTCTTTTCAGACTCTAATAACGCAGAAATCGTGTTTCAAATTTAAATACGACTTGGGACCATATAATACCTAAATGAAATGGTAGATTCAAAGTTTAAATGAACGTAGTGTTTGTACCTTCACTAAAGTTTAGAAGTTTAAACAATTTTAAAATATCTCAATATTTAGGCGAGTAAACGAAAAAAGTTCGTTTCAGACTCTAATAACGCAGAAATCGTGTTTCAAGTTGAAAAACGACTTGGAACCATATCTCACCTAAATTAAATGGTAGAATCAAACTTTAACCAAACGTAAAGTTTGTACCTAGGGTATTGTTGAAAAGTTTAATCAATTTTAAAATATCACTAAATTTAGACAAATATACGAAAAATGTTCTTTTCAGACTCTAATAACGCAGAAATCGTGTTTCAAGTTGAAATACGACTTGGGACCATATTTTACCAAAATTAAATGGTAGAATCAAACTTTAAAAAAACGTAAAGTTTGTACCTAGGGTATTGTTGAAAAGTTTAATCAATTTTAAAATATCACTATATTTAGGCGAGTAAACGAAAAGATTCAAAGTTTAAATGAACGTAGTGTTTGTACCTTCACTAAAATTTAGAAGTTTAAACAATTTTAAAATATCTCAATTTTTAGGCGAGTAAACGAAAAAGTTCGTTTCATACTCTAACAACGCAGAAATCGTGTTTCAAGTTTAAATACGTAAAATATGGATTTTACCTAAATTAAATGGTAGATTCAAAATTTAAATAACCGTAGTGTTTGTACCTTGGGCAAAGTTTAGAAGTTTAAACAATTTTAAAATATCTCAATTTTTAGGCGAGTAAACGAAAAAGTTCGTTTCAGACTCTAATAACGCAGAAAATTGTGTTTACAAATTGAAAAACGACTTGGAACCATATCTCACCTAACCTAAATGGTAGAATCAAACTTTAACCAAACGTAAAGTTTGTACCTAAGGTATTGTTGAAAAGTTTAATCAATTTTAAAATATCACTATATTTAGGCGAGTAAACGAAAAATGTTCTTTTCAGACTATAATAACGCAGAAATCGTGTTTCAAGTTGAAATACGACTTTGAACCATATTTTACCTAAATTAAATGGTAGATTCAAAGTTTAAATGAACGTAGTGTTGGTACCTTCAGTAAAGTTTAGAAGTTTAAACAATTTTAAAATATCACTATTTTTAGGCGAGTAAACGAAAAAAGTTCGTTTCAGTCTCTTATAACGCAGAAATCGTATTTCAAATTTAAATACGACTTGGGACTATATTTTACCTAAATGAAATGGTAGGTTCAAAGTTTAAATGAACGTAGTGTTTGTACCTTCAGTAAAGTTTAGAAGTTTAAACAATTTTAAAATATCTCAAATTTTAGGCGAGTAAACGAAAAAGTTCGTTTCAGACTCTAATAACGCAGAAATCGTGGTCCAAGTTGAAATACGACTTGGGTCCATATTTTTCCTAAATTAAATGGTAGAATCAAACTTTAACCAAACGTAAAGTTTGTACCTAGGGTATTGTTGAAAAGTTTAATCAATATGAAAATATCACTATATTTAGGCGAGTATACGAAAAATGTTCTTTTCAGACTCTAATAACGCAGAAATCGTGTTTCAAATTTAAATACGACTTGGGACCATATATTACCTAAATGAAATGGTAGATTCAAAGTTTAAATGAACGTAGTGTTTGTACCTTCAGTAAAGTTTAGAAGTTTAAACAATTTTAAAATATCACTATTTTTGGGCGAATAAGCGAAAAAAGTTCGTTTCAGTCTCTTATAACGCAGAAATCGTATTTCAAATTTAAATACGACTTGGGACCATATTTTACCTAAATGAAATGGTAGATTCAAAGTTTAAATGAACGTAGTGTTTGTACCTTCAGTAAAGTTTAGAAGTTTAAACAATTTTAAAATATCTCAAATTTTAGGCGAGTAAACGAAAAAGTTCGTTTTAGACTCTAATAACGCAGAAATCGTGGTCCAAGTTGAAATACGACTTGGGTCCATATTTTTCCTAAATTAAATGGTAGAATCAAACTTTAACCAAACGTAAAGTTTGTACCTAGGGTATTGTTGAAAAGTTTAATCAATATGAAAATATCACTATATTTAGGCTAGTATACGAAAAATGTTCTTTTCAGACTCTAATAACGCAGAAATCGTGTTTCAAATTTAAATACGACTTGGGACCATATAATACCTAAATGAAATGGTAGATTCAAAGTTTAAATGAACGTAGTGTTTGTACCTTCACTAAAGTTTAGAAGTTTAAACAATTTTAAAATATCTCAATATTTAGGCGAGTAAACGAAAAAAGTTCGTTTCAGACTCTAATAACGCAGAAATCGTGTTTCAAGTTGAAAAACGACTTGGAACCATATCTCACCTAAATTAAATGGTAGAATCAAACTTTAACCAAACGTAAAGTTTGTACCTAGGGTATTGTTGAAAAGTTTAATCAATTTTAAAATATCACTATATTTAGGCGAGTATACGAAAAATGTTCTTTTCAGACTCTAATAACGCAGAAATCGTGTTTCAAGTTGAAATACGACTTGGGACCATATTTTACCTAAATTAAATGGTAGATTCAAAGTTTAAATGAACGTAGTGTTTGTACCTTCACTAAAGTTTAGAAGTTTAAACAATTTTAAAATATCTCAATTTTTAGGCGAGTAAACGAAAAAGTTCGTTTCTGACTCTAATAACGCAGAAATCGTGTTTACAACTTGAAAAACGACTTGGAACCATATCTCACCTAAATTAAATGGTAGAATCAAACTTTAACAAAACGTAAAGTTTGCACCTAGGGTATTGTTGAAAAGTTTAATCAATTTTAAAATATCACTATATTTAGGCGAGTAAACGAAAAAGTTCGTTTCAGACTCTAATAACGCAGAAATCGTGTTTCAAGTTGAAAAACGACTTGGAACCATATCTCACCTAAATTAAATGGTAGAATCAAACTTTAACCAAACGTAAAGTTTGTACCTAGGGTATTGTTGAAAAGTTTAATCAATTTTAAAATATCACTATATTTAGACAAATATACGAAAAATGTTCTTTTAAGACTCTAATAACGCAGAAATCGTGTTTCAAGTTGAAATACGACTTGGGACCATATTTTACCTAAATTAAATGGTAGATTCAAAGTTTAAATGAACGTAGTGTCTGTACCTTCAGTAAAGTTTAGAAGTTTAAAGAATTTTAAAATATCACTATTTTTAGGCGAGTAAACAAAAAGTTCGTTTCAGACTCTAATAACGCAGAAATCGTGTTTACAACTTGAAAAACGACTTGGAACCATATCTCACCTAAATTAAATGGTAGAATCAAACTTTAACCAAACGTAAAGTTTGTACCTAGGGTATTGTTGAAAAGTTTAATCAATTTTAAAATATCACTATATTTAGGCGAGTATACGAAAAATGTTCTTTTCAGACTCTAATAACGCAGAAATCGTGTTTCAAGTGTAAATACGACTTGGGACCATATTTTACCTAAATTAAATGGTAGATTCAAAGTTTAAATGAACGTAGTGTTTGTACCTTCAGTAAAGTTTAGAAGTTTAAACAATTTTAAAATATCACTATTTTTAGGCAAGTAAACAAAAAGTTCGTTTCAGACTCTAATAACGCAGAAATCGTGTTTACAACTTGAAAAACGACTTGGAACCATATCTCACCTAAATTAAATGGTAGAATCAAACTTTAACAAAACGTAAAGTTTGTACCTAGGGTATTGTTGAAAAGTTTAATCAATTTTAAAATATCACTATATTTAGGCGAGTAAACGAAAAAGTTCGTTTCAGACTCTAATAACGCAGAAATCGTGTTTACAACTTGAAAAAAGACTTGGAACCATATCTCACCTAAATTAAATGGTAGAATCAAACTTTAACTAAACGTAAAGTTTGTACCTAGGGTATTGTTGAAAAGTTTAATCAATTTTAAAATATCCCTATATTTAGGCGAGTATACGAAAAATGTTCTTTTCAGACTCTAATAACGCAGAAAACGTGTTTCAAGTTCAAATACGACTTGGGACCATATTTTACCTAAATGAAATGGTAGATTCAAAGTTTAAATGAACGTAGTGTTTGTACCTTCACTAAAGTTTAGAAATTTAAACAATTTTAAAATATCTCAATTTTAGGCGAGTAAACGAAAAAGTTCGTTTCAGACTCTAATAACGCAGAAAATTGTGTTTACAAATTGAAAAACGACTTGGAACCATATCTCACTTAACCTAAATGGTAGAATCAAACTTTAACCAAACGTAAAGTTTGTACCTAAGGTATTGTTGAAAAGTTTAAACAATTTTAAAATATCACTATTTTTAGGCGAGTAAACGAAAAAAGTTCGTTTCAGTCTCTTATAACGCAGAAATCGTATTTCAAGTTTAAATACGACTTGGGACCATATTTTACCTAAATGAAATGGTAGATTCAAAGTTTAAATGAACGTAGTGTTTATACCTATGGTATTGTTGAAAAGTTTAATCAATTTTAAAATATCACTATATTTAGGCGAGTAAACGAAAAAAGTTCGTTTCAGACTCTAATAACGCAGAAATCGTGTTTCAAGTTGAAATACGACTTGGGACCATATTTTACCTAAATGAAATGGTAGATTCAAAGTTTAAATGAACGTTGTGTTTATACCTAGGGTATTGTTGAAATGTTTAATCAATTTTAAAATATAACTACCTATATATTTAGGCGAGTAAACGAAAAATGTTCTTTTCAGACTCTAATAACGCAGAAATCGTATTTCAAATTTAAATACAACTTTGGACCATATTTTACCTAAATTAGATGGTAGATTCAAAGTTTAAATGAACGTAGTGTTTGTACCTTCAGTAAAGTTTAGAAGTTTAAACAATTTTAAAATAACTCAATTTTTAGGTGAGTAAACGAAAAAGTTCGTTTCAGACTCTAATAACGCAGAAATCGTGTTCCAAGTTGAAATACGACTTGGGTCCATATTTTACCTAAATTAAATGGTAGAATCAAACTTTAACCAAACGTAAAGTTTAATCAATATGAAAATATCACTATATTTAGGCGAGTATACGAAAAATGTTCTTTTCAGACTCTAATAACGCAGAAATCGTGTTTCAAGTTGAAATACGACTTGAGACCATATTTTACCTAAATTAAATGGTAGATTCAAAGTTTAAATGAACGTACTGTTTGTACCTTCAGTAAAGTTTAGAACTTTAAACAATTTTAAAATATCACTATGTTTAGGCGAGTAAACGAAAAAAGTTCGTTTCAAACTCTAATAACGCAGAAATCGTGTTTCAAGTTTAAATACGTAAAATATGGATTTTACCTAAATTAAATGGTAGATTCAAAATTTAAATAACCGTAGTGTTTGTACCTTGAGCAAAGTTTAGAAGTTTAAACAATTTTAAAATATCTCAATTTTTAGGCGAGTAAACGAAAAAGTTCGTTTCAGACTCTAATAACGCAGAAAATTGTGTTTACAAATTGAAAAACGACTTGGAACCATATCTCACCTAACCTAAATGGTAGAATCAAACTTTAACCAAAAGTAAAGTTTGTACCTAAGGTATTGTTGAAAAGTTTAATCAATTTTAAAATATCACTATATTTAGGCAAATATACGAAAAATGTTCTTTTCAGACTCTAATAACGCAGAAAATTGTGTTTACAAGTTGAAAAACGACTTGGAACCATATCTCACCTAAATTAAATGGTAGAATCAAACTTTAACCAAACGTAAAGTTTGTACCTAGGGTATTGTTGAAAAGTTTAATCAATTTTAAAATATCACTATATTTAGGCGAGTAAACGAAAAAGTTCGTTTCAGACTCTAATAACGCAGAAATCGTGTTTACAACTTGAAAAAAGACTTGGAACCATATCTCACCTAAATTAAATGGTAGAATCAAACTTTAACTAAACGTAAAGTTTGCACCTAGGGTATTGTTGAAAAGTTTAATCAATTTTAAAATATCCCTATATTTAGGCGAGTATACGAAAAATGTTCTTTTCAGACTCTAATAACGCAGAAATCGTATTTCAAATTTAAATACGACTTGGGACCATATATTACCTAAATGAAATGGTAGATTCAAAGTTTAAATGAACGTAGTGTTTGTACCTTGAGCAAAGTTTAGTAGTTTAAACAATTTTAAAATATCTCAATTTTTAGGCGAGTAAACGAAAAAGTTCTTTTCAGACTATAATAACGCAGAAAATTGTGTTTACAAATTGAAAAACGACTTGGAACCATATCTCACCTAACCTAAATGGTAGAATCAAACTTTAACCAAAAGTAAAGTTTGTACCTAAGGTATTGTTGAAAAGTTTAATCAATTTTAAAATATCACTATATTTAGGCAAATATACGAAAAATGTTCTTTTCAGACTCTAATAACGCAGAAATCGTGTTTACAACTTGAAAAACGACTTGGAACCATATCTCACCTAAATTAAATGGTAGAATCAAACTTTAACCAAACGTAAAGTTTGTACCTAGGGTATTGTTGAAAAGTTTAATCAATTTTAAAATATCACTATATTTAGGCGAGTAAACGAAAAAGTTCGTTTCAGACTCTAATAACGCAGAAATCGTGTTTACAACTTGAAAAAAGACTTGGAACCATATCTCACCTAAATTAAATGGTAGAATCAAACTTTAACAAAACGTAAAGTTTGTACCTAGGGTATTGTTGAAAAGTTTAATCAATTTTAAAATATCACTATATTTAGGCGAGTAAACGAAAAAGTTCGTTTCAGACTCTAATAACGCAGAAATCGTGTTTACAACTTGAAAAAAGACTTGGAACCATATCTCACCTAAATTAAATGGTAGAATCAAACTTTAACCAAACGTAAAGTTTGTACCTAGGGTATTGTTGAAAAGTTTAATTAATTTTAAAATATCACTATATTTAGGCAAATATACGAAAAATGTTCTTTTCATACTCTAATAACGCAGAAAATTGTGTTTACAAGTTGAAAAACGACTTGGAACCATATCTCACCTAAATTAAATGGTAGAATCAAACTTTAACCAAACGTAAAGTTTGTACCTAGGGTATTGTTGAAAAGTTTAATCAATTTTAAAATATCACTATATTTAGGCGAGTATACGAAAAATGTTCTTTTCAGACTCTAATAACGCAGAAATCGTATTTCAAATTTAAATACGACTTGGGACCATATATTACCTAAATGAAATGGTAGATTCAAAGTTTAAATGAACGTAGTATTTGTACCTTGAGCAAAGTTTAGTAGTTTAAACAATTTTCAAATAACTCAATTTTTAGGCGAGTAAACGAAAAAGTTCGTTTCAGACTCTAATAACGCAGAAATCGTGTTTACAACTTGAAAAAAGACTTGGAACCATATCTCACCTAAATTAAATGGTAGAATCAAACTTTAACTAAACGTAAAGTTTGTACCTAGGGTATTGTTAAAAAGTTTAATCAATTTTAAAATATCCCTATATTTAGGCGAGTATACGAAAATTGTTCTTTTCAGACTCTAATAACGCAGAAATCGTATTTCAAATTTAAATACGACTTGGGACCATATATTACCTAAATGAAATGGTAGATTCAAAGTTTAAATGAACGTAGTGTTTGTACCTTGAGCAAAGTTTAGTAGTTTAAACAATTTTAAAATATCTCAATTTTTAGGCGAGTAAACGAAAAAGTTCGTTTCAGACTCTAATAACGCAGAAAATTGTGTTTACAAATTGAAAAACGACTTGGAACCATATCTCACCTAACCTAAATGGTAGAATCAAACTTTAACCAAAAGTAAAGTTTGTACCTAAGGTATTGTTGAAAAGTTTAATCAATTTTAAAATATCCCTATATTTAGGCGAGTATACGAAAAATGTTCTTTTCAGACTCTAATAACGCAGAAAATTGTGTTTACAAGTTGAAAAACGACTTGGAACCATATCTCACCTAAATTAAATGGTAGAATCAAACTTTAACCAAACGTAAAGTTTGTACCTAGGGTATTGTTGAAAAGTTTAATCAATTTTAAAATATCCCTATATTTAGGCGAGTATACGAAAAATGTTCTTTTCAGACCTAATAACGCAGAAATCGTGTTTCAAGTTGAAATACGACTTGGGACTATATTTTACCTAAATTAAATGGTAGATTCAAAGTTTAAATGAACGTACTGTTTGTACCTTCAGTAAAGTTTAGAACTTTAAACAATTTTAAAATATCACTTTGTTTAGGCGAGTAAACGAAAAAAGTTCGTTTCAAACTCTAATAACGCAGAAATCGTGTTCCAAGTTGAAATACGACTTGGGACCATATTTTACCTAAATTAAATGGTAGATTCAAAGTTTAAATGAACGTAGTGTTTGTACCTTCAGTAAAGTTTAGAAGTTTAAACAATTTTAAAATATCACTATTTTTAGGCGAGTAAACGAAAAAAGTTCGTTTCAGACTCTAATAACGCAGAAATCGTGGTCCAAGTTGAAATACGACTTGGGTCCATATTTTTCCTAAATTAAATGGTAGAATCAAACTTTCACCAAACGTAAAGTTTGTACCTAGGGTATTGTTGAAAAGTTTAATAAATTTTAAAATATCACTATATTTAGTCGAGTATACGAAAAATGTTCTTTTCAGACTCTAATAACGCAGAAATCGTGTTTCAAGTTGAAATACGACTTGGGACCATATTTTACCTAAATTAAATGGTAGATTCAAAGTTAAAATGAACGTAGTGTTTGTACCTTCACTAAAGTTTAGAAGTTTAAACAATTTTAAAATATCTCAAATTTTAGGCGAGTAAACGAAAAAGTTCGTTTCAGACTCTAATAACGCAGAAATCGTGTTTCAAGTTGAAAAACGACTTGGGTCCATATTTTTCCTAAATTAAATGGTAGAATCAAACTTTAACCAAACGTAAAGTTTGTACCTAGGGTATTGTTGAAAAGTTTAATCAATATGAAAATATCACTATATTTAGGCTAGTATACGAAAAATGTTCTTTTCAGACTCTAATAACGCAGAAATCGTGTTTCAAATTTAAATACGACTTGGGACCATATATTACCTAAATGAAATGGTAGATTCAAAGTTTAAATGAACGTAGTGTTTGTACCTTCACTAAAGTTTAGAAGTTTAAACAATTTTAAAATATCTCAATATTTAGGCGAGTAAACGAAAAAGTTCGTTTCGGACTCTAATAACGCAGAAAATTGTGTTTACAAGTTGAAAAACGACTTGGAACCATATCTCACCTAAATTAAATGGTAGAATCAAACTTTAACCAAACGTAAAGTTTGTACCTAGGGTATTGTTGAAAAGTTTAATCAATTTTAAAATATCACTATATTTAGACAAATATACGAAAAATGTTCTTTTCAGACTCTAATAACGCAGAAATCGTGTTTCAAGTTGAAATACGACTTGGGACCATATTTTACCTAAATTAAATGGTAGATTCAAAGTTTAAATGAACGTAGTGTTTGTACCTTCAGTAAAGTTTAGAAGTTTAAACAATTTTAAAATATCACTATTTTTAGGCGAGTAAACAAAAAGTTCGTTTCAGACTCTAATAACGCAGAAATCGTGTTTACAACTTGAAAAACGACTTGGAACCATATCTCACCTAAATTAAATGGTAGAATCAAACTTTAACCAAACGTAAAGTTTGTACCTAGGGTATTGTTGAAAAGTTTAATCAATTTTAAAATATCACTATATTTAGGCGAGTATACGAAAAATGTTCTTTTCAGACTCTAATAACGCAGAAATCGTGTTTCAAGTTGAAATACGACTTGGGATCATATTTTACCTAAATTAAATGGTAGAATCAAACTTTAACAAAACGTAAAGTTTGTACCTAGGGTATTGTTGGAAAGTTTAATCAATTTTAAAATATCACTATATTTAGGCGAGTAAACGAAAAAGTTCGTTTCAGACTCTAATAACGCAGAAATCGTGTTTACAACTTGAAAAAAGACTTGGAACCATATCTCACCTAAATTAAATGGTAGAATCAAACTTTAACTAAACGTAAAGTTTGTACCTAAGGTATTGTTGAAAAGTTTAATCAATTTTAAAATATCACTATATTTAGGCGAGTATACGAAAAATGTTCTTTTCAGACTCTAATAACGCAGAAATCGTGTTTCAAGTTGAAATACGACTTGGGACCATATTTTACCTAAATTAAATGGTAGAATCAAACTTTAACTAAACGTAAAGTTTGTACCTAGGGTATTGTTGAAAAGTTTAATCAATTTTAAAATATCCCTATATTTAGGCGAGTATACGAAAAATGTTCTTTTCAGACCTAATAACGCAGAAATCGTGTTTCAAGTTGAAATACGACTTGGGCCATATTTTACCTAAATGAAATGGTAGATTCAAAGTTTAAATGAACGTAGTGTTTGTACCTTCAGTAAAGTTTAGAAGTTTAAACAATTTTAAAATATCTCAAATTTTAGGCGAGTAAACGAAAAAGTTCGTTTCAGACTCTAATAACGCAGAAATCGTGTTTCAAGTTGAAAAACGACTTGGGTCCATATTTTTCCTAAATTAAATGGTAGAATCAAACTTTAACCAAACGTAAAGTTTGTACCTAGGGTATTGTTGAAAAGTTTAATCAATATGAAAATATCACTATATTTAGGCGAGTATACGAAAAATGTTCTTTTCAGGCTCTAATAACGCGGAAATCGTGTTTCAAGTCGAAATACGACTTGGGACCATATTTTACCTAAATTAAATGGTAGATTCAGAGTTTAAATGAACGTACTGTTTGTACCTTCAGTAAAGTTTAGAAGTTTAAACAATTTTAAAATATCACTATATTTAGGCGAGTAAACAAAAAGTTCGTTTCAGACTCTAATAACGCAGAAAATTGTGTTTACAAGTTGAAAAACGACTTGGAACCATATCTCACCTAAATTAAATGGTAGAATCAAACTTTAACCAAACGTAAAGTTTGTAGCAAGGGTATTGTTGAAAAGTTTAATCAATTTTAAAATATCACTATATTTAGGCGAGTATACGAAAAATGTTCTTTTCAGACTCTAATAACGCAGAAATCGTGTTTCAAGTTGAAATACGACTTGGGACCATATTTTACCTAAATTAAATGGTAGATTCAAAGTTTAAATGAACGTAGTGTTTGTACCTTCACTAAAGTTTAGAAGTTTAAACAATTTTAAAATATCTCAATTTTTAGGCGAGTAAACGAAAAAGTTCGTTTCAGACTCTAATAACGCAGAAATCGTGTTTACAACTTGAAAAACGACTTGGAACCATATCTCACCTAAATTAAATGGTAGAATCAAACTTTAACCAAACGTAAAGTTTGTACCTAGGGTATTGTTGAAAAGTTTAATCAATTTTAAAATATCACTATATTTAGACAAATATACGAAAAATGTTCATTTAAGACTCTAATAACGCAGAAATCGTGTTTCAAGTTGAAATACGACTTGGGACCATATTTTACCTAAATTAAATGGTAGATTCAAAGTTTAAATGATCGTAGTGTTTGTACCTTCAGTAAAGTTTAGAAGTTTAAACAATTTTAAAATATCTAAATTTTTAGGCGAGTAAACGAGAAGTTCGTATCAGACTCTAATAACGCAGAAATCGTGGTCCACGTTGAAATACGACTTGGGTCCATATTTTACCTAAATTAAATGGTAGAATCAAATATTAATTAAACGTAAAGTTTGTACCTAGGGTATTGTTGAAAAGTTTAATCAATTTTAAAATATCACTATATTTAGGCGAGTAAACGAAAAATGTTCTTTCAGACTCTAACAACGCAGAAATCGTGTTTCAAGTTGAAATACGACTTGGGACCATGTTTACCTAAATTAAATGGTTGATTTAAAGTTTAAATGAACGTAGTGTTTTTACCTTGGGTAAAGTTTAGAAGTTTAAATAATTTTAAAATATCTCAATTTTTAGGCGAGTATACGATAAATGTTCTTTTCAGACTCTAATAACGCAGAAATCGTGTTTCAAGTTGAAATAAGACTTGGGAACATATTTTACCTAAATTAAATGGTAGTTTCAGAGTTTAAATGAACGTACTGTTTGTACCTTCAGTTAAGTTTAGAAGCTTAAACAATTTTAAAATATCACTATGTTTAGGCGAGTAAACAAAAAGTTCGTTTCAGACTCTAATAACGCAGAAAATTGTGTTCCAAGTTGAAATACGACTTGGGACCATATTTTACCTAAATTAAATGGTAGATTCACAGTTTAAATGAACGTAGTGTTTGTACCTTCAGTAAAGTTTAGAAGTTTAAACAATTTTAAAATATCACTATTTTTGGCGAGTAAACGAAAAAAGTTCGTTTCAGACTCTAATAACGCAGAAATCGTGGTCCAAGTTGAAATACGACTTGGGTCCATATTTTTCCTAAATTAAATGGTAGAATCAAACTTTAACCAAACGTAAAGTTTGTACCTAGGGTATTGTTGAAAAGTTTAATAAATTTTAAAATATCACTATATTTAGTCGAGTATACGAAAAATGTTCTTTTCAGACTCTAATAACGCAGAAATCGTGTTTCAAGTTGAAATACGACTTGGGACCATATTTTACCTAAATTAAATGGTAGATTCAAAGTTAAAATGAACGTAGTGTTTGTACCTTCACTAAAGTTTAGAAGTTTAAACAATTTTAAAATATCTCAATTTTTAGGCGAGTAAACGAAAAAGTTCGTTTCAGACTCTAATAACGCAGAAATCGTGTTCCAAGTTGAAATACGACTTGGGTCCATATTTTACCTAAATTAAATGGTAGAATCAAACTTTAACCAAACGTAAAGTTTGTACCTAGGGTATTGTTGAAAAGTTTAATCAATTTGAAAATATCACTATATTTGGGCGAGTATACGAAAAATGTTCTTTTCAGACTCTAATAACGCAGAAATCGTGTTTCAAGTTGAAATACGACTTGAGACCATATTTTACCTAAATTAAATGGAAGATTCAAAGTTTAATAGAACTTAGTGTTTGTACCTTCAGTAAAGTTTAGAAGTTTAAACAATTTTAAAATATCTTAATTTTTAGGCGAGTAAACGAAAAAGTTCGTTTCAGAATCTAATAACGCAGAAATCGTGTTTACAACTTGAAAAACGACTTGGAACCATATCTCACCAAAATTAAATGGTAAAATCAAACTTTAACTAAACGTAAAATTTGTACCTAGGGTATTGTTGAAAAGTTTAATCAATTTTAAAATATCCCTATATTTAGGCGAGTATACGAAAAATGTTCTTTTCAGACTCTAATAACGCAGAAATCGTGTTTCAAGTTTAAATACGTAAAATATGGATTTTACCTAAATTAAATGGTAGATTCAAAATTTAAATAACCGTAGTGTTTGTACCTTGAGCTAAGTTTAGAAGTTTAAACAATTTTAAAATATCTCAATTTTAGGCGAGTAAACGAAAAAGTTCGTTTCAGACTCTAATAACGCAGAAAATTGTGTTTACAAATTGAAAAACGACTTGGAACCATATCTCACCTAACCTAAATGGTAGAATCAAACTTTAACCAAACGTAAAGTTTGTACCTAAGGTATTGTTGAAAAGTTTAAACAATTTTAAAATATCACTATTTTTGGGCGAATAAACGAAAAAAGTTCGTTTCAGTCTCTTATAACGCAGAAATCGTATTTCAAATTTAAATACGACTTGGGACCATATTTTACCTAAATGAAATGGTAGATTCAAAGTTTAAATGAACGTAGTGTTTGTACCTTCACTAAAGTTTAGAAGTTTAAACAATTTTAAAATATCTCAAATTTTAGGCGCGTAAACGAAAAAGTTCGTTTCAGACTCTAATAACGCAGAAATCGTGTTTCAAGTTGAAAAACGACTTGGGTCCATATTTTTCCTAAATTAAATGGTAGAATCAAACTTTAACCAAACGTAAAGTTTGTACCTAGGGTATTGTTGAAAAGTTTAATCAATATGAAAATATCACTATATTTAGGCTAGTATACGAAAAATGTTCTTTTCAGACTCTAATAACGCAGAAATCGTGTTTCAAATTTAAATACGACTTGGGACCATATATTACCTAAATGAAATGGTAGATTCAAAGTTTAAATGAACGTAGTGTTTGTACCTTCACTAAAGTTTAGAAGTTTAAACAATTTTAAAATATCTCAATATTTAGGCGAGTAAACGAAAAAGTTCGTTTCGGACTCTAATAACGCAGAAAATTGTGTTTACAAGTTGAAAAACGACTTGGAACCATATCTCACCTAAATTAAATGGTAGAATCAAACTTTAACCAAACGTAAAGTTTGTACCTAGGGTATTGTTGAAAAGTTTAATCAATTTTAAAATATCACTATATTTAGACAAATATACGAAAAATGTTCTTTTCAGACTCTAATAACGCAGAAATCGTGTTTCAAGTTGAAATACGACTTGGGACCATATTTTACCTAAATTAAATGGTAGATTCAAAGTTTAAATGATCGTAGTGTTTGTACCTTCAGTAAAGTTTAGAAGTTTAAACAATTTTAAAATATCACTATTTTTAGGCGAGTAAACAAAAAGTTCGTTTCAGACTCTAATAACGCAGAAATCGTGTTTACAACTTGAAAAACGACTTGGAACCATATCTCACCTAAATTAAATGGTAGAATCAAACTTTAACCAAACGTAAAGTTTGTACCTAGGGTATTGTTGAAAAGTTTAATCAATTTTAAAATATCACTATATTTAGGCGAGTATACGAAAAATGTTCTTTTCAGACTCTAATAACGCAGAAATCGTGTTTCAAGTTGAAATACGACTTGGGACCATATTTTACCTAAATTAAATGGTAGAATCAAACTTTAACAAAACGTAAAGTTTGTACCTAGGGTATTGTTGAAAAGTTTAATCAATTTTAAAATATCACTATATTTAGGCGAGTAAACGAAAAAGTTCGTTTCAGACTCTAATAACGCAGAAATCGTGTTTACAACTTGAAAAAAGACTTGGAACCATATCTCACCTAAATTAAATGGTAGAATCAAACTTTAACTAAACGTAAAGTTTGTACCTAAGGTATTGTTGAAAAGTTTAATCAATTTTAAAATATCACTATATTTAGGCGAGTATACGAAAAATGTTCTTTTCAGACTCTAATAACGCAGAAATCGTGTTTCAAGTTGAAATACGACTTGGGACCATATTTTACCTAAATTAAATGGTAGAATCAAACTTTAACTAAACGTAAAGTTTGTACCTAGGGTATTGTTGAAAAGTTTAATCAATTTTAAAATATCCCTATATTTAGGCGAGTATACGAAAAATGTTCTTTTCAGACTCTAATAACGCAGAAATCGTATTTCAAATTTAAATACGACTTGGGACCATATTTTACCTAAATGAAATGGTAGATTCAAAGTTTAAATGAACGTAGTGTTTATACCTAGGGTATTGTTGAAAAGTTTAATCAATTTTAAAATATCCCTATATTTAGGCGAGTATACGAAAAATGTTCTTTTCAGACCTAATAACGCAGAAATCGTGTTTCAAGTTGAAATACGACTTGGGACCATATTTTACCTAAATTAAATGGTAGATTCAATGTTTAAATGAACGTAGTGTTTGTACCTTCAGTAAAGTTTAGAAGTTTAAACAATTTTAAAATATCACTATTTTTAGGCGAGTAAACGAAAAAAGTTCGTTTCAGTCTCTTATAACGCAGAAATCGTATTTCAAATTTAAATACGACTTGGGCCATATTTTACCTAAATGAAATGGTAGATTCAAAGTTTAAATGAACGTAGTGTTTGTACCTTCAGTAAAGTTTAGAAGTTTAAACAATTTTAAAATAACTCAAATTTTAGGCGAGTAAACGAAAAAGTTCGTTTCAGACTCTAATAACGCAGCAATCGTGGTCCAAGTTGAAATACGACTTGGGTCCATATTTTTCCTAAATTAAATGGTAGAATCAAACTTTAACCAAACGTAAAGTTTGTACCTAGGGTATTGTTGAAAAGTTTAATCAATATGAAAATATCACTATATTTAGGCGAGTATACGAAAAATGTTCTTTTCAGGCTCTAATAACGCAGAAATCGTGTTTCAAGTCGAAATACGACTTGGGACCATATTTTACCTAAATTAAATGGTAGATTCAGAGTTTAAATGAACGTACTGTTTGTACCTTCAGTAAAGTTTAGAAGTTTAAACAATTTTAAAATATCACTATATTTAGGCGAGTAAACAAAAAGTTCGTTTCAGACTCTAATAACGCAGAAAATTGTGTTTACAAGTTGAAAAACGACTTGGAACCATATCTCACCTAAATTAAATGGTAGAATCAAACTTTAACCAAACGTAAAGTTTGTAGCTAGGGTATTGTTGAAAAGTTTAATCAATTTTAAAATATCACTATATTTAGGCGAGTATACGAAAAATGTTCTTTTCAGACTCTAATAACGCAGAAATCGTGTTTCAAGTTGAAATACGACTTGGGACCATATTTTACCTAAATTAAATGGTAGATTCAAAGTTTAAATGAACGTAGTGTTTGTACCTTCACTAAAGTTTAGAAGTTTAAACAATTTTAAAATATCTCAATTTTTAGGCGAGTAAACGAAAAAGTTCTTTTCAGACTCTAATAACGCAGAAATCGAGTTTACAACTTGAAAAACGACTTGGAACCATATCTCACCTAAATTAAATGGTAGAATCAAACTTTAACAAAACGTAAAGTTTGTACCTAGGGTATTGTTGAAAAGTTTAATCAATTTTAAAATATCACTATATTTAGGCGAGTAAACGAAAAAGTTCGTTTCAGACTCTAATAACGCAGAAATCGTGTTTCAAGTTGAAAAACGACTTGGAACCATATCTCACCTAAATTAAATGGTAGAATCAAACTTTAACCAAACGTAAAGTTTGTACCTAGGGTATTGTTGAAAAGTTTAATCAATTTTAAAATATCACTATATTTAGACAAATATACGAAAAATGTTCATTTAAGACTCTAATAACGCAGAAATCGTGTTTCAAGTTGAAATACGACTTGGGACCATATTTTACCTAAATTAAATGGTAGATTCAAAGTTTAAATGATCGTAGTGTTTGTACCTTCAGTAAAGTTTAGAAGTTTAAACAATTTTAAAATATCACTATTTTTAGGCGAGTAAACAAAAAGTTCGTTTCAGACTCTAATAACGCAGAAATCGTGTTTACAACTTGAAAAACGACTTGGAACCATATCTCACCTAAATTAAATGGTAGAATCAAACTTTAACCAAACGTAAAGTTTGTACCTAGGGTATTGTTGAAAAGTTTAATCAATTTTAAAATATCACTATATTTAGACAAATATACGAAAAATGTTCATTTAAGACTCTAATAACGCAGAAATCGTGTTTCAAGTTGAAATACGACTTGGGACCATATTTTACCTAAATTAAATGGTAGATTCAAAGTTTAAATGATCGTAGTGTTTGTACCTTCAGTAAAGTTTAGAAGTTTAAACAATTTTAAAATATCACTATTTTTAGGCGAGTAAACAAAAAGTTCGTTTCAGACTCTAATAACGCAGAAATCGTGTTTACAACTTGAAAAACGACTTGGAACCATATCTCACCTAAATTAAATGGTAGAATCAAACTTTAACCAAACGTAAAGTTTGTACCTAGGGTATTGTTGAAAAGTTTAATCAATTTTAAAATATCACTATATTTAGGCGAGTATACGAAAAATGTTCTTTTCAGACTCTAATAACGCAGAAATCGTGTTTCAAGTGTAAATACGACTTGGGACCATATTTTACCTAAATTAAATGGTAGATTCAAAGTTTAAATGAACGTAGTGTTTGTACCTTCAGTAAAGTTTAGAAGTTTAAACAATTTTAAAATATCACTATTTTTAGGCAAGTAAACAAAAAGTTCGTTTCAGACTCTAATAACGCAGAAATCGTGTTTACAACTTGAAAAACGACTTGGAACCATATCTCACCTAAATTAAATGGTAGAATCAAACTTTAACAAAACGTAAAGTTTGTACCTAGGGTATTGTTGAAAAGTTTAATCAATTTTAAAATATCACTATATTTAGACAAATATACGAAAAATGTTCTTTTCAGACTCTAATAACGCAGAAATCGTGTTTCAAGTTGAAATACGACTTGGGACCATATTTTACCTAAATTAAATGGTAGATTTAAAGTTTAAATGATCGTAGTGTTTGTACCTTCAGTAAAGTTTAGAAGTTTAAACAATTTTAAAATATCACTATTTTTAGGCGAGTAAACAAAAAGTTCGTTTCAGACTCTAATAACGCAGAAATCGTGTTTACAACTTGAAAAACGACTTGGAACCATATCTCACCTAAATTAAATGGTAGAATCAAACTTTAACCAAACGTAAAGTTTGTACCTAGGGTATTGTTGAAAAGTTTAATCAATTTTAAAATATCACTATATTTAGGCGAGTATACGAAAAATGTTCTTTTCAGACTCTAATAACGCAGAAATCGTGTTTCAAGTGTAAATACGACTTGGGACCATATTTTACCTAAATTAAATGGTAGATTCAAAGTTTAAATGAACGTAGTGTTTGTACCTTCAGTAAAGTTTAGAAGTTTAAACAATTTTAAAATATCACTATTTTTAGGCAAGTAAACAAAAAGTTCGTTTCAGACTCTAATAACGCAGAAATCGTGTTTACAACTTGAAAAACGACTTGGAACCATATCTCACCTAAATTAAATGGTAGAATCAAACTTTAACAAAACGTAAAGTTTGTACCTAGGGTATTGTTGAAAAGTTTAATCAATTTTAAAATATCACTATATTTAGACAAATATACGAAAAATGTTCTTTTCAGACTCTAATAACGCAGAAATCGTGTTTCAAGTTGAAATACGACTTGGGACCATATTTTACCTAAATTAAATGGTAGATTCAAAGTTTAAATGATCGTAGTGTTTGTACCTTCAGTAAAGTTTAGAAGTTTAAACAATTTTAAAATATCACTATTTTTAGGCGAGTAAACAAAAAGTTCGTTTCAGACTCTAATAACGCAGAAATCGTGTTTACAACTTGAAAAACGACTTGGAACCATATCTCACCTAAATTAAATGGTAGAATCAAACTTTAACCAAACGTAAAGTTTGTACCTAGGGTGTTGTTGAAAAGTTTAATCAATTTTAAAATATCACTATATTTAGGCGAGTATACGAAAAATGTTCTTTTCAGACTCTAATAACGCAGAAATCGTGTTTCAAGTTGAAATACGACTTGGGACCATATTTTACCTAAATTAAATGGTAGAATCAAACTTTAACTAAACGTAAAGTTTGTACCTAGGGTATTGTTGAAAAGTTTAATCAATTTTAAAATATCCCTATATTTAGGCGAGTATACGAAAAATGTTCTTTTCAGACTCTAATAACGCAGAAATCGTATTTCAAATTTAAATACGACTTGGGACCATATTTTACCTAAATGAAATGGTAGATTCAAAGTTTAAATGAACGTAGTGTTTATACCTAGGGTATTGTTGAAAAGTTTAATCAATTTTAAAATATCCCTATATTTAGGCGAGTATACGAAAAATGTTCTTTTCAGACCTAATAACGCAGAAATCGTGTTTCAAGTTGAAATACGACTTGGGACCATATTTTACCTAAATTAAATGGTAGATTCAATGTTTAAATGAACGTAGTGTTTGTACCTTCAGTAAAGTTTAGAAGTTTAAACAATTTTAAAATATCACTATTTTTAGGCGAGTAAACGAAAAAAGTTCGTTTCAGTCTCTTATAACGCAGAAATCGTATTTCAAATTTAAATACGACTTGGGCCATATTTTACCTAAATGAAATGGTAGATTCAAAGTTTAAATGAACGTAGTGTTTGTACCTTCAGTAAAGTTTAGAAGTTTAAACAATTTTAAAATAACTCAAATTTTAGGCGAGTAAACGAAAAAGTTCGTTTCAGACTCTAATAACGCTGCAATCGTGGTCCAAGTTGAAATACGACTTGGGTCCATATTTTTCCTAAATTAAATGGTAGAATCAAACTTTAACCAAACGTAAAGTTTGTACCTAGGGTATTGTTGAAAAGTTTAATCAATATGAAAATATCACTATATTTAGGCGAGTATACGAAAAATGTTCTTTTCAGGCTCTAATAACGCAGAAATCGTGTTTCAAGTCGAAATACGACTTGGGACCATATTTTACCTAAATTAAATGGTAGATTCAGAGTTTAAATGAACGTACTGTTTGTACCTTCAGTAAAGTTTAGAAGTTTAAACAATTTTAAAATATCACTATATTTAGGCGAGTAAACAAAAAGTTCGTTTCAGACTCTAATAACGCAGAAAATTGTGTTTACAAGTTGAAAAACGACTTGGAACCATATCTCACCTAAATTAAATGGTAGAATCAAACTTTAACCAAACGTAAAGTTTGTAGCTAGGGTATTGTTGAAAAGTTTAATCAATTTTAAAATATCACTATATTTAGGCGAGTATACGAAAAATGTTCTTTTCAGACTCTAATAACGCAGAAATCGTGTTTCAAGTTGAAATACGACTTGGGACCATATTTTACCTAAATTAAATGGTAGATTCAAAGTTTAAATGAACGTAGTGTTTGTACCTTCACTAAAGTTTAGAAGTTTAAACAATTTTAAAATATCTCAATTTTTAGGCGAGTAAACGAAAAAGTTCTTTTCAGACTCTAATAACGCAGAAATCGAGTTTACAACTTGAAAAACGACTTGGAACCATATCTCACCTAAATTAAATGGTAGAATCAAACTTTAACAAAACGTAAAGTTTGTACCTAGGGTATTGTTGAAAAGTTTAATCAATTTTAAAATATCACTATATTTAGGCGAGTAAACGAAAAAGTTCGTTTCAGACTCTAATAACGCAGAAATCGTGTTTCAAGTTGAAAAACGACTTGGAACCATATCTCACCTAAATTAAATGGTAGAATCAAACTTTAACCAAACGTAAAGTTTGTACCTAGGGTATTGTTGAAAAGTTTAATCAATTTTAAAATATCACTATATTTAGACAAATATACGAAAAATGTTCATTTAAGACTCTAATAACGCAGAAATCGTGTTTCAAGTTGAAATACGACTTGGGACCATATTTTACCTAAATTAAATGGTAGATTCAAAGTTTAAATGATCGTAGTGTTTGTACCTTCAGTAAAGTTTAGAAGTTTAAACAATTTTAAAATATCACTATTTTTAGGCGAGTAAACAAAAAGTTCGTTTCAGACTCTAATAACGCAGAAATCGTGTTTACAACTTGAAAAACGACTTGGAACCATATCTCACCTAAATTAAAT
This sequence comes from Pterostichus niger, assembly GCA_947425015.1. Lineage (NCBI taxonomy): Eukaryota > Metazoa > Arthropoda > Insecta > Coleoptera > Carabidae > Pterostichus > Pterostichus niger. The sequence continues at coordinate 17,040,773 of OX380342.1, forward strand.
GGTAGAATCAAACTTTAACCAAACGTAAAGTTTGTACCTAGGGTATTGTTGAAAAGTTTAATCAATTTTAAAATATCACTATATTTAGGCGAGTATACGAAAAATGTTATTTTCAGACTCTATTAACGCAGAAATCGTGTTTCAAGTGTAAATACGACTTGGGACCATATTTTACCTAAATTAAATGGTAGATTCAAAGTTTAAATGAACGTAGTGTTTGTACCTTCAGTAAAGTTTAGAAGTTTAAACAATTTTAAAATATCACTATTTTTAGGCAAGTAAACAAAAAGTTCGTTTCAGACTCTAATAACGCAGAAATCGTGTTTACAACTTGAAAAACGACTTGGAACCATATCTCACCTAAATTAAATGGTAGAATCAAACTTTAACAAAACGTAAAGTTTGTACCTAGGGTATTGTTGAAAAGTTTAATCAATTTTAAAATATCACTATATTTAGGCGAGTAAACGAAAAAGTTCGTTTCAGACTCTAATAACGCAGAAATCGTGTTTCAAGTTGAAAAACGACTTGGAACCATATCTCACCTAAATTAAATGGTAGAATCAAACTTTAACCAAACGTAAAGTTTGTACCTAGGGTATTGTTGAAAAGTTTAATCAATTTTAAAATATCACTATATTTAGACAAATATACGAAAAATGTTCTTTTAAGACTCTAATAACGCAGAAATCGTGTTTCAAGTTGAAATACGACTTGGGACCATATTTTACCTAAATTAAATGGTAGATTCAAAGTTTAAATGAACGTAGTGTTTGTACCTTCAGTAAAGTTTAGAAGTTTAAACAATTTTAAAATATCACTATTTTTAGGCGAGTAAACAAAAAGTTCGTTTCAGACTCTAATAACGCAGAAATCGTGTTTACAACTTGAAAAACGACTTGGACCCATATCTCACCTAAATTAAATGGTAGAATCAAACTTGAACCAAACGTAAAGTTTGTACCTAGGGTATTGTTGAAAAGTTTAATCAATTTTAAAATATCACTATATTTAGGCGAGTATACGAGAAATGTTCTTTTCAGACTCTAATAACGCAGAAATCGTGTTTCAAGTGTAAATACGACTTGGGACCATATTTTACCTAAATTAAATGGTAGATTCAAAGTTTAAATGAACGTAGTGTTTGTACCTTCAGTAAAGTTTAGAAGTTTAAACAATTTTAAAATATCACTATTTTTAGGCAAGTAAACAAAAAGTTCGTTTCAGACTCTAATAACGCAGAAATCGTGTTTACAACTTGAAAAACGACTTGGAACCATATCTCACCTAAATTAAATGGTAGAATCAAACTTTAACAAAACGTAAAGTTTGTACCTAGGGTATTGTTGAAAAGTTTAATCAATTTTAAAATATCACTATATTTAGGCGAGTAAACGAAAAATGTTCTTTTCAGACTCTAATAACGCAGAAATCGTGTTTCAAGTTGAAATACGACTTGGGACCATATTTTACCTAAATTAAATGGTAGAATCAAACTTTAACTAAACGTAAAGTTTGTACCTAGGGTATTGTTGAAAAGTTTAATCAATTTTAAAATATCCCTATATTTAGGCGAGTATACGAAAAATGTTCTTTTCAGACTCTAATAACGCAGAAATCGTATTTCAAATTTAAATACGACTTGGGACCATATTTTACCTAAATGAAATGGTAGATTCAAAGTTTAAATGAACGTAGTGTTTATACCTAGGGTATTGTTGAAAAGTTTAATCAATTTTAAAATATCCCTATATTTAGGCGAGTATACGAAAAATGTTCTTTTCAGACCTAATAACGCAGAAATCGTGTTTCAAGTTGAAATACGACTTGGGACCATATTTTACCTAAATTAAATGGTAGATTCAATGTTTAAATGAACGTAGTGTTTGTACCTTCAGTAAAGTTTAGAAGTTTAAACAATTTTAAAATAACTCAAATTTTAGGCGAGTAAACGAAAAAGTTCGTTTCAGACTCTAATAACGCAGCAATCGTGGTCCAAGTTGAAATACGACTTGGGTCCATATTTTTCCTAAATTAAATGGTAGAATCAAACTTTAACCAAACGTAAAGTTTGTACCTAGGGTATTGTTGAAAAGTTTAATCAATATGAAAATATCACTATATTTAGGCGAGTATACGAAAAATGTTCTTTTCAGGCTCTAATAACGCAGAAATCGTGTTTCAAGTCGAAATACGACTTGGGACCATATTTTACCTAAATTAAATGGTAGATTCAGAGTTTAAATGAACGTACTGTTTGTACCTTCAGTAAAGTTTAGAAGTTTAAACAATTTTAAAATATCACTATATTTAGGCGAGTAAACAAAAAGTTCGTTTCAGACTCTAATAACGCAGAAAATTGTGTTTACAAGTTGAAAAACGACTTGGAACCATATCTCACCTAAATTAAATGGTAGAATCAAACTTTAACCAAACGTAAAGTTTGTAGCTAGGGTATTGTTGAAAAGTTTAATCAATTTTAAAATATCACTATATTTAGGCGAGTATACGAAAAATGTTCTTTTCAGACTCTAATAACGCAGAAATCGTGTTTCAAGTTGAAATACGACTTGGGACCATATTTTACCTAAATTAAATGGTAGATTCAAAGTTTAAATGAACGTAGTGTTTGTACCTTCACTAAAGTTTAGAAGTTTAAACAATTTTAAAATATCTCAATTTTTAGGCGAGTAAACGAAAAAGTTCTTTTCAGACTCTAATAACGCAGAAATCGAGTTTACAACTTGAAAAACGACTTGGAACCATATCTCACCTAAATTAAATGGTAGAATCAAACTTTAACAAAACGTAAAGTTTGTACCTAGGGTATTGTTGAAAAGTTTAATCAATTTTAAAATATCACTATATTTAGGCGAGTAAACGAAAAAGTTCGTTTCAGACTCTAATAACGCAGAAATCGTGTTTCAAGTTGAAAAACGACTTGGAACCATATCTCACCTAAATTAAATGGTAGAATCAAACTTTAACCAAACGTAAAGTTTGTACCTAGGGTATTGTTGAAAAGTTTAATCAATTTTAAAATATCACTATATTTAGACAAATATACGAAAAATGTTCATTTAAGACTCTAATAACGCAGAAATCGTGTTTCAAGTTGAAATACGACTTGGGACCATATTTTACCTAAATTAAATGGTAGATTCAAAGTTTAAATGATCGTAGTGTTTGTACCTTCAGTAAAGTTTAGAAGTTTAAACAATTTTAAAATATCACTATTTTTAGGCGAGTAAACAAAAAGTTCGTTTCAGACTCTAATAACGCAGAAATCGTGTTTACAACTTGAAAAACGACTTGGAACCATATCTCACCTAAATTAAATGGTAGAATCAAACTTTAACCAAACGTAAAGTTTGTACCTAGGGTATTGTTGAAAAGTTTAATCAATTTTAAAATATCACTATATTTAGACAAATATACGAAAAATGTTCATTTAAGACTCTAATAACGCAGAAATCGTGTTTCAAGTTGAAATACGACTTGGGACCATATTTTACCTAAATTAAATGGTAGATTCAAAGTTTAAATGATCGTAGTGTTTGTACCTTCAGTAAAGTTTAGAAGTTTAAACAATTTTAAAATATCACTATTTTTAGGCGAGTAAACAAAAAGTTCGTTTCAGACTCTAATAACGCAGAAATCGTGTTTACAACTTGAAAAACGACTTGGAACCATATCTCACCTAAATTAAATGGTAGAATCAAACTTTAACCAAACGTAAAGTTTGTACCTAGGGTATTGTTGAAAAGTTTAATCAATTTTAAAATATCCCTATATTTAGGCGAGTATACGAAAAATGTTCTTTTCAGACTCTAATAACGCAGAAATCGTATTTCAAATTTAAATACGACTTGGGACCATATTTTACCTAAATGAAATGGTAGATTCAAAGTTTAAATGAACGTAGTGTTTATACCTAGGGTATTGTTGAAAAGTTTAATCAATTTTAAAATATCCCTATATTTAGGCGAGTATACGAAAAATGTTCTTTTCAGACCTAATAACGCAGAAATCGTGTTTCAAGTTGAAATACGACTTGGGACCATATTTTACCTAAATTAAATGGTAGAATCAAACTTTAACTAAACGTAAAGTTTGTACCTAGGGTATTGTTGAAAAGTTTAATCAATTTTAAAATATCCCTATATTTAGGCGAGTATACGAAAAATGTTCTTTTCAGACTCTAATAACGCAGAAATCGTATTTCAAATTTAAATACGACTTGGGACCATATTTTACCTAAATGAAATGGTAGATTCAAAGTTTAAATGAACGTAGTGTTTATACCTAGGGTATTGTTGAAAAGTTTAATCAATTTTAAAATATCCCTATATTTAGGCGAGTATACGAAAAATGTTCTTTTCAGACCTAATAACGCAGAAATCGTGTTTCAAGTTGAAATACGACTTGGGACCATATTTTACCTAAATTAAATGGTAGATTCAATGTTTAAATGAACGTAGTGTTTGTACCTTCAGTAAAGTTTAGAAGTTTAAACAATTTTAAAATATCACTATTTTTAGGCGAGTAAACGAAAAAAGTTCGTTTCAGTCTCTTATAACGCAGAAATCGTATTTCAAATTTAAATACGACTTGGGCCATATTTTACCTAAATGAAATGGTAGATTCAAAGTTTAAATGAACGTAGTGTTTGTACCTTCAGTAAAGTTTAGAAGTTTAAACAATTTTAAAATAACTCAAATTTTAGGCGAGTAAACGAAAAAGTTCGTTTCAGACTCTAATAACGCAGCAATCGTGGTCCAAGTTGAAATACGACTTGGGTCCATATTTTTCCTAAATTAAATGGTAGAATCAAACTTTAACCAAACGTAAAGTTTGTACCTAGGGTATTGTTGAAAAGTTTAATCAATATGAAAATATCACTATATTTAGGCGAGTATACGAAAAATGTTCTTTTCAGGCTCTAATAACGCAGAAATCGTGTTTCAAGTCGAAATACGACTTGGGACCATATTTTACCTAAATTAAATGGTAGATTCAGAGTTTAAATGAACGTACTGTTTGTACCTTCAGTAAAGTTTAGAAGTTTAAACAATTTTAAAATATCACTATATTTAGGCGAGTAAACAAAAAGTTCGTTTCAGACTCTAATAACGCAGAAAATTGTGTTTACAAGTTGAAAAACGACTTGGAACCATATCTCACCTAAATTAAATGGTAGAATCAAACTTTAACCAAACGTAAAGTTTGTAGCTAGGGTATTGTTGAAAAGTTTAATCAATTTTAAAATATCACTATATTTAGGCGAGTATACGAAAAATGTTCTTTTCAGACTCTAATAACGCAGAAATCGTGTTTCAAGTTGAAATACGACTTGGGACCATATTTTACCTAAATTAAATGGTAGATTCAAAGTTTAAATGAACGTAGTGTTTGTACCTTCACTAAAGTTTAGAAGTTTAAACAATTTTAAAATATCTCAATTTTTAGGCGAGTAAACGAAAAAGTTCTTTTCAGACTCTAATAACGCAGAAATCGAGTTTACAACTTGAAAAACGACTTGGAACCATATCTCACCTAAATTAAATGGTAGAATCAAACTTTAACAAAACGTAAAGTTTGTACCTAGGGTATTGTTGAAAAGTTTAATCAATTTTAAAATATCACTATATTTAGGCGAGTAAACGAAAAAGTTCGTTTCAGACTCTAATAACGCAGAAATCGTGTTTCAAGTTGAAAAACGACTTGGAACCATATCTCACCTAAATTAAATGGTAGAATCAAACTTTAACCAAACGTAAAGTTTGTACCTAGGGTATTGTTGAAAAGTTTAATCAATTTTAAAATATCACTATATTTAGACAAATATACGAAAAATGTTCATTTAAGACTCTAATAACGCAGAAATCGTGTTTCAAGTTGAAATACGACTTGGGACCATATTTTACCTAAATTAAATGGTAGATTCAAAGTTTAAATGATCGTAGTGTTTGTACCTTCAGTAAAGTTTAGAAGTTTAAACAATTTTAAAATATCACTATTTTTAGGCGAGTAAACAAAAAGTTCGTTTCAGACTCTAATAACGCAGAAATCGTGATTACAACTTGAAAAACGACTTGGAACCATATCTCACCTAAATTAAATGGTAGAATCAAACTTTAACCAAACGTAAAGTTTGTACCTAGGGTATTGTTGAAAAGTTTAATCAATTTTAAAATATCACTATATTTAGACAAATATACGAAAAATGTTCATTTAAGACTCTAATAACGCAGAAATCGTGTTTCAAGTTGAAATACGACTTGGGACCATATTTTACCTAAATTAAATGGTAGATTCAAAGTTTAAATGATCGTAGTGTTTGTACCTTCAGTAAAGTTTAGAAGTTTAAACAATTTTAAAATATCACTATTTTTAGGCGAGTAAACAAAAAGTTCGTTTCAGACTCTAATAACGCAGAAATCGTGTTTACAACTTGAAAAACGACTTGGAACCATATCTCACCTAAATTAAATGGTAGAATCAAACTTTAACCAAACGTAAAGTTTGTACCTAGGGTATTGTTGAAAAGTTTAATCAATTTTAAAATATCACTATATTTAGGCGAGTATACGAAAAATGTTCTTTTCAGACTCTAATAACGCAGAAATCGTGTTTCAAGTGTAAATACGACTTGGGACCATATTTTACCTAAATTAAATGGTAGATTCAAAGTTTAAATGAACGTAGTGTTTGTACCTTCAGTAAAGTTTAGAAGTTTAAACAATTTTAAAATATCACTATTTTTAGGCAAGTAAACAAAAAGTTCGTTTCAGACTCTAATAACGCAGAAATCGTGTTTACAACTTGAAAAACGACTTGGAACCATATCTCACCTAAATTAAATGGTAGAATCAAACTTTAACAAAACGTAAAGTTTGTACCTAGGGTATTGTTGAAAAGTTTAATCAATTTTAAAATATCACTATATTTAGACAAATATACGAAAAATGTTCTTTTCAGACTCTAATAACGCAGAAATCGTGTTTCAAGTTGAAATACGACTTGGGACCATATTTTACCTAAATTAAATGGTAGATTCAAAGTTTAAATGATCGTAGTGTTTGTACCTTCAGTAAAGTTTAGAAGTTTAAACAATTTTAAAATATCACTATTTTTAGGCGAGTAAACAAAAAGTTCGTTTCAGACTCTAATAACGCAGAAATCGTGTTTACAACTTGAAAAACGACTTGGAACCATATCTCACCTTAATTAAATGGTAGAATCAAACTTTAACCAAACGTAAAGTTTGTACCTAGGATATTGTTGAAAAGTTTAATCAATTTTAAAATATCACTATATTTAGGCGAGTATACGAAAAATGTTCTTTTCAGACTCTAATAACGCAGAAATCGTGTTTCAAGTGTAAATACGACTTGGGACCATATTTTACCTAAATTAAATGGTAGATTCAAAGTTTAAATGAACGTAGTGTTTGTACCTTCAGTAAAGTTTAGAAGTTTAAACAATTTTAAAATATCACTATTTTTAGGCAAGTAAACAAAAAGTTCGTTTCAGACTCTAATAACGCAGAAATCGTGTTTACAACTTGAAAAACGACTTGGAACCATATCTCACCTAAATTAAATGGTAGAATCAAACTTTAACAAAACGTAAAGTTTGTACCTAGGGTATTGTTGAAAAGTTTAATCAATTTTAAAATATCACTATATTTAGACAAATATACGAAAAATGTTCTTTTCAGACTCTAATAACGCAGAAATCGTGTTTCAAGTTGAAATACGACTTGGGACCATATTTTACCTAAATTAAATGGTAGATTCAAAGTTTAAATGATCGTAGTGTTTGTACCTTCAGTAAAGTTTAGAAGTTTAAACAATTTTAAAATATCACTATTTTTAGGCGAGTAAACAAAAAGTTCGTTTCAGACTCTAATAACGCAGAAATCGTGTTTACAACTTGAAAAACGACTTGGAACCATATCTCACCTAAATTAAATGGTAGAATCAAACTTTAACCAAACGTAAAGTTTGTACCTAGGGTGTTGTTGAAAAGTTTAATCAATTTTAAAATATCACTATATTTAGGCGAGTATACGAAAAATGTTCTTTTCAGACTCTAATAACGCAGAAATCGTGTTTCAAGTTGAAATACGACTTGGGACCATATTTTACCTAAATTAAATGGTAGAATCAAACTTTAACTAAACGTAAAGTTTGTACCTAGGGTATTGTTGAAAAGTTTAATCAATTTTAAAATATCCCTATATTTAGGCGAGTATACGAAAAATGTTCTTTTCAGACTCTAATAACGCAGAAATCGTATTTCAAATTTAAATACGACTTGGGACCATATTTTACCTAAATGAAATGGTAGATTCAAAGTTTAAATAAACGTAGTGTTTATACCTAGGGTATTGTTGAAAAGTTTAATCAATTTTAAAATATCCCTATGTTTAGGCGAGTATACGAAAAATGTTCTTTTCAGACCTAATAACGCAGAAATCGTGTTTCAAGTTGAAATACGACTTGGGACCATATTTTACCTAAATTAAATGGTAGATTCAATGTTTAAATGAACGTAGTGTTTGTACCTTCAGTAAAGTTTAGAAGTTTAAACAATTTTAAAATATCACTATTTTTAGGCGAGTAAACGAAAAAAGTTCGTTTCAGTCTCTTATAACGCAGAAATCGTATTTCAAATTTAAATACGACTTGGGCCATATTTTACCTAAATGAAATGGTAGATTCAAAGTTTAAATGAACGTAGTGTTTGTACCTTCAGTAAAGTTTAGAAGTTTAAACAATTTTAAAATAACTCAAATTTTAGGCGAGTAAACGAAAAAGTTCGTTTCAGACTCTAATAACGCTGCAATCGTGGTCCAAGTTGAAATACGACTTGGGTCCATATTTTTCCTAAATTAAATGGTAGAATCAAACTTTAACCAAACGTAAAGTTTGTACCTAGGGTATTGTTGAAAAGTTTAATCAATATGAAAATATCACTATATTTAGGCGAGTATACGAAAAATGTTCTTTTCAGGCTCTAATAACGCAGAAATCGTGTTTCAAGTCGAAATACGACTTGGGACCATATTTTACCTAAATTAAATGGTAGATTCAGAGTTTAAATGAACGTACTGTTTGTACCTTCAGTAAAGTTTAGAAGTTTAAACAATTTTAAAATATCACTATATTTAGGCGAGTAAACAAAAAGTTCGTTTCAGACTCTAATAACGCAGAAAATTGTGTTTACAAGTTGAAAAACGACTTGGAACCATATCTCACCTAAATTAAATGGTAGAATCAAACTTTAACCAAACGTAAAGTTTGTAGCTAGGGTATTGTTGAAAAGTTTAATCAATTTTAAAATATCACTATATTTAGGCGAGTATACGAAAAATGTTCTTTTCAGACTCTAATAACGCAGAAATCGTGTTTCAAGTTGAAATACGACTTGGGACCATATTTTACCTAAATTAAATGGTAGATTCAAAGTTTAAATGAACGTAGTGTTTGTACCTTCACTAAAGTTTAGAAGTTTAAACAATTTTAAAATATCTCAATTTTTAGGCGAGTAAACGAAAAAGTTCTTTTCAGACTCTAATAACGCAGAAATCGAGTTTACAACTTGAAAAACGACTTGGAACCATATCTCACCTAAATTAAATGGTAGAATCAAACTTTAACAAAACGTAAAGTTTGTACCTAGGGTATTGTTGAAAAGTTTAATCAATTTTAAAATATCACTATATTTAGGCGAGTAAACGAAAAAGTTCGTTTCAGACTCTAATAACGCAGAAATCGTGTTTCAAGTTGAAAAACGACTTGGAACCATATCTCACCTAAATTAAATGGTAGAATCAAACTTTAACCAAACGTAAAGTTTGTACCTAGGGTATTGTTGAAAAGTTTAATCAATTTTAAAATATCACTATATTTAGACAAATATACGAAAAATGTTCATTTAAGACTCTAATAACGCAGAAATCGTGTTTCAAGTTGAAATACGACTTGGGACCATATTTTACCTAAATTAAATGGTAGATTCAAAGTTTAAATGATCGTAGTGTTTGTACCTTCAGTAAAGTTTAGAAGTTTAAACAATTTTAAAATATCACTATTTTTAGGCGAGTAAACAAAAAGTTCGTTTCAGACTCTAATAACGCAGAAATCGTGTTTACAACTTGAAAAACGACTTGGAACCATATCTCACCTAAATTAAATGGTAGAATCAAACTTTAACCAAACGTAAAGTTTGTACCTAGGGTATTGTTGAAAAGTTTAATCAATTTTAAAATATCACTATATTTAGGCGAGTATACGAAAAATGTTCTTTTCAGACTCTAATAACGCAGAAATCGTGTTTCAAGTGTAAATACGACTTGGGACCATATTTTACCTAAATTAAATGGTAGATTCAAAGTTTAAATGAACGTAGTGTTTGTACCTTCACTAAAGTTTAGAAGTTTAAACAATTTTAAAATATCTCAATTTTTAGGCGAGTAAACGAAAAAGTTCGTTTCAGACTCTAATAACGCAGAAATCGTGTTTACAACTTGAAAAACGACTTGGAACCATATCTCACCTAAATTAAATGGTAGAATCAAACTTTAACAAAACGTAAAGTTTGTACCTAGGGTATTGTTGAAAAGTTTAATAATTTTAAAATATCACTATATTTAGGCGAGTAAACGAAAAAGTTCGTTTCAGACTCTAAAAACGCAGAAATCGTGTTTCAAGTTGAAAAACGACTTGGAACCATATCTCACCTAAATTAAATGGTAGAATCAAACTTTAACCAAACGTAAAGTTTGTACCTAGGGTATTGTTGAAAAGTTTAATCAATTTTAAAATATCACTATATTTAGACAAATATACGAAAAATGTTCATTTAAGACTCTAATAACGCAGAAATCGTGTTTCAAGTTGAAATACGACTTGGGACCATATTTTACCTAAATTAAATGGTAGATTCAAAGTTTAAATGATCGTAGTGTTTGTACCTTCAGTAAAGTTTAGAAGTTTAAACAATTTTAAAATATCACTATTTTTAGGCGAGTAAACAAAAAGTTCGTTTCAGACTCTAATAACGCAGAAATCGTGTTTACAACTTGAAAAACGACTTGGAACCATATCTCACCTAAATTAAATGGTAGAATCAAACTTTAACCAAACGTAAAGTTTGTACCTAGGGTATTGTTGAAAAGTTTAATCAATTTTAAAATATCACTATATTTAGGCGAGTATACGAAAAATGTTCTTTTCAGACTCTAATAACGCAGAAATCGTGTTTCAAGTGTAAATACGACTTGGGACCATATTTTACCTAAATTAAATGGTAGATTTAAAGTTTAAATGAACGTAGTGTTTGTACCTTCAGTAAAGTTTAGAAGTTTAAACAATTTTAAAATATCACTATTTTTAGGCAAGTAAACAAAAAGTTCGTTTCAGACTCTAATAACGCAGAAATCGTGTTTACAACTTGAAAAACGACTTGGAACCATATCTCACCTAAATTAAATGGTAGAATCAAACTTTAACAAAACGTAAAGTTTGTACCTAGGGTATTGTTGAAAAGTTTAATCAATTTTAAAATATCACTATATTTAGGCGAGTAAACGAAAAATTTCGTTTCAGACTCTAATAACGCAGAAATCGTGTTTACAACTTGAAAAAAGACTTGGAACCATATCTCACCTAAATTAAATGGTAGAATTAAACTTTAACTAAACGTAAAGTTTGTACCTAGGGTATTGTTGAAAAGTTTAATCAATTTTAAAATATCCCTATATTTAGGCGAGTATACGAAAAATGTTCTTTTCAGACTCTAATAACGCAGAAATCGTGTTTCAAGTTGAAATACGACTTGGGACCATATTTTACCTAAATTAAATGGTAGATTCAAAGTTTAAATGAACGTAGTGTTTGTACCTTCACTAAAGTTTAGAAGTTTAAACAATTTTAAAATATCTCAATTTTTAGGCGAGTAAACGAAAAAGTTCGTTTCAGACTCTAATAACGCAGAAATCGTGTTTACAACTTGAAAAACGACTTGGAACCATATCTCACCTAAATTAAATGGTAGAATCAAACTTTAACCAAACGTAAAGTTTGTACCTAGGGTATTGTTGAAAAGTTTAATCAATTTTAAAATATCACTATATTTAGGCGAGTAAACGAAAAAGTTCGTTTCAGACTCTAATAACGCAGAAATCGTGTTTCAAGTTGAAAAACGACTTGGAACCATATCTCACCTAAATTAAATGGTAGAATCAAACTTTAACCAAACGTAAAGTTTGTACCTAGGGTATTGTTGAAAAGTTTAATCAATTTTAAAATATCACTATATTTAGACAAATATACGAAAAATGTTCTTTTAAGACTCTAATAACGCAGAAATCGTGTTTCAAGTTGAAATACGACTTGGGACCATATTTTACCTAAATTAAATGGTAGATTCAAAGTTTAAATGAACGTAGTGGTTGTACCTTCAGTAAAGTTTAGAAGTTTAAACAATTTTAAAATATCACTATTTTTAGGCGAGTAAACAAAAAGTTCGTTTCAGACTCTAATAACGCAGAAATCGTGTTTACAACTTGAAAAACGACTTGGAACCATATCTCACCTAAATTAAATGGTAGAATCAAACTTGAACCAAACGTAAAGTTTGTACCTAGGGTATTGTTGAAAAGTTTATTCAATTTTAAAATATCACTATATTTAGGCGAGTATACGAGAAATGTTCTTTTCAGACTCTAATAACGCAGAAATCGTGTTTCAAGTGTAAATACGACTTGGGACCATATTTTACCTAAATTAAATGGTAGATTCAAAGTTTAAATGAACGTAGTGTTTGTACCTTCAGTAAAGTTTAGAAGTTTAAACAATTTTAAAATATCACTATTTTTAGGCAAGTAAACAAAAAGTTCGTTTCAGACTCTAATAACGCAGAAATCGTGTTTACAACTTGAAAAACGACTTGGAACCATATCTCACCTAAATTAAATGGTAGAATCAAACTTTAACAAAACGTACAGTTTGTACCTAGGGTATTGTTGAAAAGTTTAATCAATTTTAAAATATCACTATATTTAGGCGAGTAAACGAAAAAGTTCGTTTCAGACTCTAGTAACGCAGAAATCGTGTTTACAACTTGAAAAAAGACTTGGAACCATATCTCACCTAAATTAAATGGTAGAATTAAACTATAACTAAACGTAAAGTTTGTACCTAGGGTATTGTTGAAAAGTTTAATCAATTTTAAAATATCCCTATATTTAGGCGAGTATACGAAAAATGTTCTTTTCAGACTCTAATAACGCAGAAATCGTGTTTCAAGTTGAAATACGACTTGGGCCCATATTTTACCTAAATGAAATGGTAGATTCAAAGTTTAAATGAACGTAGTGTTTGTACCTTTACCAAAGTTTAGAAGTTTAAACAATTTTAAAATATCTCAATTTTAGGCGAGTAAACGAAAAAGTTCGTTTCAGACTCTAATAACGCAGAAAATTGTGTTTACAAACTGAAAAACGACTTGGAACCATATCTCACTTAACCTAAATGGTAGAATCAAACTTTAACCAAACGTAAAGTTTGTACCTAAGGTATTGTTGAAAAGTTTAAACAATTTTAAAATATCACTATTTTTAGGCGAGTAAACGAAAAAAGTTCGTTTCAGTCTCTTATAACGCAGAAATCGTATTTCAAGTTTAAATACGACTTGGGACCATATTTTACCTAAATGACATGGTAGATTCAAAGTTTAAATGAACGTAGTGTTTATACCTATGGTATTGTTGAAAAGTTTAATCAATTTTAAAATATCACTATATCTAGGCGAGTAAACGAAAAAAGTTCGTTTCAGACTCTAATAACGCAGAAATCGTGTTTCACGTTGAAATAAGACTTGGGAACATATTTTACCTAAATTAAATGGTAGTTTCAGAGTTTAAATGAACGTACTGTTTGTACCTTCAGTTAAGTTTAGAAGCTTAAACAATTTTAAAATATCACTATGTTTAGGCGAGTAAACAAAAAGTTCGTTTCAGACTCTAATAACGCAGAAAATTGTGTTCCAAGTTGAAATACGACTTGGGACCATATTTTACCTAAATTAAATTGTAGATTCAAAGTTTAAATGAACGTAGTGTTTGTACCTTCAGTAAAGTTTAGAAGTTTAAACAATTTTAAAATATCACTATTTTTAGGCGAGTAAACGAAAAAAGTTCGTTTCAGGCTCTAATAACGCAGAAATCGTGGTCCAAGTTGAAATACGACTTGGGTCCATATTTTTCCTAAATTAAATGGTAGAATCAAACTTTAACCAAACGTAAAGTTTGTACCTAGGGTATTGTTGAAAAGTTTAATAAATTTTAAAATATCACTATATTTAGTCGAGTATACGAAAAATGTTCTTTTCAGACTCTAATAACGCAGAAATCGTGTTTCAAGTTGAAATACGACTTGGGACCATATTTTACCTAAATTAAATGGTAGATTCAAAGTTTAAATGAACGTAGTGTTTGAACCTGCACTAAAGTTTAGAAGTTTAAACAATTTTAAAATATCTCAATTTTTAGGCGAGTAAACGAAAAAGTTCGTTTCAGACTCTAATAACGCAGAAATCGTGTTCCAAGTTGAAATACGACTTGGGTCCATATTTTACCTAAATTAAATGGTAGAATCAAACTTTAACCAAACGTAAAGTTTGTACCTAGGGTATTGTTGAAAAGTTTAATCAATTTGAAAATATCACTATATTTGGGCGAGTATACGAAAAATGTTCTTTTCAGACTCTAATAACGCAGAAATCGTGTTTCAAGTTGAAATACGACTTGAGACCATATTTTACCTAAATTAAATGGAAGATTCAAAGTTTAATAGAACTTAGTGTTTGTACCTTCAGTAAAGTTTAGAAGTTTAAACAATTTTAAAATATCTTAATTTTTAGGCGAGTAAACGAAAAAGTTCGTTTCAGAATCTAATAACGCAGAAATCGTGTTTACAACTTGAAAAACGACTTGGAACCATATCTCACCAAAATTAAATGGTAAAATCAAACTTTAACTAAACGTAAAATTTGTACCTAGGGTATTGTTGAAAAGTTTAATCAATTTTAAAATATCCCTATATTTAGGCGAGTATACGAAAAATGTTCTTTTCAGACTCTAATAACGCAGAAATCGTGTTTCAAGTTTAAATACGTAAAATATGGATTTTACCTAAATTAAATGGTAGATTCAAAATTTAAATAACCGTAGTGTTTGTACCTTGAGCAAAGTTTAGAAGTTTAAACAATTTTAAAATATCTCAATTTTAGGCGAGTAAACGAAAAAGTTCGTTTCAGACTCTAATAACGCAGAAAATTGTGTTTACAAATTGAAAAACGACTTGGAACCATATCTCACCTAACCTAAATGGTAGAATCAAACTTTAACCAAACGTAAAGTTTGTACCTAAGGTATTGTTGAAAAGTTTAAACAATTTTAAAATATCACTATTTTTGGGCGAATAAACGAAAAAAGTTCGTTTCAGTCTCTTATAACGCAGAAATCGTATTTCAAATTTAAATACGACTTGGGACCATATTTTACCTAAATTAAATGGTAGATTCAAAGTTTAAATGAACGTAGTGTTTGTACCTTCACTAAAGTTTAGAAGTTTAAACAATTTTAAAATATCTCAAATTTTAGGCGAGTAAACGAAAAAGTTCGTTTCAGACTCTAATAACGCAGAAATCGTGTTTCAAGTTGAAAAACGACTTGGGTCCATATTTTTCCTAAATTAAATGGTAGAATCAAACTTTAACCAAACGTAAAGTTTGTACCTAGGGTATTGTTGAAAAGTTTAATCAATATGAAAATATCACTATATTTAGGCTAGTATACGAAAAATGTTCTTTTCAGACTCTAATAACGCAGAAATCGTGTTTCAAATTTAAATACGACTTGGGACCATATATTACCTAAATGAAATGGTAGATTCAAAGTTTAAATGAACGTAGTGTTTGTACCTTCACTAAAGTTTAGAAGTTTAAACAATTTTAAAATATCTCAATATTTAGGCGAGTAAACGAAAAAGTTCGTTTCGGACTCTAATAACGCAGAAAATTGTGTTTACAAGTTGAAAAACGACTTGGAACCATATCTCACCTAAATTAAATGGTAGAATCAAACTTTAACCAAACGTAAAGTTTGTACCTAGGGTATTGTTGAAAAGTTTAATCAATTTTAAAATATCACTATATTTAGACAAATATACGAAAAATGTTCTTTTCAGACTCTAATAACGCAGAAATCGTGTTTCAAGTTGAAATACGACTTGGGACCATATTTTACCTAAATTAAAAGGTAGATTCAAAGTTTAAATGAACGTAGTGTTTGTACCTTCAGTAAAGTTTAGAAGTTTAAACAATTTTAAAATATCACTATTTTTAGGCGAGTAAACAAAAAGTTCGTTTCAGACTCTAATAACGCAGAAATCGTGTTTACAACTTGAAAAACGACTTGGAACCATATCTCACCTAAATTAAATGGTAGAATCAAACTTTAACCAAACGTAAAGTTTGTACCTAGGGTATTGTTGAAAAGTTTAATCAATTTTAAAATATCACTATATTTAGGCGAGTATACGAAAAATGTTCTTTTCAGACTCTAATAACGCAGAAATCGTGTTTCAAGTTGAAATACGACTTGGGACCATATTTTACCTAAATTAAATGGTAGAATCAAACTTTAACAAAACGTAAAGTTTGTACCTAGGGTAATGTTGAAAAGTTTAATCAATTTTAAAATATCACTATATTTAGGCGAGTAAACAAAAAGTTCGTTTCAGACTCTAATAACGCAGAAATAGTGTTTACAACTTGAAAAAAGACTTGGAACCATATCTCACCTAAATTAAATGGTAGAATCAAACTTTAACTAAACGTAAAGTTTGTACCTAAGGTATTGTTGAAAAGTTTAATCAATTTTAAAATATCCCTATATTTAGGCGAGTATACGAAAAATGTTCTTTTCAGACCTAATAACGCAGAAATCGTGTTTCAAGTTGAAATACGACTTGGGACCATATTTTACCTAAATTAAATGGTAGATTCAATGTTTAAATGAACGTAGTGTTTGTACCTTCAGTAAAGTTTAGAAGTTTAAACAATTTTAAAATATCACTATTTTTAGGCGAGTAAACGAAAAAAGTTCGTTTCAGTCTCTTATAACGCAGAAATCGTATTTCAAATTTAAATACGACTTGGGCCATATTTTACCTAAATGAAATGGTAGATTCAAAGTTTAAATGAACGTAGTGTTTGTACCTTCAGTAAAGTTTAGAAGTTTAAACAATTTTAAAATATCTCAAATTTTAGGCGAGTAAACGAAAAAGTTCGTTTCAGACTCTAATAACGCAGCAATCGTGGTCCAAGTTGAAATACGACTTGGGTCCATATTTTTCCTAAATTAAATGGTAGAATCAAACTTTAACCAAACGTAAAGTTTGTACCTAGGGTATTGTTGAAAAGTTTAATCAATATGAAAATATCACTATATTTAGGCGAGTATACGAAAAATGTTCTTTTCAGACTCTAATAACGCAGAAATCGTGTTTCAAGTTGAATTACGACTTGGGACCATATTTTACCTAAATTAAATGGTAGATT
Organism: Pterostichus niger; assembly: GCA_947425015.1. Classification (NCBI taxonomy): domain Eukaryota; kingdom Metazoa; phylum Arthropoda; class Insecta; order Coleoptera; family Carabidae; genus Pterostichus; species Pterostichus niger. The sequence continues at coordinate 17,058,410 of OX380342.1, forward strand.
CAAAGTTTAAATGAACGTAGTGTTTGTACCTTCACTAAAGTTTAGAAGTTTAAACAATTTTAAAATATCTCAATTTTTAGGCGAGTAAACGAAAAAGTTCGTTTCAGACTCTAATAACGCAGAAATCGTGTTTACAACTTGAAAAACGACTTGGAACCATATCTCACCTAAATTAAATGGTAGAATCAAACTTTAACAAAACGTAAAGTTTGTACCTAGGGTATTGTTGAAAAGTTTAATCAATTTTAAAATATCACTATATTTAGGCGAGTAAACGAAAAAGTTCGTTTCAGACTCTAATAACGCAGAAATCGTGTTTCAAGTTGAAAAACGACTTGGAACCATATCTCACCTAAATTAAATGGTAGAATCAAACTTTAACCAAACGTAAAGTTTGTACCTAGGGTATTGTTGAAAAGTTTAATCAATTTTAAAATATCACTATATTTAGGCGAGTATACGAAAAATGTTCTTTTCAGACTCTAATAACGCAGAAATTGTGTTTCAAGTTGAATTACGACTTGGGACCATATTTTACCTAAATTAAATGGTAGATTCAAAGTTTAAATGAACGTAGTGTTTGTACCTTCACTAAAGTTTAGAAGTTTAAACAATTTTAAAATATCTCAATTTTTAGGCGAGTAAACGAAAAAGTTCGTTTCAGACTCTAATAATGCAGAAATCGTGTTTACAACTTGAAAAACTACTTGGAACCATATCTCACCTAACCTAAATGGTAGAATCAAACTTTAACCAAACGTAAAGTTTGTACCTAAGGTATTGTTGAAAAGTTTAATCAATTTTAAAATATCCCTATATTTAGGCGAGTATACGAAAAATGTTCTTTTCAGACTCTAATAACGCAGAAATCGTATTTCAAGTTTAAATACGACTTGGGACCAAATTTTACCTAAATGAAATGGTAGATTCAAAGTTGAAATGAACGTAGTGTTTGTAGCTTCGGTAAAGTTTAGAAGTTTAAACAATTTTAAAATATCTCAATTTTTAGGCGAGTAAACTAAAAAGTTCGTTTCAGACTCTAATAACGCAGAAAATTGTGTTTACAAATTGAAAAACGACTTGGAACCATATCTCACCTAACCTAAATGGTAGAATCAAACTTTAACCAAACGTAAAGTTTGTACCTAAGGTATTGTTGAAAAGTTTAATCAATTTTAAAATATCTCAAATTTTAGGCGAGTAAACGAAAAAGTTCGTTTCAGACTCTAATAACGCAGAAATCGTGTTTCAAGTTGAAAAACGACTTGGAACCATATCTCACCTAAATTAAATGGTAGAATCAAACTTTAACCAAACGTAAAGTTTGTACCTAGGGTATTGTTGAAAAGTTTAATCAATTTTAAAATATCACTATAAATAGGCGAGTATACGAAAAATGTTCTTTTCAAACTCTAATAACGCAGAAATCGTATTTCAAATTTAAATACGACTTGAGACCATATATTACCTAAATGAAATGGTAGATTCAAAGTTTAAATGAACGTAGTGTTTGTACCTTGAGCAAAGTTTAGTAGTTTAAACAATTTTCAAATATCTCAATTTTTAGGCGAGTAAACGAAAAAGTTCTTTTCAGACTCTAATAACGCAGAAATCGTGTTTACAACTTGAAAAAAGACTTGGAACCATATCTCACCTAAATTAAATTATAGAATCAAACTTAAACTAAACGTAAAGTTTGTACCTAGGGTATTGTTGAAAAGTTTAATCAATTTTAAAATATCCCTATATTTAGGCGAGTATACGAAAAATGTTCTTTTCAGACTCTAATAACGCAGAAATCGTATTTCAAATTTAAATACGACTTGGGACCATATATTACCTAAATGAAATGGTAGATTCAAAATTTAAATGAACGTAGTGTTTCTACCTTGAGCAACGTTTAGTAGTTTAAACAATTTTAAAATATCTCAATTTTAGGCGAGTAAACGAAAAAGTTCGTTTCAGACTCTAATAACGCAGAAATCGTGTTTACAACTTGAAAAAATACTTGGAACCATATCTCACCTAAATTAAATGGTAGAATCAAACTTTAACTAAACGTAAAGTTTGTACCTAGGGTATTGTTGAAAAGTTTAATCAATTTTAAAATATCCCTATATTTAGGCGAGTATACGAAAAATGTTCTTTTCAGACTCTAATAACGCAGAAATCGTGTTTCAAGTTGAAATACGACTTAACACCATATTTTACCTAAATGAAATGGTAGATTCAAACTTTAAATGAACGTAGTGTTTATACCTAGGGTATTGTTGAAAAGTTTAATCAATTTTAAAATATCCCTATATTTAGGCGAGTATACGAAAAATGTTCTTTTAAACTCTAATAACGCAGAAATCGTGTTCCAAGTTGAAATACGACTTGGGACCATATATTACCTAAATGAAATGGTAGATTCAAAGTTTAAATTAACGTAGTATTTGTACCTTGAGTAAAGTTTAGTTGTTTAAACAATTTTAAAATATCTCAATTTTTAGGCGAGTAAACGAAAAAGTTCGTTTCATACTCTAACAACGCAGAAATCGTGTTTCAAGTTGAAATACGTAAAATATGGATTTTACCTAAATTAAATGGTAGATTCAAAATTTAACTAAATGTAAAGTTTGTACCTAGGGTATTGTTGAAAAGTTTAAACAATATGAAAATATCACTATATTTAGGCGAGTATACAAAAAATGTTCTTTTCAGACTCTAATAACGCAGAAATCGTGTTTCAAGTTGAATTACGACTTGGGACCATATTTTACCTAAATTAAATGGTAGATTCAAAGTTTAAATGAACGTAGTGTTTGTACCTTCACTAAAGTTTAGAAGTTTAAACAATTTTCAAATATCTCAATTTTTAGGCGAGTAAACGAAAAAGTTCTTTTCAGACTCTAATAACGCAGAAATCGTGTTTACAACTTGAAAAAAGACTTGGAACCATATCTCACCTAAATTAAATTATAGAATCAAACTTAAACTAAACGTAAAGTTTGTACCTAGGGTATTGTTGAAAAGTTTAATCAATTTTAAAATATCCCTATATTTAGGCGAGTATACGAAAAATGTTCTTTTCAGACTCTAATAACGCAGAAATCGTATTTCAAATTTAAATACGACTTGGGACCATATATTACCTAAATGAAATGGTAGATTCAAAATTTAAATGAACGTAGTGTTTCTACCTTGAGCAACGTTTAGTAGTTTAAACAATTTTAAAATATCTCAATTTTAGGCGAGTAAACGAAAAAGTTCGTTTCAGACTCTAATAACGCAGAAATCGTGTTTACAACTTGAAAAAATACTTGGAACCATATCTCACCTAAATTAAATGGTAGAATCAAACTTTAACTAAACGTAAAGTTTGTACCTAGGGTATTGTTGAAAAGTTTAATCAATTTTAAAATATCCCTATATTTAGGCGAGTATACGAAAAATGTTCTTTTCAGACTCTAATAACGCAGAAATCGTGTTTCAAGTTGAAATACGACTTAACACCATATTTTACCTAAATGAAATGGTAGATTCAAACTTTAAATGAACGTAGTGTTTATACCTAGGGTATTGTTGAAAAGTTTAATCAATTTTAAAATATCCCTATATTTAGGCGAGTATACGAAAAATGTTCTTTTAAACTCTAATAACGCAGAAATCGTGTTCCAAGTTGAAATACGACTTGGGACCATATATTACCTAAATGAAATGGTAGATTCAAAGTTTAAATTAACGTAGTGTTTGTACCTTGAGTAAAGTTTAGTTGTTTAAACAATTTTAAAATATCTCAATTTTTAGGCGAGTAAACGAAAAAGTTCGTTTCATACTCTAACAACGCAGAAATCGTGTTTCAAGTTGAAATACGTAAAATATGGATTTTACCTAAATTAAATGGTAGATTCAAAATTTAACTAAATGTAAAGTTTGTACCTAGGGTATTGTTGAAAAGTTTAAACAATATGAAAATATCACTATATTTAGGCGAGTATACAAAAAATGTTCTTTTCAGACTCTAATAACGCAGAAATCGTGTTTCAAGTTGAATTACGACTTGGGACCATATTTTACCTAAATTATATGGTAGATTCAAAGTTTAAATGAACGTAGTGTTTGTACCTTCACTAAAGTTTAGAAGTTTAAACAATTTTAAAATATCTCAATTTTTAGGCGAGTAAACGAAAAAGTTCGTTTCAGACTCTAATAACGCAGAAATCGTGTTTACAACTTGAAAAACGACTTGGAACCATATCTCACCTAAATTAAATGGTAGAATCAAACTTTAACCAAACGTAAAGTTTGTACCTAGGGTATTGTTGAAAAGTTTAATCAATTTTAAAATATCACTATATTTACTCGACTATACGAAAAATGTTCTTTTCAGACTCTAATAACGCAGAAATCGTATTTCAAATTTAAATACGACTTGGGGCCATATATTACCTAAATGAAATGGTAGATTCAAAGTTTAAATGAACGTAGTGTTTGTACCTTTAGCAAAGTTTAGTAGTTTAAACTATTTTCAAATATCTCAATTTTTAGGCGAGTAAACGAAAAAGTTCGTTTCAGACTCTAATAACGCAGAAATCGTGTTTACAACTTGAAAAACGACTTGGAACCATATCTCACCAAAATTAAATGGTAAAATCAAACTTTAACTAAACGTAAAATTTGTACCTAGGGTATTGTTGAAAAGTTTAATCAATATGAAAATATCACTATATTTAGGCGAGTATACGAAAAATGTTCTTTTCAGACTCTAATAACGCAGAAATCGTATTTCAAATTTAAATACGACTTGGGACCATATATTACCTAAATGAAATGGTAGATTCAAAGTTTAAATGAACGTAGTGTTTGTACCTTGAGCAAAGTTTAGTAGTTTAAACAATTTTAAAATATCTCAATTTTTAGGCGAGTAAACGAAAAAGTTCGTTTCAGACTCTAATAACGCAGAAATCGTGTTTACAACTTGAAAAACGACTTGGAACCATATCTCACCTAAATTAAATGGTAGAATCAAACTTTAACTAAACGTAAAGTTTGTACCTAGGGTATTGTTGAAAAGTTTAATCAATTTTAAAATATCCCTATATTTAGGCGAGTATACGAAAAATAAAAGCGTAGACTTCCACGGTCTGAGTCATTAAAATTAAACGAGTTCCGGGTTTGGACCGTGTCAAAATTCGAGTGAGGGCTCGACGTTTCGCTCGCCATCGTAGGGAGCTTCTTCAGGAGGAAAGGAAGAAAGATCAAAGTTACCCGACGTGTAAACCACGCTAGAGGCCAAGAGCGATCTTCGATCTTGGCCTCTAGCGTGGTTTAAAATATCCCTATATTTAGGCGAGTATACGAAAAATGTTCTTTTCAGACTCTAATAACGCAGAAATCGTGTTTCAAGTTGAAATACGACTTGGGACCATATTTTACCTAAATTAAATGGTAGATTCAAAGTTTAAATGAACGTACTGTTTGTACCTTCAGTAAAGTTTAGAACTTTAAACAATTTTAAAATATCACTTTGTTTAGGCGAGTAAACGAAAAAAGTTCGTTTCAAACTCTAATAACGCAGAAATCGTGTTCCAAGTTGAAATACGACTTGGGACCATATTTTACCTAAATTAAATGGTAGATTCAAAGTTTAAATGAACGTACTGTTTGTACCTTCAGTAAAGTTTAGAACTTTAAACAATTTTAAAATATCACTATGTTTAGGCGAGTAAACGAAAAAAGTTCGTTTCAAACTCTAATAACGCAGAAATCGTGTTCCAAGTTGAAATACGACTTGGGACCATATATTACCTAAATGAAATGGTAGATTCAAAGTTTAAATTAACGTAGTGTTTGTACCTTGAGTAAAGTTTAGTTGTTTAAACAATTTTAAAATATCTCAATTTTTAGGCGAGTAAACGAAAAAGTTCGTTTCATACTCTAACAACGCAGAAATCGTGTTTCAAGTTTAAATACGTAAAATATGGAATTAAATGGTAGATTCAAAATTTAACCAAACGTAAAGTTTGTACCTAGGGTATTGTTGAAAAGTTTAATCAATATGAAAATATCACTATATTTAGGCGAGTATACAAAAAATGATTTTTTCAGACTCTAATAACGCAGAAATCGTGTTTCAAGTCGAGATACGACTTGGGACCATATTTTACCTAAATTAAATGGTAGATTCAGAGTTTAAATGAACGTACTGTTTGTACCTTCAGTAAAGTTTAGAAGTTTAAACAATTTTAAAATATCACTATATTTAGGCGAGTAAACAAAAAGTTCGTTTCAGACTCTAATAACGCAGAAAATTGTGTTTACAAGTTGAAAAACGACTTGGAACCATATCTCACCTAAATTAAATGGTAGAATCAAACTTTAACCCAACGTAAAGTTTGTACCTAGGGTATTGTTGAAAAGTTTAATCAATTTTAAAATATCACTATATTTAGGCGAGTATACGAAAAATGTTCTTTTCAGACTCTAATAACGCAGAAATCGTGTTTCAAGTTGAATTACGACTTGGGACCATATTTTACCTAAATGAAATGGTAGATTCAAAGTTTAAATGAACGTAGTGTTTGTACCTTCAGTAAAGTTTAGAAGTTTAAACAATTTTAAAATATCTCAATTTTTAGGCGAGTAAACTAAAAAGTTCGTTTCAGACTCTAATAACGCAGAAAATTGTGTTTACAAATTGAAAAACGACTTGGAACCATATCTCACCTAACCTAAATGGTAGAATCAAACTTTAACCAAACGTAAAGTTTGTACCTAAGGTATTGTTGAAAAGTTTAATCAAGTTTAAAATATCACTATATTTAGGCGAGTAAACGAAAAATGTTCTTTTCAGACTATAATAACGCAGAAATCGTGTTTCAAGTTGAAATACGACTTGGGACCATATTTTACCTAAATTAAATGGTAGATTCAAAGTTTAAATGAACGTAGTGTTTGTACCTTCAGTAAAGTTTAGTAGTTTAAACAATTTTAAAATATCACTATTTTTAGGCGAGTAAACAAAAAGTTCGTTTCAGACACTAATAACGCAGAAAATTGTGTTTACAAGTTGAAAAACGACTTGGAACCATATCTCACCTTAATTAAATGGTAGAATCAAACTTTAACCAAACGTAAAGTTTGTACCTAGGGTATTGTTGAAAAGTTTAATCAATTTTAAAATATCACTATAAATAGGCGAGTATACGAAAAATGTTCTTTTCAGACTCTAATAACGCAGAAATCGTATTTCAAATTTAAATACGACTTGGGACCATATATTACCTAAATGAAATGGTAGATTCAAAGTTTAAATGAACGTAGTGTTTATACCTAGGGTATTGTTGAAAAGTTTAATCAATTTTAAAATATCACTATATTTAGGCGAGTAAACGAAAAAAGTTCGTTTCAGACTCTAATAACGCAGAAATCGTGTTTCAAGTTGAAATACGACTTGGGACCATATTTTACCTAAATGAAATGGTAGATTCAAAGTTTAAATGAACGTTGTGTTTATACCTAGGGTATTGTTGAAATGTTTAATCAATTTTAAAATATCACTATATTTAGGCGAGTAAACGAAAAATATTCTTTTCAGACTCTAATAACGCAGAAATCGTATTTCAAATTTAAATACAACTTTGGACCATATTTTACCTAAATTAAATGGTAGATTCAAAGTTTAAATGAACGTAGTGTTTGTACCTTCAGTAAAGTTTAGAAGTTTAAACAATTTTAAAATATCTCAATTTTTAGGCGAGTAAACGAAAAAGTTCGTTTCAGACTCTAATAACGCAGAAATCGTGTTTACAACTTGAAAAACGACTTGGAACCATATCTCACCTAAATTAAATGGTAGAATCAAACTTTAATCAAACGTAAAGTTTGTACCTAGGGTATTGTTGAAAAGTTTAATCAATTTTAAAATATCACTATATTTACTCGACTATACGAAAAATGTTCTTTTCAGACTCTAATAACGCAGAAATCGTATTTCAAATTTAAATACGACTTGGGGCCATATATTACCTAAATGAAATGGTAGATTCAAAGTTTAAATGAACGTAGTGTTTGTACCTTTAGCAAAGTTTAGTAGTTTAAACTATTTTCAAATATCTCAATTTTTAGGCGAGTAAACGAAAAAGTTCGTTTCAGACTCTAATAACGCAGAAATCGTGTTTACAACTTGAAAAACGACTTGGAACCATATCTCACCAAAATTAAATGGTAAAATCAAACTTTAACTAAACGTAAAATTTGTACCTAGGGTATTGTTGAAAAGTTTAATCAATATGAAAATATCACTATATTTAGGCGAGTATACGAAAAATGTTCTTTTCAGACTCTAATAACGCAGAAATCGTATTTCAAATTTAAATACGACTTGGGACCATATATTACCTAAATGAAATGGTAGATTCAAAGTTTAAATGAACGTAGTGTTTGTACCTTGAGCAAAGTTTAGTAGTTTAAACAATTTTAAAATATCTCAATTTTTAGGCGAGTAAACGAAAAAGTTCGTTTCAGACTCTAATAACGCAGAAATCGTGTTTACAACTTGAAAAACGACTTGGAACCATATCTCACCTAAATTAAATGGTAGAATCAAACTTTAACTAAACGTAAAGTTTGTACCTAGGGTATTGTTGAAAAGTTTAATCAATTTTAAAATATCCCTATATTTAGGCGAGTATACGAAAAATAAAAGCGTAGACTTCCACGGTCTGAGTCATTAAAATTAAACGAGTTCCGGGTTTGGACCGTGTCAAAATTCGAGTGAGGGCTCGACGTTTCGCTCGCCATCGTAGGGAGCTTCTTCAGGAGGAAAGGAAGAAAGATCAAAGTTACCCGACGTGTAAACCACGCTAGAGGCCAAGAGCGATCTTCGATCTTGGCCTCTAGCGTGGTTTAAAATATCCCTATATTTAGGCGAGTATACGAAAAATGTTCTTTTCAGACTCTAATAACGCAGAAATCGTGTTTCAAGTTGAAATACGACTTGGGACCATATTTTACCTAAATTAAATGGTAGATTCAAAGTTTAAATGAACGTACTGTTTGTACCTTCAGTAAAGTTTAGAACTTTAAACAATTTTAAAATATCACTTTGTTTAGGCGAGTAAACGAAAAAAGTTCGTTTCAAACTCTAATAACGCAGAAATCGTGTTCCAAGTTGAAATACGACTTGGGACCATATTTTACCTAAATTAAATGGTAGATTCAAAGTTTAAATGAACGTACTGTTTGTACCTTCAGTAAAGTTTAGAACTTTAAACAATTTTAAAATATCACTATGTTTAGGCGAGTAAACGAAAAAAGTTCGTTTCAAACTCTAATAACGCAGAAATCGTGTTCCAAGTTGAAATACGACTTGGGACCATATATTACCTAAATGAAATGGTAGATTCAAAGTTTAAATTAACGTAGTGTTTGTACCTTGAGTAAAGTTTAGTTGTTTAAACAATTTTAAAATATCTCAATTTTTAGGCGAGTAAACGAAAAAGTTCGTTTCATACTCTAACAACGCAGAAATCGTGTTTCAAGTTTAAATACGTAAAATATGGAATTAAATGGTAGATTCAAAATTTAACCAAACGTAAAGTTTGTACCTAGGGTATTGTTGAAAAGTTTAATCAATATGAAAATATCACTATATTTAGGCGAGTATACAAAAAATGATTTTTTCAGACTCTAATAACGCAGAAATCGTGTTTCAAGTCGAGATACGACTTGGGACCATATTTTACCTAAATTAAATGGTAGATTCAGAGTTTAAATGAACGTACTGTTTGTACCTTCAGTAAAGTTTAGAAGTTTAAACAATTTTAAAATATCACTATATTTAGGCGAGTAAACAAAAAGTTCGTTTCAGACTCTAATAACGCAGAAAATTGTGTTTACAAGTTGAAAAACGACTTGGAACCATATCTCACCTAAATTAAATGGTAGAATCAAACTTTAACCCAACGTAAAGTTTGTACCTAGGGTATTGTTGAAAAGTTTAATCAATTTTAAAATATCACTATATTTAGGCGAGTATACGAAAAATGTTCTTTTCAGACTCTAATAACGCAGAAATCGTGTTTCAAGTTGAATTACGACTTGGGACCATATTTTACCTAAATGAAATGGTAGATTCAAAGTTTAAATGAACGTAGTGTTTGTACCTTCAGTAAAGTTTAGAAGTTTAAACAATTTTAAAATATCTCAATTTTTAGGCGAGTAAACTAAAAAGTTCGTTTCAGACTCTAATAACGCAGAAAATTGTGTTTACAAATTGAAAAACGACTTGGAACCATATCTCACCTAACCTAAATGGTAGAATCAAACTTTAACCAAACGTAAAGTTTGTACCTAAGGTATTGTTGAAAAGTTTAATCAAGTTTAAAATATCACTATATTTAGGCGAGTAAACGAAAAATGTTCTTTTCAGACTATAATAACGCAGAAATCGTGTTTCAAGTTGAAATACGACTTGGGACCATATTTTACCTAAATTAAATGGTAGATTCAAAGTTTAAATGAACGTAGTGTTTGTACCTTCAGTAAAGTTTAGTAGTTTAAACAATTTTAAAATATCACTATTTTTAGGCGAGTAAACAAAAAGTTCGTTTCAGACACTAATAACGCAGAAAATTGTGTTTACAAGTTGAAAAACGACTTGGAACCATATCTCACCTTAATTAAATGGTAGAATCAAACTTTAACCAAACGTAAAGTTTGTACCTAGGGTATTGTTGAAAAGTTTAATCAATTTTAAAATATCACTATAAATAGGCGAGTATACGAAAAATGTTCTTTTCAGACTCTAATAACGCAGAAATCGTATTTCAAATTTAAATACGACTTGGGACCATATATTACCTAAATGAAATGGTAGATTCAAAGTTTAAATGAACGTAGTGTTTATACCTAGGGTATTGTTGAAAAGTTTAATCAATTTTAAAATATCACTATATTTAGGCGAGTAAACGAAAAAAGTTCGTTTCAGACTCTAATAACGCAGAAATCGTGTTTCAAGTTGAAATACGACTTGGGACCATATTTTACCTAAATGAAATGGTAGATTCAAAGTTTAAATGAACGTTGTGTTTATACCTAGGGTATTGTTGAAATGTTTAATCAATTTTAAAATATCACTATATTTAGGCGAGTAAACGAAAAATATTCTTTTCAGACTCTAATAACGCAGAAATCGTATTTCAAATTTAAATACAACTTTGGACCATATTTTACCTAAATTAAATGGTAGATTCAAAGTTTAAATGAACGTAGTGTTTGTACCTTCAGTAAAGTTTAGAAGTTTAAACAATTTTAAAATATCTCAATTTTTAGGCGAGTAAAATAAAAAGTTCGTTTCAGACTCTAATAACGCAGAAAATTGTGTTTACAAATTGAAAAACGACTTGGAACCATATCTCACCTAACCTAAATGGTAGAATCAAACTTTAACCAAACGTAAAGTTTGTACCTAAGGTATTGTTGAAAAGTTTAATCAATTTTAAAATATCACTATATTTAGGCGAGTAAACGAAAAATGTTCTTTTCAGACTATAATAACGCAGAAATCGTGTTTCAAGTTGAAATACGACTTGGGACCATATTTTACCTAAATTAAATGGTAGATTCAAAGTTTAAATGAACGTAGTGTTTTTACCTTCAGTAAAGTTTAGTAGTTTAAACAATTTTAAAATATCACTATTTTTAGGCGAGTAAACAAAAAGTTCGTTTCAGACTCTAATAACGCAGAAAATTGTGTTTACAAGTAGAAAAACGACTTGGACCCATATCTCACCTTAATTAAATGGTAGAATCAAACTTTAACCAAACGTAAAGTTTGTACCTAGGGTATTGTTGAAAAGTTTAATCAATTTTAAAATATCACTATAAATAGGCGAGTATACGAAAAATGTTCTTTTCAGACTCTAATAACGCAGAAATCGTATTTCAAATTTAAATACGACTTGGGACCATATATTACCAAAATGAAATGGTAGATTCAAAGTTTAAATGAACGTAGTGTTTGTACCTTGAGCAAAGTTTAGTAGTTTAAACAATTTTCAAATATCTCAATTTTTAGGCGAGTAAACGAAAAAGTTCTTTTCAGACTCTAATAATGCAGAAATCGTATTTACAACTTGAAAAAAGACTTGGAACCATATCTCACCTAAATTAAATTATAGAATCAAACTTAAACTAAACGTAAAGTTTGTACCTAGGGTATTGTTGAAAAGTTTAATCAATTTTAAAATATCCCTATATTTAGGCGAGTATACGAAAAATGTTCTTTTCAGACTCTAATAACGCAGAAATCGTATTTCAAATTTAAATACGACTTAGGACCATATATTACCTAAATGAAATGGTAGATTCAAAGTTTAAATGAACGTAGTGTTTGTACCTTCAGTAAAGTTTAGTAGTTTAAACAATTTTAAAATATCACTATTTTTAGGTGAGTAAACAAAAAGTTCGTTTCAGACTCTAATAACGCAGAAAATTGTGTTTACAAGTTGAAAAACAACTTGGAACCATATCTCACCTTAATTAAATGGTAGAATCAAACTTTAACCAAACGTAAAGTTTGTACCTAGGGTATTGTTGAAAAGTTTAATCAATTTTAAAATATCACTATAAATAGGCGAGTATACGAAAAATGTTCTTTTCAGACTCTAATAACGCAGAAATCGTATTTCAAATTTAAATGCGACTTGGGACCATATATTACCTAAATGAAATGGTAGATTCAAAGTTTAAATGAACGTAGTGTTTATACCTAGGGTATTGTTGAAAAGTTTAATCAATTTTAAAATATCACTATATTTAGGCGAGTAAACGAAAAAAGTTCGTTTCAGACTCTAATAACGCAGAAATCGTGTTTCAAGTTGAAATACGACTTGGGACCATATTTTACCTAAATGAAATGGTAGATTCAAAGTTTAAATGAACGTTGTGTTTATACCTAGGGTATTGTTGAAATGTTTAATCAATTTTAAAATATCACTATATTTAGGCGAGTAAACGAAAAATGTTCTTTTCAGACTCTAATAACGCAGAAATCGTATTTTAAATTTAAATACAACTTTGGACCATATTTTACCTAAATTAAATGGTAGATTCAAAGTTTAAATGAACGTAGTGTTTGTACCTTCAGTAAAGTTTAGAAGTTTAAACAATTTTAAAATATCTCAATTTTTAGGCGAGTAAAATAAAAAGTTCGTTTCAGACTCTAATAACGCAGAAAATTGTGTTTACAAATTGAAAAACGACTTGGAACCATATCTCACCTAACCTAAATGGTAGAATCAAACTTTAACCAAACGTAAAGTTTGTACCTAAGGTATTGTTGAAAAGTTTAATCAATTTTAAAATATCACTATATTTAGGCGAGTAAACGAAAAATGTTCTTTTCAGACTATAATAACGCAGAAATCGTGTTTCAAGTTGAAATACGACTTGGGACCATATTTTACCTAAATTAAATGGTAGATTCAAAGTTTAAATGAACGTAGTGTTTGTACCTTCAGTAAAGTTTAGTAGTTTAAACAATTTTAAAATATCACTATTTTTAGGCGAGTAAACAAAAAGTTCGTTTCAGACTCTAATAACGCAGAAAATTGTGTTTACAAGTTGAAAAACGACTTGGAACCATATCTCACCTTAATTAAATGGTAGAATCAAACTTTAACCAAACGTAAAGTTTGTACCTAGGGTATTGTTGAAAAGTTTAATCAATTTTAAAATATCACTATAAATAGGCGAGTATACGAAAAATGTTCTTTTCAGACTCTAATAACGCAGAAATCGTATTTCAAATTTAAATACGACTTGGGACCATATATTACCTAAATGAAATGGTAGATTCAAAGTTTAAATGAACGTAGTGTTTATACCTAGGGTATTGTTGAAAAGTTTAATCAATTTTAAATTATCACTATATTTAGGCGAGTAAACGAAAAAAGTTCGTTTCAGACTCTAATAACGCAGAAATCGTGTTTCAAGTTGAAATACGACTTGGGACCATATTTTACCTAAATGAAATGGTAGATTCAAAGTTTAAATGAACGTTGTGTTTATACCTAGGGTATTGTTGAAATGTTTAATCAATTTTAAAATATCACTATATTTAGGCGAGTAAACGAAAAATGTTCTTTTCAGACTCTAATAACGCAGAAATCGTATTTCAAATTTAAATACAACTTTGGACCATATTTTACCTAAATTAAATGGTAGATTCAAAGTTTAAATGAACGTAGTGTTTGTACCTTCAGTAAAGTTTAGAAGTTTAAACAATTTTAAAATATCTCAATTTTTAGGCGAGTAAAATAAAAAGTTCGTTTCAGACTCTAATAACGCAGAAAATTGTGTCTACAAATTGAAAAACGACTTGGAACCATATCTCACCTAACCTAAATGGTAGAATCAAACTTTAACCAAACGTAAAGTTTGTACCTAAGGTATTGTTGAAAAGTTTAATCAATATTAAAATATCACTATATTTAGGCGAGTATACGATAAATGTTCTTTTCAGACTCTAATAACGCAGAAATCGTGTTTCAAGTTGAAATACGACTTGGGACCATATTTTACCTAAATTAAATGGTAGATTCAGAGTTTAAATGAACGTACTGTTTGTACCTTCAGTAGAGTTTAGAAGTTTAAACAATTTTAAAATATCACTATATTTAGGCGAGTATACGAAAAATGTTCTTTTCAGACTCTAATAACGCTGAAATCGTGTTTCAAGTTGAAATACGACTTGGGACCATATTTTACCTAAATTAAATGGTAGATTCAAAGTTTAAATGACCGTAGTGTTTGTACCTTCACTAAAGTTTAGAAGTTTAAACAATTTTAAAATATCTTAATTTTTAGGCGAGTAAACGAAAAAGTTCGTTTCAGACTCTAATAACGCAGAAATTGTATTTCAAATTTAAATACGACTTGGGACCATATATTACCTAAATGAAATGGTAGATTCAAAGTTTAAATGAACGTAGTGTTTGTACCTTGAGCAAAGTTTAGAAGTTTAAACAATTTTAAAATATCTCAATTTTAGGCGAGTAAACGAAAAAGTTCGTTTCAGACTCTAATAACGCAGAAAATTGTGTTTACAAATTGAAAAACGATATCTCACCTAACCTAAATGGTAGAATCAAACTTTAACCAAACGTAAAGTTTGTACCTAAGGTATTGTTGAAAAGTTTAATCAATTTTAAAATATAACTATATTTAGGCGAGTAAACGAAAAAAGTTCGTTTCAGACTCTAATAACGCAGAAATCGTGTTTCAAGTTGAAATACGACTTGGGACCATATTTTACCTAAATGTTCTTTTCAGACTCTAATAACGCAGAAATCGTGTTTACAACTTGAAAAACGACTTGGAACCATATCTCACCTAACCTAAATGGTAGAATCAAACTTTAACCAAACGTAAAGTTTGTACCTAAGGTATTGTTGAAAAGTTTAATCAATTTTAAAATATCACTATATTTAGGCGAGTAAACGAAAAAAGTTCGTTTCAGACTCTAATAACGCAGAAATCGTGTTTCAAGTTGAAATACGACTTGGGACCATATTTTACCTAAATGAAATGGTAGATTCAAAGTTTAAATGAACGTTGTGTTTATACCTAGGGTATTGTTGAAATGTTTAATCAATTTTAAAATATAACTATATTTAGGCGAGTAAACGAAAAATGTTCTTTTCAGACTCTGATAACGCAGATATCGTATTTCAAATTTAAATACAACTTTGGACCATATTTTACCAAAATTAAATGGTAGATTCAAAGTTTAAATGAACGTAGTGTTTGTACCTTCAGTAAAGTTTAGAAGTTTAAACAATTTTAAAATATCTCAATTTTTATTTGAGTAAACGAAAAAGTTCGTTTCAGAACACGATTTCTGCGTTGTTACGCAGAAATCGTGTTCCAAGTTGAAATACGACTTGGGTCCATATTTTACCATAAATTAAATGGTAGAATCATACTTTAACCAAACGTAAAGTTTGTACCTAGGGTATTGTTGAAAAGTTTAATCAATTTGAAAATATAACTATATTTAGGCGAGAATACGAAAAATGTTCTTTTCAGACTCTAATAACGCAGAAATCGTGTTTCAAGTTGAAATACGACTTGAGACCATATTTTACCTAAATTAAATGGTAGAATCAAACTTTAACCAAACGTAAAGTTTGTACCTAAGTTATTGTTGAAAAGTTTAAGCAATTTTAAAATGTCACTATATTTAGGCGAGTAAACGAAAAATGTTCTTTTCAGACTATAATAACGCAGAAATCGTGTTTCAAGTTGAAATACGACTTTGAACCATATTTTACCTAAATTAAATGGTAGATTCAAAGTTTAAATGAACATAGTGTTTGTACCTTCAGTAAAGTTTAGAAGTTTAAACAATTTTAAAATATCACTATTTTTAGGCGATTAAACGAAAAAAGTTCGTTTCAGTCTCTTATAACGCAGAAATCTTATTTCAAATTTAAATACAACTTTGGACCATATTTTACCTAAATTAAATGGTAGATTCAAAGTTTAAATGAACGTAGTGTTTGTACCTTCAGTAAAGTTTAGAAGTTTAAACAATTTTAAAATATCTCAATTTTTAGGTGTTTAAACGAAAAAGTTCGTTTCAGACTCTAATAACGCAGAAATCGTGTTCCAAGTTGAAATACGACTTGAGTCCATATTTTACCTAAATTAAATGGTAGAATCAAACTTTAACCAAACGTAAAGTTTGTACCTAAGGTATTGTTGAAAAGTTTAATCAATATTAAAATATCACTATAAATAGGCGAGTATACGAAAAATGTTCTTTTCAGACTCTAATAACGCAGAAATCGTATTTCAAATTTAAATACAACTTTGGACCATATTTTACCTAAATTAAATGGTAGATTCAAAGTTTAAATGAACGTAGTGTTTGTACCTTCAGTAAAGTTTAGAAGTTTAAACAATTTTAAAATATCTCAATTTTTAGGTGTTTAAACGAAAAAGTTCGTTTCAGACTCTAATAACGCAGAAATCGTGTTCCAAGTTGAAATACGACTTGGGACCATATTTTACCTAAATGAAATGGTAGATTCAAAGTTTAAATGAACGTTGTGTTTATACCTAGGGTATTGTTGAAATGTTTAATCAATTTTAAAATATCACTATATTTAGGCGAGTAAACGAAAAATGTTCTTTTCAGACTCTAATAACGCAGAAATCGTATTTCATATTTAAATACAACTTTGGACCATATTTTACCTAAATTAAATGGTAGATTCAAAGTTTAAATGAACGTAGTGTTTGTACCTTCAGTAAAGTTTAGAAGTTTAAACAATTTTAAAATATCTCAATTTTTAGGCGAGTAAAATAAAAAGTTCGTTTCAGACTCTAATAACGCAGAAAATTGTGTTTACAAATTGAAAAACGACTTGGAACCATATCTCACCTAACCTAAATGGTAGAATCAAACTTTAACCAAACGTAAAGTTTGTACCTAAGGTATTGTTGAAAAGTTTAATCAATTTTAAAATATCACTATATTTAGGCGAGTAAACGAAAAATGTTCTTTTCAGACTATAATAACGCAGAAATCGTGTTTCAAGTTGAAATACGACTTGGGACCATATTTTACCTAAATTAAATGGTAGATTCAAAGTTTAAATGAACGTAGTGTTTGTACCTTCAGTAAAGTTTAGTAGTTTAAACAATTTTAAAATATCACTATTTTTAGGCGAGTAAACAAAAAGTTCGTTTCAGACTCTAATAACGCAGAAAATTGTGTTTACAAGTTGAAAAACGACTTGGAACCATATCTCACCTTAATTAAATGGTAGAATCAAACTTTAACCAAACGTAAAGTTTGTACCTAGGGTATTGTTGAAAAGTTTAATCAATTTTAAAATATCACTATAAATAGGCGAGTATACGAAAAATGTTCTTTTCAGACTCTAATAACGCAGAAATCGTATTTCAAATTTAAATACGACTTGGGACCATATATTACCTAAATGAAATGGTAGATTCAAAGTTTAAATGAACGTAGTGTTTGTACCTTGAGCAAAGTTTAGTAGTTTAAACAATTTTCAAATATCTCAATTTTTAGGCGAGTAAACGAAAAAGTTCTTTTCAGACTCTAATAACGCAGAAATCGTATTTACAACTTGAAAAAAGACTTGGAACCATATCTCACCTAAATTAAATTATAGAATCAAACTTAAACTAAACGTAAAGTTTGTACCTAGGGTATTGTTGAAAAGTTTAATCAATTTTAAAATATCCCTATATTTAGGCGAGTATACGAAAAATGTTCTTTTCAGACTCTAATAACGCAGAAATCGTATTTCAAATTTAAATACGACTTGGGACCATATATTACCTAAATGAAATGGTAGATTCAAAGTTTAAATGAACGTAGTGTTTGTACCTTCAGTAAAGTTTAGTAGTTTAAACAATTTTAAAATATCACTATTTTTAGACGAGTAAACAAAAAGTTCGTTTCAGACTCTAATAACGCAGAAAATTGTGTTTACAAGTTGAAAAACGACTTGGAACCATATCTCACCTTAATTAAATGGTAGAATCAAACTTTAACCAAACGTAAAGTTTGTACCTAGGGTATTGTTGAAAAGTTTAATCAATTTTAAAATATCACTATAAATAGGCGAGTATACGAAAAATGTTCTTTTCAGACTCTAATAACGCAGAAATCGTATTTCAAATTTAAATACGACTTGGGACCATATATTACCTAAATGAAATGGTAGATTCAAAGTTTAAATGAACGTAGTGTTTATACCTAGGGTATTGTTGAAAAGTTTAATCAATTTTAAAATATCACTATATTTAGGCGAGTAAACGAAAAAAGTTCGTTTCAGACTCTAATAACGCAGAAATCGTGTTTCAAGTTGAAATACGACTTGGGACCATATTTTACCTAAATGAAATGGTAGATTCAAAGTTTAAATGAACGTTGTGTTTATACCTAGGGTATTGTTGAAATGTTTAATCAATTTTAAAATATCACTATATTTAGGCGAGTAAACGAAAAATGTTCTTTTCAGACTCTAATAACGCAGAAATCGTATTTCAAATTTAAATACAACTTTGGACCATATTTTACCTAAATTAAATGGTAGATTCAAAGTTTAAATGAACGTAGTGTTTGTACCTTCAGTAAAGTTTAGAAGTTTAAACAATTTTAAAATATCTCAATTTTTAGGCGAGTAAAATAAAAAGTTCGTTTCAGACTCTAATAAAGCAGAAAATTGTGTTTACAAATTGAAAAACGACTTGGAACCATATCTCACCTAACCTAAATGGTAGAATCAAACTTTAACCAAACGTAAAGTTTGTACCTAAGGTATTGTTGAAAAGTTTAATCAATTTTAAAATATCACTATATTTAGGCGAGTAAACGAAAAATGTTCTTTTCAGACTATAATAACGCAGAAATCGTGTTTCAAGTTGAAATACGACTTGGGACCATATTTTACCTAAATTAAATGGTAGATTCAAAGTTTAAATGAACGTAGTGTTTGTACCTTCAGTAAAGTTTAGTAGTTTAAACAATTTTAAAATATCACTATTTTTAGGCGAGTAAACAAAAAGTTCGTTTCAGACTCTAATAACGCAGAAAATTGTGTTTACAAGTTGAAAAACGACTTGGAACCATATCTCACCTTAATTAAATGGTAGAATCAAACTTTAACCAAACGTAAAGTTTGTACCTAGGGTATTGTTGAAAAGTTTAATCAATTTTAAAATATCACTATAAATAGGCGAGTATACGAAAAATGTTCTTTTCAGACTCTAATAACGCAGAAATCGTATTTCAAATTTAAATACGACTTGGGACCATATATTACCTAAATGAAATGGTAGATTCAAAGTTTAAATGAACGTAGTGTTTGTACCTTGAGCAAAGTTTAGTAGTTTAAACAATTTTCAAATATCTCAATTTTTAGGCGAGTAAACGAAAAAGTTCTTTTCAGACTCTAATAACGCAGAAATCGTATTTACAACTTGAAAAAAGACTTGGAACCATATCTCACCTAAATTAAATTATAGAATCAAACTTAAACTAAACGTAAAGTTTGTACCTAGGGTATTGTTAAAAAGTTTAATCAATTTTAAAATATCCCTATATTTAGGCGAGTATACGAAAAATGTTCTTTTCAGACTCTAATAACGCAGAAATCGTATTTCAAATTTAAATACGACTTGGGACCATATATTACTTAAATGAAATGGTAGATTCAAAGTTTAAATGAACGTAGTGTTTGTACCTTGAGCAAAGTTTAGTAGTTTAAACAATTTTAAAATATCTCAATTTTTAGGCGAGTAAACGAAAAAGTTCGTTTCAGACTCTAATAACGCAGAAATCGTTTTTACAACTTGAAAAAATACTTGGAACCATATCTCACCTAAATTAAATTATAGAATCAAACTTTAACCAAACGTAAAGTTTGTACCTAGGGTATTGTTGAAAAGTTTAATCAATTTTAAAATATCCCTATATTTAGGCGAGTATACGAAAAATGTTCTTTTCAGACTCTAATAACGCAGAAATCGTGTTTCAAGTTGAAATACGACTTGGGACCATATTTTACCTAAATGAAATGGTAGATTCAAACTTTAAATGAATGTAGTGTTTGTACCTTCAGTAAAGTTTAGAACTTTAAACAATTTTAAAATATCACTATGTTTAGGCGAGTAAACGAAAAAAGTTCGTTTCAAACTCTAATAACGCAGAAATCGTGTTCCAAGTTGAAATACGACTTGGGACCATATATTACCTAAATGAAATGGTAGATTCAAAGTTTAAATTAACGTAGTGTTTGTACCTTGAGTAAAGTTTAGTTGTTTAAACAATTTTAAAATATCTCAATTTTTAGGCGAGTAAACGAAAAAGTTCGTTTCATACTCTAACAACGCAGAAGTCGTGTTTCAAGTTTAAATACGTAAAATATGGATTTTACCTAAATTAAATGGTAGATTCAAAATTTAACCAAACGTAAAGTTTGTACCTAGGGTATTGTTGAAAAGTTTAATCAATATGAAAATATCACTATATTTAGGCGAGTATACAAAAAATGTTCTTTTCAGACTCTAATAACGCAGAAATCGTGTTTCAAGTCGAGATACGACTTGGGACCATATTTTACCTAAATTAAATGGTAGATTCAAAGTTTAAATGAACGTAGTGTTTGTACCTTCACTAAAGTTTAGACGTTTAAACCATTTTAAAATATCTCAATTTTTAGGCGAGTAAACGAAAAAGTTCGTTTCGGACTCTAATAACGCAGAAATCGTGTTTACAACTTGAAAAACGACTTGGAACCATATCTCACCTAAATTAAATGGTAGAATCAAACTTTAATCAAACGTAAAGTTTGTACCTAGGGTATTGTTGAAAAGTTTAATCAATTTTAAAATATCACTATATTTAGGCGACTATACGAAAAATGTTCTTTTCAGACTCTAATAACGCAGAAATCGTATTTCAAATTTAAATACGACTTGGGACCATATATTACCTAAATGAAATGGTAGATTCAAAGTTTAAATGAACGTAGTGTTTGTACCTTGAGCAAAGTTTAGTAGTTTAAACAATTTTAAAATATCTCAATTTTTAGGCGAGTAAACGAAAAAGTTCGTTTCAGACTCTAATAACGCAGAAATCGTGTTTACAAGTTGAAAAACGACTTGGAACCATATCTCACCTAAATTAAATGGTAGAATCAAACTTTAACCAAACGTAAAGTTTGTACCTAGGGTATTGTTGAAAAGTTTAATCAATATGAAAATATCACTATATTTAGGCGAGTATACGAAAAATGTTCTTTTCAGACTCTAATAACGCAGAAATCGTATTTCAAGTTTAAATATGACTTGGGACCATATTTTACCTAAATGAAATGGTAGATTCAAAGTTTAAATGAACGTAGTGTTTGTACCTTCAGTAAAGTTTAGAAGTTTAAACAATTTTAAAATATCTCAATTTTTAGGCGAGTAAACGAAAAAGTTCGTTTCAGACTCTAATAACGCAGAAATCGTATTTACAACTTGAAAAAAGACTTGGAACCATATCTCACCTAAATTAAATTATAGAATCAAACTTAAACTAAACGTAAAGTTTGTACCTAGGGTATTGTTGAAAAGTTTAATCAATTTTAAAATATCCCTATATTTAGGCGAGTATACGAAAAATGTTCTTTTCAGACTCTAATAACGCAGAAATCGTATTTCAAATTTAAATACGACTTGGGACCATATATTACCTAAATGAAATGGTAGATTCAAAGTTTAAATGAACGTAGTGTTTGTACCTTGAGCAAAGTTTAGTAGTTTAAACAATTTTAAAATATCTCAATTTTTAGGCGAGTAAACGAAAAAGTTCGTTTCAGACTCTAATAACGCAGAAATCGTTTTTACAACTTGAAAAAATACTTGGAACCATATCTCACCTAAATTAAATTATAGAATCAAACTTTAACCAAACGTAAAGTTTGTACCTAGGGTATTGTTGAAAAGTTTAATCAATTTTAAAATATCCCTATATTTAGGCGAGTATACGAAAAATGTTCTTTTCAGACTCTAATAACGCAGAAATCGTGTTTCAAGTTGAAATACGACTTGGGACCATATTTTACCTAAATGAAATGGTAGATTCAAACTTTAAATGAATGTAGTGCTTGTACCTTCAGTAAAGTTTAGAACTTTAAACAATTTTAAAATATCACTATGTTTAGGCGAGTAAACGAAAAAAGTTCGTTTCAAACTCTAATAACGCAGAAATCGTGTTCCAAGTTGAAATACGACTTGGGACCATATATTACCTAAATGAAATGGTAGATTCAAAGTTTAAATTAACGTAGTGTTTGTACCTTGAGTAAAGTTTAGTTGTTTAAACAATTTTAAAATATCTCAATTTTTAGGCGAGTAAACGAAAAAGTTCGTTTCATACTCTAACAACGCAGAAGTCGTGTTTCAAGTTTAAATACGTAAAATATGGATTTTACCTAAATTAAATGGTAGATTCAAAATTTAACCAAACGTAAAGTTTGTACCTAGGGTATTGTTGAAAAGTTTAATCAATATGAAAATATCACTATATTTAGGCGAGTATACAAAAAATGTTCTTTTCAGACTCTAATAACGCAGAAATCGTGTTTCAAGTCGAGATACGACTTGGGACCATATTTTACCTAAATTAAATGGTAGATTCAAAGTTTAAATGAACGTAGTGTTTGTACCTTCACTAAAGTTTAGAAGTTTAAACAATTTTAAAATATCTCAATTTTTAGGCGAGTAAACGAAAAAGTTCGTTTCAGACTCTAATAACGCAGAAATCGTGTTTACAAGTTGAAAAACGACTTGGAACCATATCTCACCTAAATTAAATGGTAGAATCAAACTTTAACCAAACGTAAAGTTTGTACCTAGGGTATTGTTGAAAAGTTTAATCAATATGAAAATATCACTATATTTAGGCGAGTATACGAAAAATGTTCTTTTCAGACTCTAATAACGCAGAAATCGTATTTCAAATTTAAATACGACTTGGGACCATATATTACCTAAATGAAATGGTAGATTCAAAGTTTAAATGAACGTAGTGTTTGTACCTTGAGCAAAGTTTAGTAGTTTAAACAATTTTAAAATATCTCAATTTTTAGGCGAGTAAACGAAAAAGTTCGTTTCAGACTCTAATAACGCAGAAATCGTGTTTACAACTTGAAAAACGACCTGGAACCATATCTCACCTAAATTAAATGGTAGAATCAAACTTTAACTAAACGTAAAGTTTGTACCTAGGGTATTGTTGAAAAGTTTAATCAATATGAAAATATCACTATATTTAGGCGAGTATACGAAAAATGTTCTTTTCAGACTCTAATAACGCAGAAATCGTGTTTCAAGTTGAAATACGACTTAGGACCATATTTTACCATAATGAAATGGTAGATTCAAAGTTTAAATGAACGTTGTGTTTATACCTAGGGTATTGTTGAAATGTTTAATCAATTTTAAAATATCACTATATTTAGGCGAGTAAACGAAAAATGTTCTTTTCAGACTCTAATAACGCAGAAATCGTATTTCAAATTTAAATACAACTTTGGACCATATTTTACCTAAATTAAATGGTAGATTCAAAGTTTAAATGAACGTAGTGTTTGTACCTTCAGTAAAGTTTAGAAGTTTAAACAATTTTAAAATATCTCAATTTTTAGGCGAGTAAACTAAAAAGTTCGTTTCAGACTCTAATAACGCAGAAAATTGTGTTTACAAATTGAAAAACGACTTGGAACCATATCTCACCTAACCTAAATGGTAGAATCAAACTTTAACCAAACGTAAAGTTTGTACCTAAGGTATTGTTGAAAAGTTTAAGCAATTTTAAAATGTCACTATATTTAGGCGAGTAAACGAAAAATGTTCTTTTCAGACTATAATAACGCAGAAATCGTGTTTCAAGTTGAAATACGACTTTGAACCATATTTTACCTAAATTAAATGGTAGATTCAAAGTTTAAATGAACATAGTGTTTGTACCTTCAGTAAAGTTTAGAAGTTTAAACAATTTTAAAATATCACTATTTTTAGGCGATTAAACGAAAAAAGTTCGTTTCAGTCTCTTATAACGCAGAAATCGTATTTCAAATTTAAATACAACTTTGGACCATATTTTACCTAAATTAAATGGTAGATTCAAAGTTTAAATGAACGTAGTGTTTGTACCTTCAGTAAAGTTTAGAAGTTTAAACAATTTTAAAATATCTCAATTTTTAGGTGAGTAAACGAAAAAGTTCGTTTCAGACTCTAATAACGCAGAAATCGTGTTCCAAGTTGAAATACGACTTGGGTCCATATTTTACCTAAATTAAATGGTAGAATCAAACTTTAACCAAACGTAAAGTTTGTACCTAAGGTATTGTTGAAAAGTTTAATCAATATTAAAATATCACTATATTTAGGCGAGTATATGAAAAATGTTCTTTTCAGACTCTAATAACGCAGAAATCGTGTTTCAAGTTGAAATACGACTTGGGACCATATTTTACCTAAATTAAATGGTAGATTCAGAGTTTAAATGAACGTACTGTTTGTACCTTCAGTAGAGTTTAGAAGTTTAAACAATTTTAAAATATCACTATATTTAGGCGAGTATACGAAAAATGTTCTTTTCAGACTCTAATAACGCTGAAATCGTGTTTCAAGTTGAAATACGACTTGGGACCATATTTTACCTAAATTAAATGGTAGATTCAAAGTTTAAATGACCGTAGTGTTTGTACCTTCACTAAAGTTTAGAAGTTTAAACAATTTTAAAATATCTTAATTTTTAGGCGAGTAAACGAAAAAGTTCGTTTCAGACTCTAATAACGCAGAAATTGTATTTCAAATTTAAATACGACTTGGGACCATATATTACCTAAATGAAATGGTAGATTCAAAGTTTAAATGAACGTAGTGTTTGTACCTTGAGCAAAGTTTAGAAGTTTAAACAATTTTAAAATATCTCAATTTTAGGCCAGTAAACGAAAAAGTTCGTTTCAGACTCTAATAACGCAGAAAATTGTGTTTACAAATTGAAAAACGACTTGGAACCATATCTCACCTAACCTAAATGGTAGAATCAAACTTTAACCAAACGTAAAGTTTGTACCTAAGGTATTGTTGAAAAGTTTAATCAATTTTAAAATATCACTATATTTAGGCGAGTAAACGAAAAAAGTTCGTTTCAGACTCTAATAACGCAGAAATCGTGTTTCAAGTTGAAATACGACTTGGGACCATATTTTACCTAAATGAAATGGTAGATTCAAAGTTTAAATGAACGTTGTGTTTATACCTAGGGTATTGTTGAAATGTTTAATCAATTTTAAAATATAACTATATTTAGGCGAGTAAACGAAAAATGTTCTTTTCAGACTCTGATAACGCAGATATCGTATTTCAAATTTAAATACAACTTTGGACCATATTTTACCAAAATTAAATGGTAGATTCAAAGTTTAAATGAACGTAGTGTTTGTACCTTCAGTAAAGTTTAGAAGTTTAAACAATTTTAAAATATCTCAATTTTTATTTGAGTAAACGAAAAAGTTCGTTTCAGAACACGATTTCTGCGTTGTTACGCAGAAATCGTGTTCCAAGTTGAAATACGACTTGGGTCCATATTTTACCTAAATTAAATGGTAGAATCATACTTTAACCGAACGTAAAGTTTGTACCTAGGGTATTGTTGAAAAGTTTAATCAATTTGAAAATATAACTATATTTAGGCGAGTATACGAAAAATGTTCTTTTCAGACTCTAATAACGCAGAAATCGTGTTTCAAGTTGAAATACGACTTGAGACCATATTTTACCTAAATTAAATGGTAGAATCAAACTTTAACCAAACGTAAAGTTTGTACCTAAGTTATTGTTGAAAAGTTTAAGCAATTTTAAAATGTCACTATATTTAGGCGAGTAAACGAAAAATGTTCTTTTCAGACTATAATAACGCAGAAATCGTGTTTCAAGTTGAAATACGACTTTGAACCATATTTTACCTAAATTAAATGGTAGATTCAAAGTTTAAATGAACATAGTGTTTGTACCTTCAGTAAAGTTTAGAAGTTTAAACAATTTTAAAATATCACTATTTTTAGGCGATTAAACGAAAAAAGTTCGTTTCAGTCTCTTATAACGCAGAAATCGTATTTCAAATTTAAATACAACTTTGGACCATATTTTACCTAAATTAAATGGTAGATTCAAAGTTTAAATGAACGTAGTGTTTGTACCTTCAGTAAAGTTTAGAAGTTTAAACAATTTTAAAATATCTCAATTTTTAGGTGTTTAAACGAAAAAGTTCGTTTCAGACTCTAATAACGCAGAAATCGTGTTCCAAGTTGAAATACGACTTGAGTCCATATTTTACCTAAATTAAATGGTAGAATCAAACTTTAACCAAACGTAAAGTTTGTACCTAAGGTATTGTTGAAAAGTTTAATCAATATTAAAATATCACTATATTTAGGCGAGTATACGAAAAATGTTCTTTTCAGACTCTAATACCGCAGAAATCGTGTTTCAAGTTGAAATACGACTTGGGACCATATTTTACTTAAATTAAATGGTAGATTCAGAGTTTAAATGAACGTACTGTTTGTACCTTCAGTAGAGTTTAGAAGTTTAAACAATTTTAAAATATCACTATATTTAGGCGAGTATACGAAAAATGTTCTTTTCAGACTCTAATAACGCTGAAATCGTGTTTCAAGTTGAAATACGACTTGGGACCATATTTTACCTAAATTAAATGGTAGATTCAAAGTTTAAATGACCGTAGTGTTTGTACCTTCACTAAAGTTTAGAAGTTTAAACAATTTTAAAATATCTTAATTTTTAGGCGAGTAAACGAAAAAGTTCGTTTCAGATTCTAATAACGCAGAAATTGTATTTCAAATTTAAATACGACTTGGGACCATATATTACCTAAATGAAATGGTAGATTCAAAGTTTAAATGAACGTTGTGTTTATACCTAGGGTATTGTTGAAATGTTTAATCAATTTTAAAATATAACTATATTTAGGCGAGTAAACGAAAAATGTTCTTTTCAGACTCTGATAACGCAGAGATTGTATTTCAAATTTAAATACGACTTGGGACCATATATTACCTAAATGAAATGGTAGATTCAAAGTTTAAATGAACGTAGTGTTTGTACCTTGAGCAAAGTTTAGAAGTTTAAACAATTTTAAAATATTTCAATTTTAGGCGAGTAAACGAAAAAGTTCGTTTCAGACTCTAATAACGCAGAAAATTGTGTTTACAAATTGAAAAACGACTTGGAACCATATCTCACCTAACCTAAATGGTAGAATCAAACTTTAACCAAACGTAAAGTTTGTACCTAAGGTATTGTTGAAAAGTTTAATCAATTTTAAAATATCACTATATTTAGGCGAGTAAACGAAAAAAGTTCGTTTCAGACTCTAATAACGCAGAAATCGTGTTTCAAGTTGAAATACGACTTGGGACCATATTTTACCTAAATGTTCTTTTCAGACTCTAATAACGCAGAAATCGTGTTTACAACTTGAAAAACGACTTGGAACCATATCTCACCTAACCTAAATGGTAGAATCAAACTTTAACCAAACGTAAAGTTTGTACCTAAGGTATTGTTGAAAAGTTTAATCAATTTTAAAATATCACTATATTTAGGCGAGTAAACGAAAAAAGTTCGTTTCAGACTCTAATAACGCAGAAATCGTGTTTCAAGTTGAAATACGACTTGGGACCATATTTTACCTAAATGAAATGGTAGATTCAAAGTTTAAATGAACGTTGTGTTTATACCTAGGGTATTGTTGAAATGTTTAATCAATTTTAAAATATAACTATATTTAGGCGAGTAAACGAAAAATGTTCTTTTCAGACTCTGATAACGCAGAAATCGTATTTCAAATTTAAATACAACTTTGGACCATATTTTACCAAAATTAAATGGTAGATTCAAAGTTTAAATGAACGTAGTGTTTGTACCTTCAGTAAAGTTTAGAAGTTTAAACAATTTTAAAATATCTCAATTTTTATTTGAGTAAACGAAAAAGTTCGTTTCAGAACACGATTTCTGCGTTGTTACGCAGAAATCGTGTTCCAAGTTGAAATACGACTTGGGTCCATATTTTACCTAAATTAAATGGTAGAATCATACTTTAACCAAACGTAAAGTTTGTACCTAGGGTATTGTTGAAAAGTTTAATCAATTTGAAAATATAACTATATTTAGGCGAGTATACGAAAAATGTTCTTTTCAGACTCTAATAACGCAGAAATCGTGTTTCAAGTTGAAATACGACTTGAGACCATATTTTACCTAAATTAAATGGTAGATTCAAAGTTTAAATGAACGTACTGTTTGTACCTTCAGTAAAGTTTAGAACTTTAAACAATTTTAAAATATCACTATGTTTAGGCGAGTAAACGAAAAAAGTTCGTTTCAAACTCTAATAACGCAGAAATCGTGTTCCAAGTTGAAATACGACTTGGGACCATATATTACCTAAATGAAATGGTAGATTCAAAGTTTAAATTAACGTAGTGTTTGTACCTTGAGTAAAGTTTAGTTGTTTAAACAATTTTAAAATATCTCAATTTTTAGGCGAGTAAACGAAAAAGTTCGTTTCAGACTCTAATAACGCAGAAATCGTGGTCCAAGTTGAAATACGACTTGGGTCCATATTTTTCCTAAATTAAATGGTAGAATCAAACTTTAACCAAACGTAAAGTTTGTACCTAGGGTATTGTTGAAAAGTTTAATCAATTTTAAAATATCACTATATTTAGGCAAATATACGAAAAATTTTCTTTTCAGACTCTAATAACGCAGAAATCGTGTTTCAAGTTGAAAAACGACTTGGAACCATATCTCACCTAAATTAAATGGTAGAATCAAACTTTAACCAAACGTAAAGTTTGTACCTAGGGTATTGTTGAAAAGTTTAATCAATTTTAAAATATCACTATATTTAGGCAAATATACGAAAAATTTTCTTTTCAGACTCTAATAACGCAGAAATCGTGTTTCAAGTTGAAATACGACTTGGGACCATATTTTACCTAAATTAAATGGTAGATTCAAAGTTTAAATGAACGTAGTGTTTGTACCTTCACTAAAGTTTAGAAGTTTAAACAATTTTAAAATATCTCAATTTTTAGGCGAGTAAACGAAAAAGTTCGTTTCAGACTCTAATAACACAGAAAATTGTGTTTACAAGTTGAAAAACGACTTGGAACCATATTTTACCATAAGTAAAGTTTGTACCTAGGGTATTGTTGAAAAGTTTAATCAATTTTAAAATATCACTATATTTAGGCAAATATACGAAAAATTTTCTTTTCAGACTCTAATAACGCAGAAATCGTGTTTCAAGTTGAAATACGACTTGGGACCATATTTTGCCTAAATTAAATGGTAGATTCAAAGTTTAAATGAACGTAGTGTTTGTACCTTCAGTAAAGTTTAGAAGTTTAAACAATTTTAAAATATCACTATTTTTAGGCGAGTAAACAAAAAGTTCGTTTCAGACTCTAATAACGCAGAAAATTGTGTTTACAAGTTGAAAAACGACTTGGAACCATATCTCACCTTAATTAAATGGTAGAATCAAACTTTAACCAAACATAAAGTTTGTACCTAGGGTATTGTTGAAAAGTTTAATCAATTTTAAAATATCACTATAAATAGGCGAGTATACGAAAAATGTTCTTTTCAGACTCTAATAACGCAGAAATCGTATTTCAAATTTAAATACGACTTGGGACCATATATTACCTAAATGAAATGGTAGATTCAAAGTTTAAATGAACGTAGTGTTGGTACCTTGAGCAAAGTTTAGTAGTTT
Source organism: Pterostichus niger (assembly GCA_947425015.1). Lineage (NCBI taxonomy): Eukaryota > Metazoa > Arthropoda > Insecta > Coleoptera > Carabidae > Pterostichus > Pterostichus niger. The sequence continues at coordinate 17,088,810 of OX380342.1, forward strand.
AAACAATTTTAAAATATCTCAATTTTTAGGCGAGTAAACGAAAAAGTTCGTTTCAGACTCTTATAACGCAGAAATCGTGTTTACAACTTGAAAAAATACTTGGAACCATATCTCACCTAAATTAAATAGTAGAATCAAACTTTAACTAAACGTAAAGTTTGTACCTAGGGTATTGTTGAAAAGTTTAATCAATTTTAAAATATCCCTATATTTAGGCGAGTATACGAAAAATGTTCTTTTCAGACTCTAATAACGCAGAAATCGTGTTTCAAGTTGAAATACGACTTGGGACCATATTTTACCTAAATGAAATGGTAGATTCAAACTTTAAATGAACGTAGTGTTTATACCTAGGGTATTGTTGAAAAGTTTAATCAATTTTAAAATATCCCTATATTTAGGCGAGTATACGAAAAATGTTCTTTTCAGACTCTAATAACGCAGAAATCGTGTTTCAAGTTGAAATAAGACTTGGGACCATATTTTACCTAAATTAAATGGTAGATTCAAAGTTTAAATGAACGTACTGTTTGTACCTTCAGTAAAGTTTAGAACTTTAAACAATTTTAAAATATCACTATGTTTAGGCGAGTAAACGAAAAAAGTTCGTTTCAAACTCTAATAACGCAGAAATCGTGTTCCAAGTTTAAATACGACTTGGGACCATATATTACCTAAATGAAATGGTAGATTCAAAGTTTAAATGAACGTAGTGTTTGTACCTCCAGTAAAGTTTAGAAGTTTAAACAATTTTAAAATATCTCAAATTTTAGGCGAGTAAACGAAAAAGTTCGTTTCAGACTCTAATAACGCAGCAATCGTGGTCCAAGTTGAAATACGACTTGGGTCCATATTTTTCCTAAATTAAATGGTAGAATCAAACTTTAACCAAACGTAAAGTTTGTACCTAGGGTATTGTTGAAAAGTTTAATCAATATGAAAATATCACTATATTTAGGCGAGTATACAAAAAATGTTCTTTTCAGACTCTAATAACGCAGAAATCGTGTTTCAAGTCGAGATACGACTTGGGACCATATTTTACCTAAATTAAATGGTAGATTCAGAGTTTAAATGAACGTACTGTTTGTACCTTCAGTAAAGTTTAGAAGTTTAAACAATTTTAAAATATCACTATATTTAGGCGAGTAAACAAAAAGTTCGTTTCAGACTCTAATAACGCAGAAAATTGTGTTTACAAGTTGAAAAACGACTTGGAACCATATCTCACCTAAATTAAATGGTAGAATCAAACTTTAACCAAACGTAAAGTTTGTACCTAGGGTATTGTTGAAAAGTTTAATCAATATGAAAATATCACTATATTTAGGCGAGTATACGAAAAATGTTCTTTTCAGACTATAATAACGCAGAAATCGTGTTCCAAGTTGAAATACGACTTGGGACCATACATTACCTAAATGAAATGGTAGATTCAAAGTTTAAATTAACGTAGTGTTTGTACCTTGAGTAAAGTTTAGTTGTTTAAACAATTTTAAAATATCTCAATTTTTAGGCGAGTAAACGAAAAAGTTCGTTTCATACTCTAACAACGCAGAAATCGTGTTTCAAGTTTAAATACGTAAAATATGGATTTTACCTAAATTAAATGGTAGATTCAAAATTTAACCAAACGTATAGTTTGTACCTAGGGTATTGTTGAAAAGTTTAAACAATATGAAAATATCACTATATTTAGGCGAGTATACAAAAAATGTTCTTTTCAGACTCTAATAACGCAGAAATCGTGTTTCAAGTCGAGATACGACTTGGGACTATATTTTACCTAAATTAAATGGTAGATTCAGAGTTTAAATGAACGTACTGTTTGTACCTTCAGTAAAGTTTAGAAGTTTAAACAATTTTAAAATATCACTATATTTAGGCGAGTAAACAAAAAGTTCGTTTCAGACTCTAATAACGCAGAAAATTGTGTTTACAAGTTGAAAAACGACTTGGAACCATATCTCACCTAAATTAAATGGTAGAATCAAACTTTAACCAAACGTAAAGTTTGTACCTAGGGTATTGTTGAAAAGTTTAATCAATTTTAAAATATCACTATATTTAGGCGAGTATACGAAAAATGTTCTTTTCAGACTCTAATAACGCAGAAATCGTGTTTCAAGTTGAATTACGACTAGGGACCATATTTTACCTAAATTAAATGGTAGATTCAAAGTTTAAATGAACGTAGTGTTTGTACCTTCACTAAAGTTTAGAAGTTTAAACAATTTTAAAATATCTCAATTTTTAGGCGAGTAAACGAAAAAGTTCGTTTCAGACTCTAATAACGCAGATATCGTGTTTACAATTTGAAAAACGACTTGGAACCATATCTCACCTAAATTAAATGGTAGAATCAAACTTTAATCAAACGTAAAGTTTGTACCTAGGGTATTGTTGAAAAGTTTAATCAATTTTAAAATATCCCTATATTTAGGCGAGTATACGAAAAATGTTCTTTTCAGACTCTAATAACGCAGAAATCGTGTTTCAAGTTGAAATACGACTTGGGACCATATTTTACCTAAATGAAATGGTAGATTCAAAGTTTAAATGAACGTACTGTTTGTACCTTCAGTAAAGTTTAGAACTTTAAACAATTTTAAAATATCACTATGTTTAGGCGAGTAAACGAAAAAAGTTCGTTTCAAACTCTAATAACGCAGAAATCGTGTTCCAAGTTGAAATACGACTTGGGACCATATATTACCTAAATGAAATGGTAGATTCAAAGTTTAAATGAACGTAGTGTTTGTACCTTCAGTAAAGTTTAGAAGTTTAAACATTTTTAAAATATCTCAAATTTTAGGCGAGTAAACGAAAAAGTTCGTTTCAGAATCTAATAACGCAGCAATCGTGGTCCAAGTTGAAATACGACTTGGGTCCATATTTTTCCTAAATTAAATGGTAGAATCAAACTTTAACCAAACGTAAAGTTTGTACCTAGGGTATTGTTGAAAAGTTTCATCAATTTTAAAATATCACTATATTTAGGCGAGTAAACGAAAAAGTTCGTTTCAGACTCTAATAACCCAGAAAATTGTGTTTACAAATTGAAAAACGACTTGGAACCATATCTCACCTAACCTAAATGGTAGAATCAAACTTTAACCAAACGTAAAGTTTGTACCTAAGGTATTGTTGAAAAGTTTAAACAATTTTAAAATATCACTATTTTTAGGCGAGTAAACGAAAAAAGTTCGTTTCAGTCTCTTATAACGCAGAAATCGTATTTCAAGTTTAAATACGACTTAGGACCATGTTTTACCTAAATGTTATTTTCAGACTCTAATAACGCAGAAATCGTGTTTACAACTTGAAAAACGACTTGGAACCATATCTCACCTAAATTAAATGGTAGAATCAAACTTGACCTAAACGTAAAGTTTGTACCTAGGGTATTGTTGAAAAGTTTAATCAATTTTAAAATATCCCTATATTTAGGCGAGTATACGAAAAATGTTCTTTTCAGACTCTAATAACGCAGAAATCGTGTTTCAAGTTGAAATACGACTTGGGACCATATTTTACCTAAATGAAATGGTAGAATCAAACTTTAACTAGATTCAAAGTTTAAATGAACGTACTGTTTGTACCTTCAGTAAAGTTTAGAACTTTAAACAATTTTAAAATATCACTATGTTTAGGCGAGTAAACGAAAAAAGTTCGTTTCAAACTCTAATAACGCAGAAATCGTATTTCAAATTTAAATACAACTTTGGACCATATTTTACCTAAATTAAATGGTAGATTCAAAGTTTAAATGAACGTAGTGTTTGTACCTTCAGTAAAGTTTAGAAGTTTAAACAATTTTAAAATATCTCAATTTTTAGGTGAGTAAACGAAAAAGTTCGTTTCAGACTCTAATAACGCAGAAATCGTGTTCCAAGTTGAAATACGACTTGGGTCCATATTTTACCTAAATTAAATGGTAGAATCAAACTTTAACCAAACGTAAAGTTTGTATTTAGGGTATTGTTGAAAAGTTTAATCAATATTAAAATATCACTATATTTAGGCGAGTATACGAAAAATGTTCTTTTCAGACTCTAATAACGCAGAATTCGTATTTCAAATTTAAATACAACTTTGGACCATATTTTACCTAAATTAAATGGTAGATTCAAAGTTTAAATGAACGTAGTGTTTGTACCTTCAGTAAAGTTTAGAAGTTTAAACAATTTTAAAATATCTCAATTTTTAGGCGAGTAAACGAAAAAAGTTCGTTTCAAACTCTAATAACGCAGAAATCGTGTTCCAAGTTGAAATACGACTTCGGACCATATCTCACCTAAATTAAATGGTAGAATCAAACTTTAACAAAACGTAAAGTTTGTACCTAGGGTATTGTTGAAAAGTTTAATCAATTTTAAAATATCACTATATTTAGGAGAGTAAACGAAAAAGTTCGTTTCAGACTCTAATAACGCAGAAATCGTGTTTACAACTTGAAAAAAGACTTGGAACCATATCTCACCTAAATTAAATGGTAGAATCAAACTTTAACTAAACGTAAAGTTTGTACCTAGGGTATTGTTGAAAAGTTTAATCAATTTTAAAATATCCCTATATTTAGGCGAGTATACAAAAAATGTTCTTTTCAGACTCTAATAACGCAGAAATCGTGTTTCAAGTTGAAATACGACTTGGGACCATATTTTATCTAAATGAAATGGTAGATTCAAAGTTTAAATGAACGTAGTGTTTATACCCAGGGTATTGTTGAAAAGTTTAATCAATCTTAAAATATCTCAATTTTTAGGCGAGTAAACGAAAAAGTTCGTTTCAGACTCTAATAACGCAGAAATCGTGTTCCAAGTTGAAATACGACTTGGGACCATATATTACCTAAATGAAATGGTAGATTCAAAGTTTAAATTAACGTAGTGTTTGTATCTTGAGTAAAGTTTAGTTGTTTAAACAATTTAAAATATCTCAATTTTTAGGCGAGTAAACGAAAAAGTTCGTTTCAGACTCTAACAACGCAGAAATCGTGTTTCAAGTTGAAATACGACTTGGGACCATATTTTACCTAAATTAAATGGTAGAATCAAACTTTAACCAAACGTAAAGTTTGTACCTAGGGTATTGTTGAAAAGTTTAATCAATATGAAAATATCACTATATTTAGGCGAGTATACGAAAAATGTTCTTTTCAGACTATAATAACGCAGAAATCGTGTTCCAAGTTGAAATACGACTTGGGACCATACATTACCTAAATGAAATGGTAGATTCAAAGTTTAAATTAACGTAGTGTTTGTACCTTGAGTAAAGTTTAGTTGTTTAAACAATTTAAAATATCTCAATTTTTAGGCGAGTAAACGAAAAAGTTCGTTTCAGACTCTAACAACGCAGAAATCGTGTTTCAAGTTGAAATACGACTTGGGACCATATTTTACCTAAATTAAATGGTAGATTCAGAGTTTAAATGAACGTACTGTTTGTACCTTCAGTAAAGTTTAGAAGTTTAAACAATTTTAAAATATCACTATATTTAGGCAAGTAAACAAAAAGTTCGTTTCAGACTCTAATAACGCAGAAATCGTGTTTACAACTTGAAAAACGACTTGGAACCATATCTCACCTAAATTAAATGGTAGAATCAAACTTTAACCAAACGTAAAGTTTGTACCTAGGGTATTGTTGAAAAGTTTAATCAATTTTAAAATATCACTATATTTAGGCGAGTATACGAAAAATGTTCTTTTCAGACTCTAATAACGCAGAAATCATGTTTCAAGTTGAAATACGACTTGGGACCTTATTTTACCTAACTTAAATGGAAGATTCAAAGTTTAAATGAACGTAGTGGTTGTACCTTCACTAAAGTTTAGAAGTTTAAACAATTTTAAAATATCTCAATTTTTAGGCGAGTAAACGAAAAAGTTCGTTTCAGACTCTAATAACGCAGAAATTGTATTTCAAATTTAAATACGACTTGGGACCATATATTACCTAAATGAAATGGTAGATTCAAAGTTTAAATGAACGTAGTGTTTGTACCTTGAGCAAAGTTTAGAAGTTTAAACAATTTTAAAATATCTCAATTTTAGGCGAGTAAACGAAAAAGTTCGTTTCAGACTCTAATAACGCAGAATTGTGTTTACAAATTGAAAAACGACTTGGAACCATAACTCACCTAACCTAAATGGTAGAATCAAACTTTAACCAAACGTAAAGTTTGTACCTAGGGTATTGTTAAAAAGTTTAATCAATTTTAAAATATCACTATATTTAGGCGAGTATACGAAAAATGTTCTTTTCAGACTCTAATAACGCAGAAATCATGTTTCAAGTTGAAATACGACTTGGGACCTTATTTTACCTAACTTAAATGGAAGATTCAAAGTTTAAATGAACGTAGTGGTTGTACCTTCACTAAAGTTTAGAAGTTTAAACAATTTTAAAATATCTCAATTTTTAGGCGAGTAAACGAAAGAGTTCGTTTCAGACTCTAATAACGCAGAAATCGTATTTCAAATTTAAATACGACTTGGGACCATATATTACCTAAATGAAATGGTAGATTCAAAGTTTAAATGAACGTAGTGTTTGTACCTTGAGCAAAGTTTAGTAGTTTAAACAATTTTAAAATATCTCAATTTTTAGGCGAGTAAACGAAAAAGTTCGTTTCAGACTCTAATAACGCAGAAATCGTGTTTACAACTTGAAAAACGACTTGGAACCATATCTCACCAAAATTAAATGGTAAAATCAAACTTTAACTAAACGTAAAATTTGTACCTAGGGTATTGTTGAAAAGTTTAATCAATTTTAAAATATCCCTATATTTAGGCGAGTATACGAAAAATGTACTTTTCAGACTCTAATAACGCTGAAATCGTGTTTCAAGTTGAAATACGACTTGGGACCATATTTTACCTAAATTAAATGGTAGATTCAAAGTTTAAATGAACGTAGTGTTTGTACCTTCACTAAAGTTTAGAAGTTTAAACAATTTTAAAATATCTCAATTTTTAGGCGAGGAAACGAAAAAGTTCGTTTCAGACTCTAATAACGCAGAAATTGTATTTCAAATTTAAATACGACTTGGGACCATATATTACCTAAATGAAATGGTAGATTCAAAGTTTAAATGAACGTAGTGTTTGTACCTTGAGCAAAGTTTAGAAGTTTAAACAATTTTAAAATATCTCAATTTTAGGCGAGTAAACGAAAAAGTTCGTTTCAGACTCTAATAACGCAGAATTGTGTTTACAAATTGAAAAACGACTTGGAACCATAACTCACCTAACCTAAATGGTAGAATCAAACTTTAACCAAACGTAAAGTTTGTACCTAAGGTATTGTTGAAAAGTTTAATCAATTTTAAAATATCACTATATTTAGGCAAATAAACGAAAAAAGTTCGTTTCAGACTCTAATAACGCAGAAATCGTGTTTCAAGTTGAAATACGACTTGGGACCATATTTTACCTAAATGTTCTTTTCAGACTCTAATAACGCAGAAATCGTGTTTACAACTTGAAAAACGACTTGGAACCATATCTCACCTAACCTAAATGGTAGAATCAAACTTTAACCAAACGTAAAGTTTGTACCTAAGGTATTGTTGAAAAGTTTAATCAATTTTAAAATATCACTATATTTAGGCGATAAACGAAAAAAGTTCGTTTCAGACTCTAATAACGCAGAAATCGTGTTTCAAGTTGAAATACGACTTGGGACCATATTTTACCTAAATGAAATGGTAGATTCAAACTTTAAATGAACGTAGTGTTTATACCTAGGGTATTGTTGAAAAGTTTAATCAATTTTAAAATATCACTATATTTAGGTGACTATACGAAAAATGTTCTTTTCATACTCTAACGCAGAAATCGTATTTCAAATTTAAATACGACTTGGGACCATATATAACCTAAATGAAATGGTAGATTCAAAGGTTAAATGAACGTAGTGTTTGTACCTTGAGCAAAGTTTAGTAGTTTAAACAATTTTAAAATATCTCAATTTTTAGGCGAGTAAACGAAAAAGTTCGTTTCAGACTCTAATAACGCAGAAATCGTGTTTACAACTTGAAAAACGACTTGGAACCATATCTCACCTAAATTAAATGGTAGAATCAAACTTTAACCAAACGTAAAGTTTGTACCTAGGGTATTGTTGAAAAGTTTAATCAATATGAAAATATCACTATATTTAGGCGAGTATACGAAAAATGTTCTTTTCAGACTCTAAAAACGCAGAAATCGTATTTCAAATTTAAATACGACTTGGGACCATATATTACCTAAATGAAATGGTAGATTCAAAGTTTAAATTAACGTAGTGTTTGTACCTTGAGTAAAGTTTAGTTGTTTAAACAATTTAAAATATCTCAATTTTTAGGCGAGTAAACGAAAAAGTTCGTTTCAGACTCTAACAACGCAGAAATCGTGTTTCAAGTTGAAATACGACTTGGGACCATATTTTACCTAAATTAAATGGTAGAATCAAACTTTAACCAAACGTAAAGTTTGTACCTAGGGTATTGTTGAAAAGTTTAATCAATATGAAAATATCACTATATTTAGGCGAGTATACGAAAAATGTTCTTTTCAGACTATAATAACGCAGAAATCGTGTTCCAAGTTGAAATACGACTTGGGACCATACATTACCTAAATGAAATGGTAGATTCAAAGTTTAAATTAACGTAGTGTTTGTACCTTGAGTAAAGTTTAGTTGTTTAAACAATTTAAAATATCTCAATTTTTAGGCGAGTAAACGAAAAAGTTCGTTTCAGACTCTAACAACGCAGAAATCGTGTTTCAAGTTGAAATACGACTTGGGACCATATTTTACCTAAATTAAATGGTAGATTCAGAGTTTAAATGAACGTACTGTTTGTACCTTCAGTAAAGTTTAGAAGTTTAAACAATTTTAAAATATCACTATATTTAGGCGAGTAAACAAAAAGTTCGTTTCAGACTCTAATAACGCAGAAATCGTGTTTACAACTTGAAAAACGACTTGGAACTATATCTCACCTAAATTAAATGGTAGAATCAAACTTTAACCAAACGTAAAGTTTGTACCTAGGGTATTGTTGAAAAGTTTAATCAATTTTAAAATATCACTATATTTAGGCGAGTATACGAAAAATGTTCTTTTCAGACTCTAATAACGCAGAAATCATGTTTCAAGTTGAAATACGACTTGGGACCTTATTTTACCTAAATTAAATGGAAGATTCAAAGTTTAAATGAACGTAGTGGTTGTACCTTCACTAAAGTTTAGAAGCTTAAACAATTTTAAAATATCTCAATTTTTAGGCGAGTAAACGAAAAAGTTCGTTTCAGACTCTAATAACGCAGAAATCGTATTTCAAATTTAAATACGACTTGGGACCATATATTACCTAAATGAAATCTTAGATTCAAAGTTTAAATGAACGTAGTGTTTGTACCTTGAGCAAAGTTTAGTAGTTTAAACAATTTTAAAATATCTCAATTTTTAGGCGAGTAAACGAAAAAGTTCGTTTCAGACTCTAATAACGCAGAAATCGTGTTTACAACTTGAAAAACGACTTGGAACCATATCTCACCAAAATTAAATGGTAAAATCAAACTTTAACTAAACGTAAAATTTGTACCTAGGGTATTGTTGAAAAGTTTAATCAATTTTAAAATATCCCTATATTTAGGCGAGTATACGAAAAATGTACTTTTCAGACTCTAATAACGCTGAAATCGTGTTTCAAGTTGAAATACGACTTGGGACCATATTTTACCTAAATTAAATGGTAGATTCAAAGTTTAAATGAACGTAGTGTTTGTACCTTCAGTAAAGTTTAGAACTTTAAACAATTTTAAAATATCACTATATTTAGGAGAGTAAACGAAAAAGTTCGTTTCAGACTCTAATAACGCAGAAATCGTGTTTACAACTTGAAAAAAGACTTGGAACCATATCTCACCTAAATTAAATGGTAGAATCAAACTTTAACTAAACGTAAAGTTTGTACCTAGGGTATTGTTGAAAAGTTTAATCAATTTTAAAATATCCCTATATTTAGGCGAGTATACGAAAAATGTTCTTTTCAGACTCTAATAACGCAGAAATCGTGTTTCAAGTTGAAATACGACTTGGGACCATATTTTACCTAAATGAAATGGTAGATTCAAACTTTAAATGAACGTAGTGTTTATACCTAGGGTATTGTTGAAAAGTTTAATCAATTTTAAAATATCACTATATTTAGGTGACTATACGAAAAATGTTCTTTTCATACTCTAACGCAGAAATCGTATTTCAAATTTAAATACGACTTGGGACCATATATAACCTAAATGAAATGGTAGATTCAAAGGTTAAATGAACGTAGTGTTTGTACCTTGAGCAAAGTTTAGTAGTTTAAACAATTTTAAAATATCTCAATTTTTAGGCGAGTAAACGAAAAAGTTCGTTTCAGACTCTAATAACGCAGAAATCGTGTTTACAACTTGAAAAACGACTTGGAACCATATCTCACCTAAATTAAATGGTAGAATCAAACTTTAACCAAACGTAAAGTTTGTACCTAGGGTATTGTTGAAAAGTTTAATCAATATGAAAATATCACTATATTTAGGCGAGTATACGAAAAATGTTCTTTTCAGACTCTAAAAACGCAGAAATCGTATTTCAAATTTAAATACGACTTGGGACCATATATTACCTAAATGAAATGGTAGATTCAAAGTTTAAATTAACGTAGTGTTTGTACCTTGAGTAAAGTTTAGTTGTTTAAACAATTTAAAATATCTCAATTTTTAGGCGAGTAAACGAAAAAGTTCGTTTCAGACTCTAACAACGCAGAAATCGTGTTTCAAGTTGAAATACGACTTGGGACCATATTTTACCTAAATTAAATGGTAGAATCAAACTTTAACCAAACGTAAAGTTTGTACCTAGGGTATTGTTGAAAAGTTTAATCAATATGAAAATATCACTATATTTAGGCGAGTATACGAAAAATGTTCTTTTCAGACTATAATAACGCAGAAATCGTGTTCCAAGTTGAAATACGACTTGGGACCATACATTACCTAAATGAAATGGTAGATTCAAAGTTTAAATTAACGTAGTGTTTGTACCTTGAGTAAAGTTTAGTTGTTTAAACAATTTAAAATATCTCAATTTTTAGGCGAGTAAACGAAAAAGTTCGTTTCAGACTCTAACAACGCAGAAATCGTGTTTCAAGTTGAAATACGACTTGGGACCATATTTTACCTAAATTAAATGGTAGATTCAGAGTTTAAATGAACGTACTGTTTGTACCTTCAGTAAAGTTTAGAAGTTTAAACAATTTTAAAATATCACTATATTTAGGCGAGTAAACAAAAAGTTCGTTTCAGACTCTAATAACGCAGAAATCGTGTTTACAACTTGAAAAACGACTTGGAACTATATCTCACCTAAATTAAATGGTAGAATCAAACTTTAACCAAACGTAAAGTTTGTACCTAGGGTATTGTTGAAAAGTTTAATCAATTTTAAAATATCACTATATTTAGGCGAGTATACGAAAAATGTTCTTTTCAGACTCTAATAACGCAGAAATCATGTTTCAAGTTGAAATACGACTTGGGACCTTATTTTACCTAAATTAAATGGAAGATTCAAAGTTTAAATGAACGTAGTGGTTGTACCTTCACTAAAGTTTAGAAGCTTAAACAATTTTAAAATATCTCAATTTTTAGGCGAGTAAACGAAAAAGTTCGTTTCAGACTCTAATAACGCAGAAATCGTATTTCAAATTTAAATACGACTTGGGACCATATATTACCTAAATGAAATCTTAGATTCAAAGTTTAAATGAACGTAGTGTTTGTACCTTGAGCAAAGTTTAGTAGTTTAAACAATTTTAAAATATCTCAATTTTTAGGCGAGTAAACGAAAAAGTTCGTTTCAGACTCTAATAACGCAGAAATCGTGTTTACAACTTGAAAAACGACTTGGAACCATATCTCACCAAAATTAAATGGTAAAATCAAACTTTAACTAAACGTAAAATTTGTACCTAGGGTATTGTTGAAAAGTTTAATCAATTTTAAAATATCCCTATATTTAGGCGAGTATACGAAAAATGTACTTTTCAGACTCTAATAACGCTGAAATCGTGTTTCAAGTTGAAATACGACTTGGGACCATATTTTACCTAAATTAAATGGTAGATTCAAAGTTTAAATGAACGTAGTGTTTGTACCTTCAGTAAAGTTTAGAACTTTAAACAATTTTAAAATATCACTATATTTAGGAGAGTAAACGAAAAAGTTCGTTTCAGACTCTAATAACGCAGAAATCGTGTTTACAACTTGAAAAAAGACTTGGAACCATATCTCACCTAAATTAAATGGTAGAATCAAACTTTAACTAAACGTAAAGTTTGTACCTAGGGTATTGTTGAAAAGTTTAATCAATTTTAAAATATCCCTATATTTAGGCGAGTATACGAAAAATGTTCTTTTCAGACTCTAATAACGCAGAAATCGTGTTTCAAGTTGAAATACGACTTGGGACCATATTTTACCTAAATGAAATGGTAGATTCAAAGTTTAAATGAACGTAGTGTTTATACCTAGGGTATTGTTGAAAAGTTTAATCAATCTTAAAATATCTCAATTTTTAGGCGAGTAAACGAAAAAGTTCGTTTCAGACTCTAATAACGCAGAAATCGTGTTTCAAGTTGAAATACGACTTGGGACCATATATTACCTAAATGAAATGGTAGATTCAAAGTTTAAATTAACGTAGTGTTTGTATCTTGAGTAAAGTTTAGTTGTTTAAACAATTTAAAATATCTCAATTTTTAGGCGAGTAAACGAAAAAGTTCGTTTCAGACTCTAACAACGCAGAAATCGTGTTTCAAGTTGAAATACGACTTGGGACCATATTTTACCTAAATTAAATGGTAGAATCAAACTTTAACCAAACGTAAAGTTTGTACCTAGGGTATTGTTGAAAAGTTTAATCAATATGAAAATATCACTATATTTAGGCGAGTATACGAAAAATGTTCTTTTCAGACTATAATAACGCAGAAATCGTGTTCCAAGTTGAAATACGACTTGGGACCATACATTACCTAAATGAAATGGTAGATTCAAAGTTTAAATTAACGTAGTGTTTGTACCTTGAGTAAAGTTTAGTTGTTTAAACAATTTAAAATATCTCAATTTTTAGGCGAGTAAACGAAAAAGTTCGTTTCAGACTCTAACAACGCAGAAATCGTGTTTCAAGTTGAAATACGACTTGGGACCATATTTTACCTAAATTAAATGGTAGATTCAGAGTTTAAATGAACGTACTGTTTGTACCTTCAGTAAAGTTTAGAAGTTTAAACAATTTTAAAATATCACTATATTTAGGCAAGTAAACAAAAAGTTCGTTTCAGACTCTAATAACGCAGATATCGTGTTTACAACTTGAAAAACGACTTGGAACCATATCTCACCTAAATTAAATGGTAGAATCAAACTTTAACCAAACGTAAAGTTTGTACCTAGGGTATTGTTGAAAAGTTTAATCAATTTTAAAATATCACTATATTTAGGCGAGTATACGAAAAATGTTCTTTTCAGACTCTAATAACGCAGAAATCATGTTTCAAGTTGAAATACGACTTGGGACCTTATTTTACCTAACTTAAATGGAAGATTCAAAGTTTAAATGAACGTAGTGGTTGTACCTTCACTAAAGTTTAGAAGTTTAAACAATTTTAAAATATCTCAATTTTTAGGCGAGTAAACGAAAAAGTTCGTTTCAGACTCTAATAACGCAGAAATTGTATTTCAAATTTAAATACGACTTGGGACCATATATTACCTAAATGAAATGGTAGATTCAAAGTTTAAATGAACGTAGTGTTTGTACCTTGAGCAAAGTTTAGAAGTTTAAACAATTTTAAAATATCTCAATTTTAGGCGAGTAAACGAAAAAGTTCGTTTCAGACTCTAATAACGCAGAATTGTGTTTACAAATTGAAAAACGACTTGGAACCATAACTCACCTAACCTAAATGGTAGAATCAAACTTTAACCAAACGTAAAGTTTGTACCTAGGGTATTGTTGAAAAGTTTAATCAATTTTAAAATATCACTATATTTAGGCGAGTATACGAAAAATGTTCTTTTCAGACTCTAATAACGCAGAAATCATGTTTCAAGTTGAAATACGACTTGGGACCTTATTTTACCTAACTTAAATGGAAGATTCAAAGTTTAAATGAACGTAGTGTTTGTACCTTCACTAAAGTTTAGAAGTTTAAACAATTTTAAAATATCTCAATTTTTAGGCGAGTAAACGAAAAAGTTCGTTTCAGACTCTAATAACGCAGAAATCGTATTTCAAATTTAAATACGACTTGGGACCATATATTACCTAAATGAAATGGTAGATTCAAAGTTTAAATGAACGTAGTGTTTGTACCTTGAGCAAAGTTTAGTAGTTTAAACAATTTTAAAATATCTCAATTTTTAGGCGAGTAAACGAAAAAGTTCGTTTCAGACTCTAATAACGCAGAAATCGTGTTTACAACTTGAAAAACGACTTGGAACCATATCTCACCAAAATTAAATGGTAAAATCAAACTTTAACTAAACGTAAAATTTGTACCTAGGGTATTGTTGAAAAGTTTAATCAATTTTAAAATATCCCTATATTTAGGCGAGTATACGAAAAATGTACTTTTCAGACTCTAATAACGCTGAAATCGTGTTTCAAGTTGAAATACGACTTGGGACCATATTTTACCTAAATTAAATGGTAGATTCAAAGTTTAAATGAACGTAGTGTTTGTACCTTCACTAAAGTTTAGAAGTTTAAACAATTTTAAAATATCTCAATTTTTAGGCGAGGAAACGAAAAAGTTCGTTTCAGACTCTAATAACGCAGAAATTGTATTTCAAATTTAAATACGACTTGGGACCATATATTACCTAAATGAAATGGTAGATTCAAAGTTTAAATGAACGTAGTGTTTGTACCTTGAGCAAAGTTTAGAAGTTTAAACAATTTTAAAATATCTCAATTTTAGGCGAGGAAACGAAAAAGTTCGTTTCAGACTCTAATAACGCAGAAATTGTATTTCAAATTTAAATACGACTTGGGACCATATATTACCTAAATGAAATGGTAGATTCAAAGTTTAAATGAACGTAGTGTTTGTACCTTGAGCAAAGTTTAGAAGTTTAAACAATTTTAAAATATCTCAATTTTAGGCGAGTAAACGAAAAAGTTCGTTTCAGACTCTAATAACGCAGAATTGTGTTTACAAATTGAAAAACGACTTGGAACCATAACTCACCTAACCTAAATGGTAGAATCAAACTTTAACCAAACGTAAAGTTTGTACCTAGGGTATTGTTGAAAAGTTTAATCAATTTTAAAATATCACTATATTTAGGCGAGTATACGAAAAATGTTCTTTTCAGACTCTAATAACGCAGAAATCATGTTTCAAGTTGAAATACGACTTGGGACCTTATTTTACCTAACTTAAATGGAAGATTCAAAGTTTAAATGAACGTAGTGGTTGTACCTTCACTAAAGTTTAGAAGTTTAAACAATTTTAAAATATCTCAATTTTTAGGCGAGTAAACGAAAAAGTTCGTTTCAGACTCTAATAACGCAGAAATCGTATTTCAAATTTAAATACGACTTGGGACCATATATTACCTAAATGAAATGGTAGATTCAAAGTTTAAATGAACGTAGTGTTTGTACCTTGAGCAAAGTTTAGTAGTTTAAACAATTTTAAAATATCTCAATTTTTAGGCGAGTAAACGAAAAAGTTCGTTTCAGACTCTAATAACGCAGAAATCGTGTTTACAACTTGAAAAACGACTTGGAACCATATCTCACCAAAATTAAATGGTAAAATCAAACTTTAACTAAACGTAAAATTTGTACCTAGGGTATTGTTGAAAAGTTTAATCAATTTTAAAATATCCCTATATTTAGGCGAGTATACGAAAAATGTACTTTTCAGACTCTAATAACGCTGAAATCGTGTTTCAAGTTGAAATACGACTTGGGACCATATTTTACCTAAATTAAATGGTAGATTCAAAGTTTAAATGAACGTAGTGTTTGTACCTTCACTAAAGTTTAGAAGTTTAAACAATTTTAAAATATCTCAATTTTTAGGCGAGGAAACGAAAAAGTTCGTTTCAGACTCTAATAACGCAGAAATTGTATTTCAAATTTAAATACGACTTGGGACCATATATTACCTAAATGAAATGGTAGATTCAAAGTTTAAATGAACGTAGTGTTTGTACCTTGAGCAAAGTTTAGAAGTTTAAACAATTTTAAAATATCTCAATTTTAGGCGAGTAAACGAAAAAGTTCGTTTCAGACTCTAATAACGCAGAATTGTGTTTACAAATTGAAAAACGACTTGGAACCATAACTCACCTAACCTAAATGGTAGAATCAAACTTTAACCAAACGTAAAGTTTGTACCTAAGGTATTGTTGAAAAGTTTAATCAATTTTAAAATATCACTATATTTAGGCAAATAAACGAAAAAAGTTCGTTTCAGACTCTAATAACGCAGAAATCGTGTTTCAAGTTGAAATACGACTTGGGACCATATTTTACCTAAATGTTCTTTTCAGACTCTAATAACGCAGAAATCGTGTTTACAACTTGAAAAACGACTTGGAACCATATCTCACCTAACCTAAATGGTAGAATCAAACTTTAACCAAACGTAAAGTTTGTAACTAAGGTATTGTTGAAAAGTTTAATCAATTTTAAAATATCACTATATTTAGGCGATAAACGAAAAAAGTTCGTTTCAGACTCTAATAACGCAGAAATCGTGTTTCAAGTTGAAATACGACTTGGGACCATATTTTACCTAAATGAAATGGTAGATTCAAACTTTAAATGAACGTAGTGTTTATACCTAGGGTATTGTTGAAAAGTTTAATCAATTTTAAAATATCACTATATTTAGGTGACTATACGAAAAATGTTCTTTTCATACTCTAACGCAGAAATCGTATTTCAAATTTAAATACGACTTGGGACCATATATAACCTAAATGAAATGGTAGATTCAAAGGTTAAATGAACGTAGTGTTTGTACCTTGAGCAAAGTTTAGTAGTTTAAACAATTTTAAAATATCTCAATTTTTAGGCGAGTAAACGAAAAAGTTCGTTTCAGACTCTAATAACGCAGAAATCGTGTTTACAACTTGAAAAACGACTTGGAACCATATCTCACCTAAATTAAATGGTAGAATCAAACTTTAACCAAACGTAAAGTTTGTACCTAGGGTATTGTTGAAAAGTTTAATCAATATGAAAATATCACTATATTTAGGCGAGTATACGAAAAATGTTCTTTTCAGACTCTAAAAACGCAGAAATCGTATTTCAAATTTAAATACGACTTGGGACCATATATTACCTAAATGAAATGGTAGATTCAAAGTTTAAATTAACGTAGTGTTTGTACCTTGAGTAAAGTTTAGTTGTTTAAACAATTTAAAATATCTCAATTTTTAGGCGAGTAAACGAAAAAGTTCGTTTCAGACTCTAACAACGCAGAAATCGTGTTTCAAGTTGAAATACGACTTGGGACCATATTTTACCTAAATTAAATGGTAGAATCAAACTTTAACCAAACGTAAAGTTTGTACCTAGGGTATTGTTGAAAAGTTTAATCAATATGAAAATATCACTATATTTAGGCGAGTATACGAAAAATGTTCTTTTCAGACTATAATAACGCAGAAATCGTGTTCCAAGTTGAAATACGACTTGGGACCATACATTACCTAAATGAAATGGTAGATTCAAAGTTTAAATTAACGTAGTGTTTGTACCTTGAGTAAAGTTTAGTTGTTTAAACAATTTAAAATATCTCAATTTTTAGGCGAGTAAACGAAAAAGTTCGTTTCAGACTCTAACAACGCAGAAATCGTGTTTCAAGTTGAAATACGACTTGGGACCATATTTTACCTAAATTAAATGGTAGATTCAGAGTTTAAATGAACGTACTGTTTGTACCTTCAGTAAAGTTTAGAAGTTTAAACAATTTTAAAATATCACTATATTTAGGCGAGTAAACAAAAAGTTCGCTTCAGACTCTAATAACGCAGAAATCGTGTTTACAACTTGAAAAACGACTTGGAACCATATCTCACCTAAATTAAATGGTAGAATCAAACTTTAACCAAACGTAAAGTTTGTACCTAGGGTATTGTTGAAAAGTTTAATCAATTTTAAAATATCACTATATTTAGGCGAGTATACGAAAAATGTTCTTTTTAGACTCTAATAACGCAGAAATCATGTTTCAAGTTGAAATACGACTTGGGACCTTATTTTACCTAAATTAAATGGAAGATTCAAAGTTTAAATGAACGTAGTGGTTGTACCTTCACTAAAGTTTAGAAGTTTAAACAATTTTAAAATATCTCAATTTTTAGGCGAGTAAACGAAAAAGTTCGTTTCAGACTCTAATAACGCAGAAATCGTATTTCAAATTTAAATACGACTTGGGACCATATATTACCTAAATGAAATCTTAGATTCAAAGTTTAAATGAACGTAGTGTTTGTACCTTGAGCAAAGTTTAGTAGTTTAAACAATTTTAAAATATCTCAATTTTTAGGCGAGTAAACGAAAAAGTTCGTTTCAGACTCTAATAACGCAGAAATCGTGTTTACAACTTGAAAAACGACTTGGAACCATATCTCACCAAAATTAAATGGTAAAATCAAACTTTAACTAAACGTAAAATTTGTACCTAGGGTATTGTTGAAAAGTTTAATCAATTTTAAAATATCCCTATATTTAGGCGAGTATACGAAAAATGTACTTTTCAGACTCAAATAACGCTGAAATCGTGTTTCAAGTTGAAATACGACTTGGGACCATATTTTACCTAAATTAAATGGTAGATTCAAAGTTTAAATGAACGTAGTGTTTGTACCTTCACTAAAGTTTAGAAGTTTAAACAATTTTAAAATATCTCAATTTTTAGGCGATTAAACGAAAAAGTTCGTTTCAGACTCTAATAACGCAGAAATTGTATTTCAAATTTAAATACGACTTGGGACCATATATTACCTAAATGAAATGGTAGATTCAAAGTTTAAATGAACGTAGTGTTTGTACCTTGAGCAAAGTTTAGAAGTTTAAACAATTTTAAAATATCTCAATTTTAGGCGAGTAAACGAAAAAGTTCGTTTCAGACTCTAATAACGCAGAATTGTGTTTACAAATTGAAAAACGACTTGGAACCATAACTCACCTAACCTAAATGGTAGAATCAAACTTTAACCAAACGTAAAGTTTGTACCTAAGGTATTGTTGAAAAGTTTAATCAATTTTAAAATATCACTATATTTAGGCAAATAAACGAAAAAAGTTCGTTTCAGACTCTAATAACGCAGAAATCGTGTTTCAAGTTGAAATACGACTTGGGACCATATTTTACCTAAATGTTCTTTTCAGACTCTAATAACGCAGAAATCGTGTTTACAACTTGAAAAACGACTTGGAACCATATCTCACCTAACCTAAATGGTAGAATCAAACTTTAACCAAACGTAAAGTTTGTACCTACGGTATTGTTGAAAAGTTTAATCAATTTTAAAATATCACTATATTTAGGCGAGTAAACGAAAAAAGTTCGTTTCAGACTCTAATAACGCAGAAATCGTGTTTCAAGTTGAAATACGACTTGGGACCATATTTTACCTAAATGAAATGGTAGATTCAAACTTTAAATGAACGTAGTGTTTATACCTAGGGTATTGTTGAAAAGTTTAATCAATTTTAAAATATCACTATATTTAGGTGACTATACGAAAAATGTTCTTTTCATACTCTAACGCAGAAATCGTATTTCAAATTTAAATACGACTTGGGACCATATATAACCTAAATGAAATGGTAGATTCAAAGGTTAAATGAACGTAGTGTTTGTACCTTGAGCAAAGTTTAGTAGTTTAAACAATTTTAAAATATCTCAATTTTTAGGCGAGTAAACGAAAAAGTTCGTTTCAGACTCTAATAACGCAGAAATCGTGTTTACAACTTGAAAAACGACTTGGAACCATATCTCACCTAAATTAAATGGTAGAATCAAACTTTAACCAAACGTAAAGTTTGTACCTAGGGTATTGTTGAAAAGTTTAATCAATATGAAAATATCACTATATTTAGGCGAGTATACGAAAAATGTTCTTTTCAGACTCTAAAAACGCAGAAATCGTATTTCAAATTTAAATACGACTTGGGACCATATATTACCTAAATGAAATGGTAGATTCAAAGTATAAATGAACGTAGTGTTTATACCTAGGGTATTGTTGAAAAGTTTAATCAATTTTAAAATATCACTATATTTAGGCGAGTAAACGAAAAAAGTTCGTTTCAGACTCTAATAGCGCAGAAATCGTGTTCAAAGTTGAAATACGACTTGGGACCATATTTTACCTAAATGAAATGGTAGATTCAAAGTTTAAATGAACGTTGTATTTATACCTAGGGTATTGTTGAAATGTTTAATCAATTTTAAAATATCACTATATTTAGGCGAGTAAACGAAAAATGTTCTTTTCAGACTCTAATAACGCAGAAATCGTATTTCAAATTTAAATACAACTTTGGACCATATTTTACCTAAATTAAATGGTAGATTCAAAGTTTAAATGAACGTAGTGTTTGTACCTTCAGTAAAGTTTAGAAGTTTAAACAATTTTAAAATATCTCAATTTTTTAGGTGAGTAAACGAAAAAGTTCGTTTCAGACTTTAATAACGCAGAAATCGTGTTTCAAGTTGAAATACGACTTTGAACCATATTTTACCTAAATTAAATGGTAGATTCAAAGTTTAAATGAACGTAGTGTTTGTACCTTCAGTAAAGTTTAGAAGTTTAAACAATTATAAAATATCACTATTTTTAGGCGAGTAAACGAAAAAAGTTCGTTTCAGTCTCTTATAACGCAGAAATCGTATTTCAATTTTAAATACGACTTGGGACCATATTTTACCTAAATGAAATGGTAGATTCAAAGTTTAAATGAACGTAGGGTTTGTACCTTCAGTAAAGTTTAGAAGTTTAAACAATTTTAAAATATCTCAAATTTTAGGCGAGTAAACGAAAAAGTTCGTTTCAGACTCTAATAACGCAGAAATCGTGGTCCAAGTTGAAATACGACTTGGGTCCATATTTTTCCTTAATTAAATGGTAGAATCAAACTTTAACCAAACGTAAAGTTTGTACCTAGGGTATTGTTGAAAAGTTTAATCAATATGAAAATATCACTATATTTAGGCGAGTATACGAAAAATGTTCTTTTCAGACTCTAATAACGCAGAAATCGTGTTTCAAGTTGAAATACGACTTGGGATCATATTTTACCTAAATTAAATTGTAGATTCAGAGTTTAAATGAACGTACTGTTTGTACCTTCAGTAAAGTTTAGAAGTTTAAACAATTTTAAAATATCACTATATTTAGGCGCGTAAACAAAAAGTTCGTTTCAGACTCTAATAACGCAGAAAATTATGTTTACAAGTTGAAAAACGACTTGGAACCATATCTCACCTAAATTAAATGGTAGAATCAAACTTTAACCAAACGTAAAGTTTGTACCTAGGGAATTGTTGAAAAGTTTAATCAATTTTAAAATATTACTATATTTAGGCGAGTATACGAAAAATGTTCTTTTCAGACTCTAATAACGCAGAAATCCTGTTTCAAGATGAAATACGACTTGGGACCATATTTTACCTAAATTAAATGGTAGATTCAAAGTTTAAATGAACGTAGTGTTTGTACCCTCACTAAAGTTTAGAAGTTTAAACAATTTTAAAATATCTCAATTTTTAGGCGAGTAAACGAAAAAGTTCGTTTCAGACTCTAATAATGCAGAAATCGTGTTTACAACTTGAAAAACGACTTGGAACCATATCTAACCTAAATTAAATGGTAGAATCAAACTTTAATCAAACGTAAAGTTTGTACCTAGGGTTTTGTTGAAAAGTTTAATCAATTTTAATATATCCCTATATTTAGGCGAGTATACGAAAAATGTTCTTTTCAGACTCTAATAACGCAGAAATCGTATTTCAAATTTAAATACGACTTGGGACCATATATTACCTAAATGAAATGGTAGATTCAAAGTTTAAATAACCGTAGTGTTTGTACCTTGAGCAAAGTTTAGTAGTTTAAACAATTTTATAATATCTCAATTTTTAGGCGAGTAAACGAAAAAGTTCGTTTCAGACTCTAATAACGCAGAAATCGTGTTTAGACTGGAAAAAAGACTTGGAACCATATCTCACCTAAATTAAATGGTAGAATCACACTTTAACTAAACGTAAAGTTTGTACCTAGGGTATTGTTGAAAAGTTTAATCAATTTTAATATATCCCTATATTTAGGCGAGTATACGAAAAATGTTCTTTTCAGACTCTAATAACGCAGAAATCGTGTTTCAAGTTGAAATACGACTTGGGACCATATTTTACCTAAATTAAATGGTAGATTCAAAGTTTAAATGAACGTACTGTTTGTACCTTCAGTAAAGTTTAGAACTTTAAACAATTTTAAAATATCACTATGTTTAGGCGAGTAAACGAAAAAAGTTCGTTTCAGACTCTAATAACGCAGAAAATTGTGTTTACAAGTTGAAAAAGGACTTGGAACCATATCTCACCTAAATTAAATGGTAGAATCAAACTTTAACAAAACGTAAAGTTTGTACCTAGGGTATCGTTGAAAAGTTTAATCAATTTTAAAATATCACTATATTTAGGCGAGTAAACGAAAAAGTTCGTTTCAGACTCTAATAACGCAGAAATCGTGTTTACAACTTGAAAAAAGACTTGGACCCATATCTCACCTAAATTAAATGGTAGAATCAAACTTTAACTAAACGTAAAGTTTGTACCTAGGGTATTGTTGAAAAGTTTAATCAATATGAAAATATCACTATATTTAGGCGAGTATACGAAAAATGTTCTTTTCAGACTCTAAAAACGCAGAAATCGTATTTCAAATTTAAATACGACTTGGGACCATATATTACCTAAATGAAATGGTAGATTCAAAGTATAAATGAACGTAGTGTTTATACCTAGGGTATTGTTGAAAAGTTTAATCAATTTTAAAATATCACTATATTTAGGCGAGTAAACGAAAAAAGTTCGTTTCAGACTCTAATAACGCAGAAATCGTGTTTCAAGTTGAAATACGACTTGGGACCATATTTTACCTAAATGAAATGGTAGATTCAAACTTTAAATGAACGTAGTGTTTATACCTAGGGTATTGTTGAAAAGTTTAATCAATTTTAAAATATCACTATATTTAGGTGACTATACGAAAAATGTTCTTTTCATACTCTAACGCAGAAATCGTATTTCAAATTTAAATACGACTTGGGACCATATATAACCTAAATGAAATGGTAGATTCAAAGGTTAAATGAACGTAGTGTTTGTACCTTGAGCAAAGTTTAGTAGTTTAAACAATTTTAAAATATCTCAATTTTTAGGCGAGTAAACGAAAAAGTTCGTTTCAGACTCTAATAACGCAGAAATCGTGTTTACAACTTGAAAAACGACTTGGAACCATATCTCACCTAAATTAAATGGTAGAATCAAACTTTAACCAAACGTAAAGTTTGTACCTAGGGTATTGTTGAAAAGTTTAATCAATATGAAAATATCACTATATTTAGGCGAGTATACGAAAAATGTTCTTTTCAGACTCTAAAAACGCAGAAATCGTATTTCAAATTTAAATACGACTTGGGACCATATATTACCTAAATGAAATGGTAGATTCAAAGTATAAATGAACGTAGTGTTTATACCTAGGGTATTGTTGAAAAGTTTAATCAATTTTAAAATATCACTATATTTAGGCGAGTAAACGAAAAAAGTTCGTTTCAGACTCTAATAGCGCAGAAATCGTGTTCAAAGTTGAAATACGACTTGGGACCATATTTTACCTAAATGAAATGGTAGATTCAAAGTTTAAATGAACGTTGTATTTATACCTAGGGTATTGTTGAAATGTTTAATCAATTTTAAAATATCACTATATTTAGGCGAGTAAACGAAAAATGTTCTTTTCAGACTCTAATAACGCAGAAATCGTATTTCAAATTTAAATACAACTTTGGACCATATTTTACCTAAATTAAATGGTAGATTCAAAGTTTAAATGAACGTAGTGTTTGTACCTTCAGTAAAGTTTAGAAGTTTAAACAATTTTAAAATATCTCAATTTTTTAGGTGAGTAAACGAAAAAGTTCGTTTCAGACTTTAATAACGCAGAAATCGTGTTCCAAGTTGAAATACGACTTGGGACCATATTTTACCTAAATTAAATGGTAGATTCAAAGTTTAAATGAACGTACTGTTTGTACCTTCAGTAAAGTTTAGAACTTTAAACAATTTTAAAATATCACTATGTTTAGGCGAGTAAACGAAAAAAGTTCGTTTCAAACTCTAATAACGCAGATATTGTGTTCCAAGTTGAAATACGACTTGGGACCATATATTACCTAAATGAAATGGTAGATTCAAAGTTTAAATTAACGTAGTGTTTGTACCTTGAGTAAAGTTTAGTTGTTTAAACAATTTTAAAATATCTCAATTTTTAGGCGAGTAAACGAAAAAGTTCGTTTCAGACTCTAATAACGCAGAAATCGTGTTTACAACTTGACAAACGACTTGGAACCATATCTCACCAAAATTAAATGGTAAAATCAAACTTTAACTAAACGTAAAATTTGTACCTAGGGTATTGTTGAAAAGTTTAATCAATTTTAAAATATCCCTATATTTAGGCGAGTATACGAAAAATGTTCTTTTCAGACTCTAATAACGCAGAAATCGTGTTTCAAGTTTAAATACGTAAAATATGGATTTTACCTAAATTAAATGGTAGATTCAAAATTTAAATAACCGTAGTGTTTGTACCTTGAGCAAAGTTTAGAAGTTTAAACAATTTTAAAATATCTCAATTTTAGGCGAGTAAACGAAAAAGTTCGTTTCAGACTCTAATAACGCAGAAAATTGTGTTTACAAATTGAAAAACGACTTGAAACCATATCTCACCTAATCTAAATGGTAGAATCAAACTTTAACCAAACGTAAAGTTTGTACCTAAGGTATTGTTGAAAAGTTTAAACAATTTTAAAATATCACTATTTTTAGGCGAGTAAACGAAAAAAGTTCGTTTCAGTCTCTTATAACGCAGAAATCGTATTTCAAGTTTAAATACGACTTGGGACCATATTTTACCTAAATGTTCTTTTCAGACTCTAATAACGCAGAAATCGTGTTTACAACTTGAAAAACGACTTGGAGCCATATCTCACCTAACCTAAATGGTAGAATCAAACTTTAACCAAACGTAAAGTTTGTACCTAAGGTATTGTTGAAAAGTTTAATCAATTTTAAAATATCACTATATTTAGGCGATAAACGAAAAAAGTTCGTTTCAGACTCTAATAACGCAGAAATCGTGTTTCAAGTTGAAATACGACTTGGGACCATATTTTAAATGAAATGGTAGATTCAAACTTTAAATGAACGTAGTGTTTATACCTAGGGTATTGTTGAAAAGTTTAATCAATTTTAAAATATCACTATATTTAGGTGACTATACGAAAAATGTTCTTTTCATACTCTAACGCAGAAATCGTATTTCAAATTTAAATACGACTTGGGACCATATATAACCTAAATGAAATGGTAGATTCAAAGGTTAAATGAACGTAGTGTTTGTACCTTGAGCAAAGTTTAGTAGTTTAAACAATTTTAAAATATCTCAATTTTTAGGCGAGTAAACGAAAAAGTTCGTTTCAGACTCTAATAACGCAGAAATCGTGTTTACAACTTGAAAAACGACTTGGAACCATATCTCACCTAAATTAAATGGTAGAATCAAACTTTAACCAAACGTAAAGTTTGTACCTAGGGTATTGTTGAAAAGTTTAATCAATATGAAAATATCACTATATTTAGGCGAGTATACGAAAAATGTTCTTTTCAGACTATAATAACGCAGAAATCGTGTTCCAAGTTGAAATACGACTTGGGACCATACATTACCTAAATGAAATGGTAGATTCAAAGTTTAAATTAACGTAGTGTTTGTACCTTGAGTAAAGTTTAGTTGTTTAAACAATTTAAAATATCTCAATTTTTAGGCGAGTAAACGAAAAAGTTCGTTTCAGACTCTAACAACGCAGAAATCGTGTTTCAAGTTGAAATACGACTTGGGACCATATTTTACCTAAATTAAATGGTAGATTCAGAGTTTAAATGAACGTACTGTTTGTACCTTCAGTAAAGTTTAGAAGTTTAAACAATTTTAAAATATCACTATATTTAGGCGAGTAAACAAAAAGTTCGCTTCAGACTCTAATAACGCAGAAATCGTGTTTACAACTTGAAAAACGACTTGGAACCATATCTCACCTAAATTAAATGGTAGAATCAAACTTTAACCAAACGTAAAGTTTGTACCTAGGGTATTGTTGAAAAGTTTAATCAATTTTAAAATATCACTATATTTAGGCGAGTATACGAAAAATGTTCTTTTCAGACTCTAATAACGCAGAAATCATGTTTCAAGTTGAAATACGACTTGGGACCTTATTTTACCTAAATTAAATGGAAGATTCAAAGTTTAAATGAACGTAGTGGTTGTACCTTCACTAAAGTTTAGAAGTTTAAACAATTTTAAAATATCTCAATTTTTAGGCGAGTAAACGAAAAAGTTCGTTTCAGACTCTAATAACGCAGAAATCGTATTTCAAATTTAAATACGACTTGGGACCATATATTACCTAAATGAAATCTTAGATTCAAAGTTTAAATGAACGTAGTGTTTGTACCTTGAGCAAAGTTTAGTAGTTTAAACAATTTTAAAATATCTCAATTTTTAGGCGAGTAAACGAAAAAGTTCGTTTCAGACTCTAATAACGCAGAAATCGTGTTTACAACTTGAAAAACGACTTGGAACCATATCTCACCAAAATTAAATGGTAAAATCAAACTTTAACTAAACGTAAAATTTGTACCTAGGGTATTGTTGAAAAGTTTAATCAATTTTAAAATATCCCTATATTTAGGCGAGTATACGAAAAATGTACTTTTCAGACTCAAATAACGCTGAAATCGTGTTTCAAGTCGAAATACGACTTGGGACCATATTTTACCTAAATTAAATGGTAGATTCAAAGTTTAAATGAACGTAGTGTTTGTACCTTCACTAAAGTTTAGAAGTTTAAACAATTTTAAAATATCTCAATTTTTAGGCGATTAAACGAAAAAGTTCGTTTCAGACTCTAATAACGCAGAAATTGTATTTCAAATTTAAATACGACTTGGGACCATATATTACCTAAATGAAATGGTAGATTCAAAGTTTAAATGAACGTAGTGTTTGTACCTTGAGCAAAGTTTAGAAGTTTAAACAATTTTAAAATATCTCAATTTTAGGCGAGTAAACGAAAAAGTTCGTTTCAGACTCTAATAACGCAGAATTGTGTTTACAAATTGAAAAACGACTTGGAACCATAACTCACCTAACCTAAATGGTAGAATCAAACTTTAACCAAACGTAAAGTTTGTACCTAAGGTATTGTTGAAAAGTTTAATCAATTTTAAAATATCACTATATTTAGGCAAATAAACGAAAAAAGTTCGTTTCAGACTCTAATAACGCAGAAATCGTGTTTCAAGTTGAAATACGACTTGGGACCATATTTTACCTAAATGTTCTTTTCAGACTCTAATAACGCAGAAATCGTGTTTACAACTTGAAAAACGACTTGGAACCATATCTCACCTAACCTAAATGGTAGAATCAAACTTTAACCAAACGTAAAGTTTGTACCTAAGGTATTGTTGAAAAGTTTAATCAATTTTAAAATATCACTATATTTAGGCGAGTAAACGAAAAAAGTTCGTTTCAGACTCTAATAACGCAGAAATCGTGTTTCAAGTTGAAATACGACTTGGGACCATATTTTACCTAAATGAAATGGTAGATTCAAACTTTAAATGAACGTAGTGTTTATACCTAGGGTATTGTTGAAAAGTTTAATCAATTTTAAAATATCACTATATTTAGGTGACTATACGAAAAATGTTCTTTTCATACTCTAACGCAGAAATCGTATTTCAAATTTAAATACGACTTGGGACCATATATAACCTAAATGAAATGGTAGATTCAAAGGTTAAATGAACGTAGTGTTTGTACCTTGAGCAAAGTTTAGTAGTTTAAACAATTTTAAAATATCTCAATTTTTAGGCGAGTAAACGAAAAAGTTCGTTTCAGACTCTAATAACGCAGAAATCGTGTTTACAACTTGAAAAACGACTTGGAACCATATCTCACCTAAATTAAATGGTAGAATCAAACTTTAACCAAACGTAAAGTTTGTACCTAGGGTATTGTTGAAAAGTTTAATCAATATGAAAATATCACTATATTTAGGCGAGTATACGAAAAATGTTCTTTTCAGACTCTAAAAACGCAGAAATCGTATTTCAAATTTAAATACGACTTGGGACCATATATTACCTAAATGAAATGGTAGATTCAAAGTATAAATGAACGTAGTGTTTATACCTAGGGTATTGTTGAAAAGTTTAATCAATTTTAAAATATCACTATATTTAGGCGAGTAAACGAAAAAAGTTCGTTTCAGACTCTAATAGCGCAGAAATCGTGTTCAAAGTTGAAATACGACTTGGGACCATATTTTACCTAAATGAAATGGTAGATTCAAAGTTTAAATGAACGTTGTATTTATACCTAGGGTATTGTTGAAATGTTTAATAAATTTTAAAATATCACTATATTTAGGCGAGTAAACGAAAAATGTTCTTTTCAGACTCTAATAACGCAGAAATCGTATTTCAAATTTAAATACAACTTTGGACCATATTTTACCTAAATTAAATGGTAGATTCAAAGTTTAAATGAACGTAGTGTTTGTACCTTCAGTAAAGTTTAGAAGTTTAAACAATTTTAAAATATCTCAATTTTTTAGGTGAGTAAACGAAAAAGTTCGTTTCAGACTTTAATAACGCAGAAATCGTGTTCCAAGTTGAAATACGACTTGGGACCATATTTTACCTAAATTAAATGGTAGATTCAAAGTTTAAATGAACGTACTGTTTGTACCTTCAGTAAAGTTTAGAACTTTAAACAATTTTAAAATATCCCTATGTTTAGGCGAGTAAACGAAAAAAGTTCGTTTCAAACTCTAATAACGCAGAAATTGTGTTCCAAGTTGAAATACGACTTGGGACCATATATTACCTAAATGAAATGGTAGATTCAAAGTTTAAATTAACGTAGTGTTTGTACCTTGAGTAAAGTTTAGTTGTTTAAACAATTTTAAAATATCTCAATTTTTAGGCGAGTAAACGAAAAAGTTCGTTTCAGACTCTAATAACGCAGAAAATTGTGTTTACAAATTGAAAAACGACTTGGCACCATATCTCACCTAACCTAAATGGTAGAATCAAACTTTAACCAAACGTAAAGTTTGTACCTAAGGTATTGTTGAAAAGTTTAATCAATTTTAAAATATCACTATATTTAGGCGAGTAAACGAAAAATGTTCTTTTCAGACTATAATAACGCAGAAATCGTGTTTCAAGTTGAAATACGACTTTGAACCATATTTTACCTAAATTAAATGGTAGATTCAAAGTTTAAATGAACGTAGTGTTTGTACCTTCAGTAAAGTTTAGAAGTTTAAACAATTATAAAATATCACTATTTTTAGGCGAGTAAACGAAAAAAGTTCGTTTCAGACTCTAATAACGCAGAAAATTATGTTTACAAGTTGAAAAACGACTTGGAACCATATCTCACCTAAATTAAATGGTAGAATCAAACTTTAACCAAACGTAAAGTTTGTACCTAGGGAATTGTTGAAAAGTTTAATCAATTTTAAAATATTACTATATTTAGGCGAGTATACGAAAAATGTTCTTTTCAGACTCTAATAACGCAGAAATCCTGTTTCAAGATGAAATACGACTTGGGACCATATTTTACCTAAATTAAATGGTAGATTCAAAGTTTAAATGAACGTAGTGTTTGTACCCTCACTAAAGTTTAGAAGTTTAAACAATTTTAAAATATCTCAATTTTTAGGCGAGTAAACGAAAAAGTTCGTTTCAGACTCTAATAATGCAGAAATCGTGTTTACAACTTGAAAAACGACTTGGAACCATATCTAACCTAAATTAAATGGTAGAATCAAACTTTAATCAAACGTAAAGTTTGTACCTAGGGTTTTGTTGAAAAGTTTAATCAATTTTAATATATCCCTATATTTAGGCGAGTATACGAAAAATGTTCTTTTCAGACTCTAATAACGCAGAAATCGTATTTCAAATTTAAATACGACTTGGGACCATATATTACCTAAATGAAATGGTAGATTCAAAGTTTAAATGAACGTAGTGTTTGTACCTTGAGCAAAGTTTAGTAGTTTAAACAATTTTATAATATCTCAATTTTTAGGCGAGTAAACGAAAAAGTTCGTTTCAGACTCTAATAACGCAGAAATCGTGTTTAGACTGGAAAAAAGACTTGGAACCATATCTCACCTAAATTAAATGGTAGAATCACACTTTAACTAAACGTAAAGTTTGTACCTAGGGTATTGTTGAAAAGTTTAATCAATTTTAATATATCCCTATATTTAGGCGAGTATACGAAAAATGTTCTTTTCAGACTCTAATAACGCAGAAATCGTGTTTCAAGTTGAAATACGACTTGGGACCATATTTTACCTAAATTAAATGGTAGATTCAAAGTTTAAATGAACGTACTGTTTGTACCTTCAGTAAAGTTTAGAACTTTAAACAATTTTAAAATATCACTATGTTTAGGCGAGTAAACGAAAAAAGTTCGTTTCAGACTCTAATAACGCAGAAAATTGTGTTTACAAGTTGAAAAAGGACTTGGAACCATATCTCACCTAAATTAAATGGTAGAATCAAACTTTAACAAAACGTAAAGTTTGTACCTAGGGTATCGTTGAAAAGTTTAATCAATTTTAAAATATCACTATATTTAGGCGAGTAAACGAAAAAGTTCGTTTCAGACTCTAATAACGCAGAAATCGTGTTTACAACTTGAAAAAAGACTTGGACCCATATCTCACCTAAATTAAATGGTAGAATCAAACTTTAACTAAACGTAAAGTTTGTACCTAGGGTATTGTTGAAAAGTTTAATCAATATGAAAATATCACTATATTTAGGCGAGTATACGAAAAATGTTCTTTTCAGACTCTAAAAACGCAGAAATCGTATTTCAAATTTAAATACGACTTGGGACCATATATTACCTAAATGAAATGGTAGATTCAAAGTATAAATGAACGTAGTGTTTATACCTAGGGTATTGTTGAAAAGTTTAATCAATTTTAAAATATCACTATATTTAGGCGAGTAAACGAAAAAAGTTCGTTTCAGACTCTAATAACGCAGAAATCGTGTTTCAAGTTGAAATACGACTTGGGACCATATTTTACCTAAATGAAATGGTAGATTCAAACTTTAAATGAACGTAGTGTTTATACCTAGGGTATTGTTGAAAAGTTTAATCAATTTTAAAATATCACTATATTTAGGTGACTATACGAAAAATGTTCTTTTCATACTCTAACGCAGAAATCGTATTTCAAATTTAAATACGACTTGGGACCATATATAACCTAAATGAAATGGTAGATTCAAAGGTTAAATGAACGTAGTGTTTGTACCTTGAGCAAAGTTTAGTAGTTTAAACAATTTTAAAATATCTCAATTTTTAGGCGAGTAAACGAAAAAGTTCGTTTCAGACTCTAATAACGCAGAAATCGTGTTTACAACTTGAAAAACGACTTGGAACCATATCTCACCTAAATTAAATGGTAGAATCAAACTTTAACCAAACGTAAAGTTTGTACCTAGGGTATTGTTGAAAAGTTTAATCAATATGAAAATATCACTATATTTAGGCGAGTATACGAAAAATGTTCTTTTCAGACTCTAAAAACGCAGAAATCGTATTTCAAATTTAAATACGACTTGGGACCATATATTACCTAAATGAAATGGTAGATTCAAAGTATAAATGAACGTAGTGTTTATACCTAGGGTATTGTTGAAAAGTTTAATCAATTTTAAAATATCACTATATTTAGGCGAGTAAACGAAAAAAGTTCGTTTCAGACTCTAATAGCGCAGAAATCGTGTTCAAAGTTGAAATACGACTTGGGACCATATTTTACCTAAATGAAATGGTAGATTCAAAGTTTAAATGAACGTTGTATTTATACCTAGGGTATTGTTGAAATGTTTAATCAATTTTAAAATATCACTATATTTAGGCGAGTAAACGAAAAATGTTCTTTTCAGACTCTAATAACGCAGAAATCGTATTTCAAATTTAAATACAACTTTGGACCATATTTTACCTAAATTAAATGGTAGATTCAAAGTTTAAATGAACGTAGTGTTTGTACCTTCAGTAAAGTTTAGAAGTTTAAACAATTTTAAAATATCTCAATTTTTTAGGTGAGTAAACGAAAAAGTTCGTTTCAGACTTTAATAACGCAGAAATCGTGTTCCAAGTTGAAATACGACTTGGGACCATATTTTACCTAAATTAAATGGTAGATTCAAAGTTTAAATGAACGTACTGTTTGTACCTTCAGTAAAGTTTAGAACTTTAAACAATTTTAAAATATCACTATGTTTAGGCGAGTAAACGAAAAAAGTTCGTTTCAAACTCTAATAACGCAGATATTGTGTTCCAAGTTGAAATACGACTTGGGACCATATATTACCTAAATGAAATGGTAGATTCAAAGTTTAAATTAACGTAGTGTTTGTACCTTGAGTAAAGTTTAGTTGTTTAAACAATTTTAAAATATCTCAATTTTTAGGCGAGTAAACGAAAAAGTTCGTTTCAGACTCTAATAACGCAGAAAATTGTGTTTACAAATTGAAAAACGACTTGGCACCATATCTCACCTAACCTAAATGGTAGAATCAAACTTTAACCAAACGTAAAGTTTGTACCTAAGGTATTGTTGAAAAGTTTAATCAATTTTAAAATATCACTATATTTAGGCGAGTAAACGAAAAATGTTCTTTTCAGACTATAATAACGCAGAAATCGTGTTTCAAGTTGAAATACGACTTTGAACCATATTTTACCTAAATTAAATGGTAGATTCAAAGTTTAAATGAACGTAGTGTTTGTACCTTCAGTAAAGTTTAGAAGTTTAAACAATTTTAAAATATCACTATTTTTAGGCGAGTAAACGAAAAAAGTTCGTTTCAGTCTCTTATAACGCAGAAATCGTATTTCAATTTTAAATACGACTTGGGACCATATTTTACCTAAATGAAATGGTAGATTCAAAGTTTAAATGAACGTAGGGTTTGTACCTTCAGTAAAGTTTAGAAGTTTAAACAATTTTAAAATATCTCAAATTTTAGGCGAGTAAACGAAAAAGTTCGTTTCAGACTCTAATAACGCAGAAATCGTGGTCCAAGTTGAAATACGACTTGGGTCCATATTTTTCCTTAATTAAATGGTAGAATCAAACTTTAACCAAACGTAAAGTTTGTACCTAGGGTATTGTTGAAAAGTTTAATCAATATGAAAATATCACTATATTTAGGCGAGTATACGAAAAATGTTCTTTTCAGACTCTAATAACGCAGAAATCGTGTTTCAAGTTGAAATACGACTTGGGACCATATTTTACCTAAATTAAATGGTAGATTCAGAGTTTAAATGAACGTACTGTTTGTACCTTCAGTAAAGTTTAGAAGTTTAAACAATTTTAAAATATCACTATATTTAGGCGCGTAAACAAAAAGTTCGTTTCAGACTCTAATAACGCAGAAAATTATGTTTACAAGTTGAAAAACGACTTGGAACCATATCTCACCTAAATTAAATGGTAAAATCAAACTTTAACCAAACGTAAAGTTTGTACCTAGGGAATTGTTGAAAAGTTTAATCAATTTTAAAATATTACTATATTTAGGCGAGTATACGAAAAATGTTCTTTTCAGACTCTAATAACGCAGAAATCCTGTTTCAAGATGAAATACGACTTGGGACCATATTTTACCTAAATTAAATGGTAGATTCAAAGTTTAAATGAACGTAGTGTTTGTACCCTCACTAAAGTTTAGAAGTTTAAACAATTTTAAAATATCTCAATTTTTAGGCGAGTAAACGAAAAAGTTCGTTTCAGACTCTAATAATGCAGAAATCGTGTTTACAACTTAAAAAACGACTTGGAACCATATCTAACCTAAATTAAATGGTAGAATCAAACTTTAATCAAACGTAAAGTTTGTACCTAGGGTTTTGTTGAAAAGTTTAATCAATTTTAATATATCCCTATATTTAGGCGAGTATACGAAAAATGTTCTTTTCAGACTCTAATAACGCAGAAATCGTATTTCAAATTTAAATACGACTTGGGACCATATATTACCTAAATGAAATGGTAGATTCAAAGTTTAAATGAACGTAGTGTTTGTACCTTGAGCAAAGTTTAGTAGTTTAAACAATTTTATAATATCTCAATTTTTAGGCGAGTAAACGAAAAAGTTCGTTTCAGACTCTAATAACGCAGAAATCGTGTTTAGACTGGAAAAAAGACTTGGAACCATAT
Organism: Pterostichus niger; assembly: GCA_947425015.1. Classification (NCBI taxonomy): domain Eukaryota; kingdom Metazoa; phylum Arthropoda; class Insecta; order Coleoptera; family Carabidae; genus Pterostichus; species Pterostichus niger. The sequence goes on from OX380342.1 coordinate 17,123,529, forward strand.
CTCACCTAAATTAAATGGTAGAATCACACTTTAACTAAACGTAAAGTTTGTACCTAGGGTATTGTTGAAAAGTTTAATCAATTTTAATATATCCCTATATTTAGGCGAGTATACGAAAAATGTTCTTTTCAGACTCTAATAACGCAGAAATCGTGTTTCAAGTTGAAATACGACTTGGGACCATATTTTACCTAAATTAAATGGTAGATTCAAAGTTTAAATGAACGTACTGTTTGTACCTTCAGTAAAGTTTAGAACTTTAAACAATTTTAAAATATCACTATGTTTAGGCGAGTAAACGAAAAAAGTTCGTTTCAGACTCTAATAACGCAGAAAATTGTGTTTACAAGTTGAAAAAGGACTTGGAACCATATCTCACCTAAATTAAATGGTAGAATCAAACTTTAACAAAACGTAAAGTTTGTACCTAGGGTATCGTTGAAAAGTTTAATCAATTTTAAAATATCACTATATTTAGGCGAGTAAACGAAAAAGTTCGTTTCAGACTCTAATAACGCAGAAATCGTGTTTACAACTTGAAAAAAGACTTGGAACCATATCTCACCTAAATTAAATGGTAGAATCAAACTTTAACTAAACGTAAAGTTTGTACCTAGGGTATTGTTGAAAAGTTTAATCAATTTTAAAATATCCCTATATTTAGGCGAGTATACGAAAAATGTTCTTTTCAGACTCTAATAACGCAGAAATCGTGTTTCAAGATGAAATACGACTTTTGACCATATTTTACCTAAATTAAATGGTAGATTCAAAGTTTAAATGAACGTAGTGTTTGTACCCTTACTAAAGTTTAGAAGTTTAAACAATTTTAAAATATCTCAATTTTAGGCGAGTAAACGAAAAAGTTCGTTTCAGACTCTAATAACGCAGAAAATTGTGTTTACAAATTGAAAAACGACTTGGAACCATATCTCACCTAACCTAAATGGTAGAATCAAACTTTAACCAAACGTAAAGTTTGTACCTAAGGTATTGTTGAAAAGTTTAATCAATTTTAAAATATCACTATATTTAGGCGAGTAAACGAAAAAAGTTCGTTTCAGACTCTAATAACGCAGAAATCGTGTTTCAAGTTTAAATACGACTTGGGATCATATTTTACCTAAATGAAATGGTAGATTCAAAGTTTAAATGAACGTAGTGTTTGTACCTTGAGCAAAGTTTAGTAGTTTAAACAATTTTAAAATATCTCAATTTTTAGGCGAGTAAACGAAAAAGTTCGTTTCAGACTCTAATAACGCAGAAATCGTGTTTACAACTTGACAAACGACTTGGAACCATATCTCACCAAAATTAAATGGTTAATCAAACTTTAACTAAACGTAAAATTTGTACCTAGGGTATTGTTGAAAAGTTTAATCAATTTTAAAATATCCCTATATTTAGGCGAGTATACGAGAAATGTTCTTTTCAGACTCTAATAACGCAGAAATCGTGTTTCAAGTTTAAATACGTAAAATATGGATTTTACCTAAATTAAATGGTAGATTCAAAATTTAAATAACCGTAGTGTTTGTACCTTGAGCAAAGTTTAGAAGTTTAAACAATTTTAAAATATCTCTATTTTAGGCGAGTAAACGAAAAAGTTCGTTTCAGACTCTAATAACGCAGAAAATTGTGTTTACAAATTGAAAAACGACTTGGGACCATATTTCACCTAAATGAAATGGTAGATTCAAAGTTTAAATGAACGTAGTGTTTATACCTAGGGTATTGTTGAAAAGTTTAATCAATTTTAAAATATCCCTATATTTAGGCGAGTAAACGAAAAAGTTTGTTTCAGACTCTAACAACGCAGAAATCGTGTTTCAAGTTGAAATACGACTTGGGACCATATTTTACCTAAATTAAATGGTAGATTCAGAGTTTAAATGAACGTACTGTTTGTACCTTCAGTAAAGTTTAGAAGTTTAAACAATTTTAAAATATCACTATATTTAGGCGAGTAAACAAAAAGTTCGTTTCAGACTCTAATAACGCAGAAATCGTGTTTACAACTTGAAAAACGACTTGGAACCATTCTCACCTAAATTAAATGGTAGAATCAAACTTTAACCAAACGTAAAGTTTGTACCTAGGGTATTGTTGAAAAGTTAAATCAATTTTAAAATATCACTATATTTAGGCGAGTATACGAAAAATGTTCTTTTCAGACTCTAATAACGCAGAAATCGTGTTTCAAGTTGAAATACGACTTGGGACCATATTTTACCTAAATTAAAAGGTAGATTCAAAGTTTAAATGAACGTAGTGTTTGTACCTTCAGTAAAGTTTAGAAGTTTAAACAATTTTAAAATATCTCAATTTTTAGGCGAGTAAACGAAAAAGTTCGTTTCAGACTCTAATAACGCAGAAATCGTATTTCAAATTTAAATACGACTTGGGACCATATATTACCTAAATGAAATGGTAGATTCAAAGTTTAAATGAACGTAGTGTTTGTACCTTGAGCAAAGTTTAGTAGTTTAAACAATTTTAAAATATCTCAATTTTTAGGCGAGTAAACGAAAAAGTTCGTTTCAGACTCTAATAACGCAGAAATCGTGTTTACAACTTGACAAACGACTTGGAACCATATCTCACCAAAATTAAATGGTAAAATCAAACTTTAACTAAACGAAAAATTTGTACCTAGGGTATTGTTGAAAAGTTTAATCAATTTTAAAATATCCCTATATTTAGGCGAGTATCCGAAAAATGTTCTTTTCAGACTCTAATAACGCAGAAATCGTGTTTCAAGTTTAAATACGTAAAATATGGATTTTACCTAAATTAAATGGTAGATTCAAAATTTAAATAACCGTAGTGTTTGTACCTTGAGCAAAGTTTAGAAGTTTAAACAATTTTAAAATATCTCAATTTTAGGCGAGTAAACGAAAAAGTTCGTTTCAGACTCTAATAACCCAGAAAATTGTGTTTACAAATTGAAAAACGACTTGGAACCATATCTCACCTAACCTAAATGGTAGAATCAAACTTTAACCAAACGTAAAGTTTGTACCTAAGGTATTGTTGAAAAGTTTAAACAATTTTAAAATATCACTATTTTTAGGCGAGTAAACGAAAAAAGTTCGTTTCAGTCTCTTATAACGCAGAAATCGTATTTCAAGTTTAAATACGACTTAGGACCATGTTTTACCTAAATGTTATTTTCAGACTCTAATAACGCAGAAATCGTGTTTACAACTTGAAAAACGACTTGGAACCATATCTCACCTAAATTAAATGGTAGAATCAAACTTTAACCAAACGTAAAGTTTGTACCTAGGGTATTGTTGAAAAGTTTAATCAATTTTAAAATATCCCTATATTTAGGCGAGTATACAAAAAATGTTCTTTTCAGACTCTAATAACGCAGAAATCGTGTTTCAAGTTTAAATACGTAAAATATGGATTTTACCTAAATTAAATGGTAGATTCAAAATTTAAATAACCGTAGTGTTTGTACCTTGAGCAAAGTTTAGAAGTTTAAACAATTTTAAAATATCTCAATTTTAGGCGAGTAAACGAAAAAGTTCGTTTCAGACTCTAATAACCCAGAAAATTGTGTTTACAAATTGAAAAACGACTTGGAACCATATCTCACCTAACCTAAATGGTAGAATCAAACTTTAACCAAACGTAAAGTTTGTACCTAAGGTATTGTTGAAAAGTTTAAACAATTTTAAAATATCACTATTTTTAGGCGAGTAAACGAAAAAAGTTCGTTTCAGTCTCTTATAACGCAGAAATCGTATTTCAAGTTTAAATACGACTTAGGACCATGTTTTACCTAAATGTTATTTTCAGACTTTAATAACGCAGAAATCGTGTTTACAACTTGAAAAACGACTTGGAACCATATCTCACCTAAATTAAATGGTAGAATCAAACTTTAACTAAACGTAAAGTTTGTACCTAGGGTATTGTTGAAAATTTTAATCAATTTTAAAATATCCCTATATTTAGGCGAGTATACGAAAAATGTTCTTTTCAGACTCTAATAACGCAGAAATCGTGTTTCAAGTTGAAATACGACTTGGGACCATATTTTACCTAAATGAAATGGTAGATTCAAAGTTTAAATGAACGTAGTGTTTATACCTAGGGTATTGTTGAAAAGTTTAATCAATTTTAAAATATCCCTATATTTAGGCGAGTAAACGAAAAAGTTTGTTTCAGACTCTAACAACGCAGAAATCGTGTTTCAAGTTGAAATACGACTTGGGACCATATTTTACCTAAATTAAATGGTAGATTCAGAGTTTAAATGAACGTACTGTTTGTACCTTCAGTAAAGTTTAGAAGTTTAAACAATTTTAAAATATCACTATATTTAGGCGAGTAAACAAAAAGTTCGTTTCAGACTCTAATAACGCAGAAATCGTGTTTACAACTTGAAAAACGACTTGGAACCATTCTCACCTAAATTAAATGGTAGAATCATACTTTAACCAAACGTAAAGTTTGTACCTAGGGTATTGTTGAAAAGTTAAATCAATTTTAAAATATCACTATATTTAGGCGAGTATACGAAAAATGTTCTTTTCAGACTCTAATAACGCAGAAATCGTGTTTCAAGTTGAAATACGACTTGGGACCATATTTTACCTAAATTAAAAGGTAGATTCAAAGTTTAAATGAACGTAGTGTTTGTACCTTCAGTAAAGTTTAGAAGTTTAAACAATTTTAAAATATCTCAATTTTTAGGCGAGTAAACGAAAAAGTTCGTTTCAGACTCTAATAACGCAGAAATCGTATTTCAAATTTAAATACGACTTGGGACCATATATTACCTAAATGAAATGGTAGATTCAAAGTTTAAATGAACGTAGTGTTTGTACCTTGAGCAAAGTTTAGTAGTTTAAACAATTTTAAAATATCTCAATTTTTAGGCGAGTAAACGAAAAAGTTCGTTTCAGACTCTAATAACGCAGAAATCGTGTTTACAACTTGACAAACGACTTGGAACCATATCTCACCAAAATTAAATGGTAAAATCAAACTTTAACTAAACGAAAAATTTGTACCTAGGGTATTGTTGAAAAGTTTAATCAATTTTAAAATATCCCTATATTTAGGCGAGTATCCGAAAAATGTTCTTTTCAGACTCTAATAACGCAGAAATCGTGTTTCAAGTTTAAATACGTAAAATATGGATTTTACCTAAATTAAATGGTAGATTCAAAATTTAAATAACCGTAGTGTTTGTACCTTGAGCAAAGTTTAGAAGTTTAAACAATTTTAAAATATCTCAATTTTAGGCGAGTAAACGAAAAAGTTCGTTTCAGACTCTAATAACCCAGAAAATTGTGTTTACAAATTGAAAAACGACTTGGAACCATATCTCACCTAACCTAAATGGTAGAATCAAACTTTAACCAAACGTAAAGTTTGTACCTAAGGTATTGTTGAAAAGTTTAAACAATTTTAAAATATCACTATTTTTAGGCGAGTAAACGAAAAAAGTTCGTTTCAGTCTCTTATAACGCAGAAATCGTATTTCAAGTTTAAATACGACTTAGGACCATGTTTTACCTAAATGTTATTTTCAGACTCTAATAACGCAGAAATCGTGTTTACAACTTGAAAAACGACTTGGAACCATATCTCACCTAAATTAAATGGTAGAATCAAACTTTAACCAAACGTAAAGTTTGTACCTAGGGTATTGTTGAAAAGTTTAATCAATTTTAAAATATCCCTATATTTAGGCGAGTATACAAAAAATGTTCTTTTCAGACTCTAATAACGCAGAAATCGTGTTTCAAGTTTAAATACGTAAAATATGGATTTTACCTAAATTAAATGGTAGATTCAAAATTTAAATAACCGTAGTGTTTGTACCTTGAGCAAAGTTTAGAAGTTTAAACAATTTTAAAATATCTCAATTTTAGGCGAGTAAACGAAAAAGTTCGTTTCAGACTCTAATAACCCAGAAAATTGTGTTTACAAATTGAAAAACGACTTGGAACCATATCTCACCTAACCTAAATGGTAGAATCAAACTTTAACCAAACGTAAAGTTTGTACCTAAGGTATTGTTGAAAAGTTTAAACAATTTTAAAATATCACTATTTTTAGGCGAGTAAACGAAAAAAGTTCGTTTCAGTCTCTTATAACGCAGAAATCGTATTTCAAGTTTAAATACGACTTAGGACCATGTTTTACCTAAATGTTATTTTCAGACTTTAATAACGCAGAAATCGTGTTTACAACTTGAAAAACGACTTGGAACCATATCTCACCTAAATTAAATGGTAGAATCAAACTTTAACTAAACGTAAAGTTTGTACCTAGGGTATTGTTGAAAATTTTAATCAATTTTAAAATATCCCTATATTTAGGCGAGTATACGAAAAATGTTCTTTTCAGACTCTAATAACGCAGAAATCGTGTTTCAAGTTGAAATACGACTTGGGACCATATTTTACCTAAATGAAATGGTAGATTCAAAGTTTAAATGAACGTAGTGTTTATACCTAGGGTATTGTTGAAAAGTTTAATCAATTTTAAAATATCCCTATATTTAGGCGAGTAAACGAAAAAGTTTGTTTCAGACTCTAACAACGCAGAAATCGTGTTTCAAGTTGAAATACGACTTGGGACCATATTTTACCTAAATTAAATGGTAGATTCAGAGTTTAAATGAACGTACTGTTTGTACCTTCAGTAAAGTTTAGAAGTTTAAACAATTTTAAAATATCACTATATTTAGGCGAGTAAACAAAAAGTTCGTTTCAGACTCTAATAACGCAGAAATCGTGTTTACAACTTGAAAAACGACTTGGAACCATTCTCACCTAAATTAAATGTTAGTATCAAACTTTAACCAAACGTAAAGTTTGTACCTAGGGTATTGTTGAAAAGTTTAATCAATTTTAAAATATCACTATATTTAGGCGAGTATACGAAAAATGTTCTTTTCAGACTCTAATAACGCAGAAATCGTGTTTCAAGTTGAAATACGACTTGGGACCATATTTTACCTAAATTAAATGGTAGATTCAAAGTTTAAATGAACGTAGTGTTTGTACCTTCAGTAAAGTTTAGAAGTTTAAACAATTTTAAAATATCTCAATTTTTAGGCGAGTAAACGAAAAAGTTCGTTTCAGACTCTAATAACGCAGAAATCGTATTTCAAATTTAAATACGACTTGGGACCATATATTACCTAAATGAAATGGTAGATTCAAAGTTTAAATGAACGTAGTGTTTGTACCTTGAGCAAAGTTTAGAAGGTTAAACAATTTTAAAATATCTCAATTTTTAGGCGAGTAAACGAAAAAGTTCGTTTCAGACTCTAATAACGCAGAAATTGTATTTCAAATTTAAATTCGACTTAGGACCATATATTACCTAAATGAAATGGTAGATTCAAAGTTTAAATGAACGTAGTGTTTGTACCTTGAGCAAAGTTTAGTAGTTTAAACAATTTTAAAATATCTCAATTTTTAGGCGAGTAAACGAAAAAGTTCGTTTCAGACTCTAATAACGCAGAAATCGTGTTTACAACTTGACAAACGACTTGGAACCATATCTCACCAAAATTAAATGGTAAAATCAAACTTTAACTAAACGTAAAATTTGTACCTAGGGTATTGTTGAAAAGTTTAATCAATTTTAAAATATCCCTATATTTAGGCGAGTATACGAAAAATGTTCTTTTCAGACTCTAATAACGCAGAAATCGTGTTTCAAGTTTAAATACGTAAAATATGGATTTTACCTAAATTAAATGGTAGATTCAAAATTTAAATAACCGTAGTGTTTGTACCTTGAGCAAAGTTTAGAAGTTTAAACAATTTTAAAATATCTCAATTTTAGGCGAGTAAACGAAAAAGTTCGTTTCAGACTCTAATAACGCAGAAAATTGTGTTTACAAATTGAAAAACGACTTGAAACCATATCTCACCTAATCTAAATGGTAGAATCAAACTTTAACCAAACGTAAAGTTTGTACCTAAGGTATTGTTGAAAAGTTTAAACAATTTTAAAATATCACTATTTTTAGGCGAGTAAACGAAAAAAGTTCGTTTCAGTCTCTTATAACGCAGAAATCGTATTTCAAGTTTAAATACGACTTGGGACCATATTTTACCTAAATGTTCTTTTCAGACTCTAATAACGCAGAAATCGTGTTTACAACTTGAAAAACGACTTGGAACCATATCTCACCTAAATTAAATGGTAGAATCAAACTTTAACTAAACGTAAAGTTTGTACCTAGGGTATTGTTGAAAAGTTTAATTAATTTTAAAATATCCCTATATTTAGGCGAGTATACGAAAAATGTTCTTTTCAGACTCTAATAACGCAGATATCGTGTTTCAAGTTGAAATACGACTTGGGACCATATTTCACCTAAATGAAATGGTAGATTCAAAGTTTAAATGAACGTAGTGTTTATACCTAGAATATTGTTGAAAAGTTTAATCAATTTTAAAATATCCCTATATTTAGGCGAGTAAACGAAAAAGTTTGTTTCAGACTCTAACAACGCAGAAATCGTGTTTCAAGTTGAAATACGACTTGGGACCATATTTTACCTAAATTAAATGGTAGATTCAGAGTTTAAATGAACGTACTGTTTGTACCTTCAGTAAAGTTTAGAAGTTTAAACAATTTTAAAATATCACTATATTTAGGCGAGTAAACAAAAAGTTCGTTTCAGACTCTAATAACGCAGAAATCGTGTTTACAACTTGAAAAACGACTTGGAACCATTCTCACCTAAATTAAATGTTAGAATCAAACTTTAACCAAACGTAAAGTTTGTACCTAGGGTATTGTTGAAAAGTTTAATCAATTTTAAAATATCACTATATTTAGGCGAGTATACGAAAAATGTTCTTTTCAGACTCTAATAACGCAGAAATCGTGTTTCAAGTTGAAATACGACTTGGGACCATATTTTACCTAAATTAAAAGGTAGATTCAAAGTTTAAATGAACGTAGTGTTTGTACCTTCAGTAAAGTTTAGAAGTTTAAACAATTTTAAAATATCTCAATTTTTAGGCGAGTAAACAAAAAGTTCGTTTCAGACTCTAATAACGCAGAAATCGTGTTTACAACTTGAAAAACGACTTGGAACCATTCTCACCTAAATTAAATGTTAGTATCAAACTTTAACCAAACGTAAAGTTTGTACCTAGGGTATTGTTGAAAAGTTTAATCAATTTTAAAATATCACTATATTTAGGCGAGTATACGAAAAATGTTCTTTTCAGACTCTAATAACGCAGAAATCGTGTTTCAAGTTGAAATACGACTTGGGACCATATTTTACCTAAATTAAATGGTAGATTCAAAGTTTAAATGAACGTAGTGTTTGTACCTTCAGTAAAGTTTAGAAGTTTAAACAATTTTAAAATATCTCAATTTTTAGGCGAGTAAACGAAAAAGTTCGTTTCAGACTCTAATAACGCAGAAATCGTATTTCAAATTTAAATACGACTTGGGACCATATATTACCTAAATGAAATGGTAGATTCAAAGTTTAAATGAACGTAGTGTTTGTACCTTGAGCAAAGTTTAGAAGGTTAAACAATTTTAAAATATCTCAATTTTTAGGCGAGTAAACGAAAAAGTTCGTTTCAGACTCTAATAACGCAGAAATCGTATTTCAAATTTAAATACGACTTGGGACCATATATTACCTAAATGAAATGGTAGATTCAAAGTTTAAATGAACGTAGTGTTTGTACCTTGAGCAAAGTTTAGTAGTTTAAACAATTTTAAAATATCTCAATTTTTAGGCGAATAAACGAAAAAGTTCGTTTCAGACTCTAATAACGCAGAAATCGTGTTTACAACTTGAAAAACGACTTGGAACCATATCTCACCAAAATTAAATGGTAAAATCAAACTTTAACTAAACGTAAAATTTGTACCTAGGGTATTGTTGAAAAGTTTAATCAATCTTAAAATATCCCTATATTTAGGCGAGTATTCGAAAAATGTTCTTTTCAGACTCTAATAACGCAGAAATCGTGTTTCAAGTTTAAATACGTAAAATATGGATTTTACCTAAATTAAATGGTAGATTCAAAATTTAAATAACCGTAGTGTTTGTACCTTGAGCAAAGTTTAGAAGTTTAAACAATTTTAAAATATCTCAATTTTAGGCGAGTAAACGAAAAAGTTCGTTTCAGACTCTAATAACGCAGAAAATTGTGTTTACAAATTGAAAAACGACTTGGAACCATATCTCACCTAACCTAAATGGTAGAATCAAACTTTAACCAAACGTAAAGTTTGTACCTAAGGTATTGTTGAAAAGTTTAAACAATTTTAAAATATCACTATTTTTAGGCGAGTAAACGAAAAAAGTTCGTTTCAGTCTCTTATAACGCAGAAATCGTATTTCAAGTTTAAATACGACTTGGGATCATATTTTACCTAAATGAAATGGTAGATTCAAAGTTTAAATGAACGTAGTGTTTGTACCTTGAGCAAAGTTTAGTAGTTTAAACAATTTTAAAATATCTCAATTTTTAGGCGAGTAAACGAAAAAGTTCGTTTCAGACTCTAATAACGCAGAAATAGTGTTTACAACTTGACAAACGACTTGGAACCATATCTCACCAAAATTAAATGGTAAAATCAAAATTTAACTAAACGTAAAATTTGTACCTAGGGTATTGTTGAAAAGTTTAATCAATTTTAAAATATCCCTATATTTAGGCGAGTATACGAAAAATGTTCTTTTCAGACTCTAATAACGCAGAAATCGTGTTTCAAGTTTAAATACGTAAAATATGGATTTTACCTAAATTAAATGGTAGATTCAAAATTTAAATAACCGTAGTGTTTGTACCTTGAGCAAAGTTTAGAAGTTTAAACAATTTTAAAATATCTCTATTTTAGGCGAGTAAAGGAAAAAGTTCGTTTCAGACTCTAATAACGCAGAAAATTGTGTTTACAAATTGAAAAACGACTTGGAACCATATCTCACCTAACCTAAATGGTAGAATCAAACTTGAACCAAACGTAAAGTTTGTACCTAAGGTATTGTTGAAAAGTTTAAACAATTTTAAAATATCACTATTTTTAGGCGAGTAAACGAAAAAAGTTCGTTTCAGTCTCTTATAACGCAGAAATCGTATTTCAAGTTTAAATACGACTTGGGATCATATTTTACCTAAATGTTCTTTTCAGACTCTAATAACGCAGAAATCGTGTTTACAACTTGAAAAACGACTTGGAACCATATCTCACCTAAATTAAATGGTAGAATCAAACTTTAACTAAACGTAAAGTTTGTACCTAGGGTATTGTTGAAAAGTTTAATCAATTTTAAAATATCCCTATATTTAGGCGAGTATACGAAAAATGTTCTTTTCAGACTCTAATACCGCAGAAATCGTGTTTCAAGTTGACATACGACTTGGGACCAAATTTTACCTAAATGAAATGGTAGATTCAAAGTTTAAATGAACGTAGTGTTTATACCTAGGGTATTGTTGAAAAGTTTAATCAATTTTAAAATATCCCTATATTTAGGCGAGTAAACGAAAAAGTTTGTTTCAGACTCTAACAACGCAGAAATCGTGTTTCAAGTTGAAATACGACTTGGGACCATATTTTACCTAAATTAAATGGTAGATTCAAAGTTTAAATGAACGTAGTGTTTATACCTAGGGTATTGTTGAAAAGTTTAATCAATTTTAAAATATCCCTATATTTAGGCGAGTAAACGAAAAAGTTTGTTTCAGACTCTAACAACGCAGAAATCGTGTTTCAAGTTGAAATACGACTTGGGACCATATTTTACCTAAATTAAATGGTAGATTCAGAGTTTAAATGAACGTACTGTTTGTACCTTCAGTAAAGTTTAGAAGTTTAAACAATTTTAAAATATCACTATATTTAGGCGAGTAAACAAAAAGTTCGTTTCAGACTCTAATAACGCAGAAATCGTGTTTACAACTTGAAAAACGACTTGGAACCATTCTCACCTAAATTAAATGGTAGAATCAAACTTTAACCAAACGTAAAGTTTGTACCTAGGGTATTGTTGAAAAGTTTAATCAATTTTAAAATATCACTATATTTAGGCGAGTATACGAAAAATGTTCTTTTCAGACTCTAATAACGCAGAAATCGTGTTTCAAGTTGAAATACGACTTGGGACCATATTTTACCTAAATTAAAAGGTAGATTCAAAGTTTAAATGAACGTAGTGTTTGTACCTTCAGTAAAGTTTAGAAGTTTAAACAATTTTAAAATATCTCAATTTTTAGGCGAGTAAACGAAAAAGTTCGTTTCAGACTCTAATAACGCAGAAATCGTATTTCAAATTTAAATACGACTTGGGACCATATATTACCTAAATGAAATGGTAGATTCAAAGTTTAAATGAACGTAGTGTTTGTACCTTGAGCAAAGTTTAGTAGTTTAAACAATTTTAAAATATCTCAATTTTTAGGCGAGTAAACGAAAAAGTTCGTTTCAGACTCTAATAACGCAGAAATCGTGTTTACAACTTGACAAACGACTTGGAACCATATCTCACCAAAATTAAATGGTAAAATCAAACTTTAACTAAACGAAAAATTTGTACCTAGGGTATTGTTGAAAAGTTTAATCAATTTTAAAATATCCCTATATTTAGGCGAGTATCCGAAAAATGTTCTTTTCAGACTCTAATAACGCAGAAATCGTGTTTCAAGTTTAAATACGTAAAATATGGATTTTACCTAAATTAAATGGTAGATTCAAAATTTAAATAACCGTAGTGTTTGTACCTTGAGCAAAGTTTAGAAGTTTAAACAATTTTAAAATATCTCAATTTTAGGCGAGTAAACGAAAAAGTTCGTTTCAGACTCTAATAACGCAGAAAATTGTGTTTACAAATTGAAAAACGACTTGGAACCATATCTCACCTAACCTAAATGGTAGAATCAAACTTTAACCAAACGTAAAGTTTGTACCTAAGGTATTGTTGAAAAGTTTAAACAATTTTAAAATATCACTATTTTTAGGCGAGTAAACGAAAAAAGTTCGTTTCAGTCTCTTATAACGCAGAAATCGTATTTCAAGTTTAAATACGACTTGGGATCATATTTTACCTAAATGAAATGGTAGATTCAAAGTTTAAATGAACGTAGTGTTTGTACCTTGAGCAAAGTTTAGTAGTTTAAACAATTTTAAAATATCTCAATTTTTAGGCGAGTAAACGAAAAAGTTCGTTTCAGACTCTAATAACGCAGAAATCGTGTTTACAACTTGACAAACGACTTAGAACCATATCTCACCAAAATTAAATGGTAAAATCAAACTTTAACTAAACGTAAAATTTGTACCTAGGGTATTGTTGAAAAGTTTAATCAATTTTAAAATATCCCTATATTTAGGCGAGTATACGAAAAATGTTCTTTTCAGACTCTAATAACGCAGAAATCGTGTTTCAAGTTTAAATACGTAAAATATGGATTTTACCTAAATTAAATGGTAGATTCAAAATTTAAATAACCGTAGTGTTTGTACCTTGAGCAAAGTTTAGAAGTTTAAACAATTTTAAAATATCTCTATTTTAGGCGAGTAAAGGAAAAAGTTCGTTTCAGACTCTAATAACGCAGAAAAATGTGTTTACAAATTGAAAAACGACTTGGAATCATATCTCACCTAACCTAAATGGTAGAATCAAACTTTAACCAAACGTAAAGTTTGTACCTAAGGTATTGTTGAAAAGTTTAAACCATTTTAAAATATCACTATTTTTAGGCGAGTAAACGAAAAAAGTTCGTTTCAGTCTCTTATAACGCAGAAATCGTATTTCAAGTTTAAATACGACTTGGGATCATATTTTACCTAAATGTTCTTTTCAGACTCTAATAACGCAGAAATCGTGTTTACAACTTGAAAAACGACTTGGAACCATATCTCACCTAAATTAAATGGTAGAATCAAACTTTAACTAAACGTAAAGTTTGTACCTAGGGTATTGTTGAAAAGTTTAATCAATTTTAAAATATCCCTATATTTAGGCGAGTATACGAAAAATGTTCTTTTCAGACTCTAATAACGCAGAAATCGTGTTTCAAGTTGAAATACGACTTGGGACCATATTTTACCTAAATGAAATGGTAGATTCAAAGTTTAAATGAACGTAGTGTTTATACCTAGGGTATTGTTGAAAAGTTTAATCAATTTTAAAATATCCCTATATTTAGGCGAGTAAACGAAAAAGTTTGTTTCAGACTCTAACAACGCAGAAATCGTGTTTCAAGTTGAAATACGACTTGGGACCATATTTTACCTAAATTAAATGGTAGATTCAGAGTTTAAATGAACGTACTGTTTGTACCTTCAGTAAAGTTTAGAAGTTTAAACAATTTTAAAATATCACTATATTTAGGCGAGTAAACAAAAAGTTCGTTTCAGACTCTAATAACGCAGAAATCGTGTTTACAACTTGAAAAACGACTTGGAACCATTCTCACCTAAATTAAATGGTAGAATCAAACTTTAACCAAACGTAAAGTTTGTACCTAGGGTATTGTTGAAAAGTTTAATCAATTTTAAAATATCACTATATTTAGGCGAGTATACGAAAAATGTTCTTTTCAGACTCTAATAACGCAGAAATCGTGTTTCAAGTTGAAATACGACTTGGGACCATATTTTACCTAAATTAAAAGGTAGATTCAAAGTTTAAATGAACGTAGTGTTTGTACCTTCAGTAAAGTTTAGAAGTTTAAACAATTTTAAAATATCTCAATTTTTAGGCGAGTAAACGAAAAAGTTCGTTTCAGACTCTAATAACGCAGAAATCGTATTTCAAATTTAAATACGACTTGGGACCATATATTACCTAAATGAAATGGTAGATTCAAAGTTTAAATGAACGTAGTGTTTGTACCTTGAGCAAAGTTTAGTAGTTTAAACAATTTTAAAATATCTCAATTTTTAGGCGAGTAAACGAAAAAGTTCGTTTCAGACTCTAATAACGCAGAAATCGTGTTTACAACTTGACAAACGACTTGGAACCATATCTCACCAAAATTAAATGGTAAAATCAAACTTTAACTAAACGAAAAATTTGTACCTAGGGTATTGTTGAAAAGTTTAATCAATTTTAAAATATCCCTATATTTAGGCGAGTATCCGAAAAATGTTCTTTTCAGACTCTAATAACGCAGAAATCGTGTTTCAAGTTTAAATACGTAAAATATGGATTTTACCTAAATTAAATGGTAGATTCAAAATTTAAATAACCGTAGTGTTTGTACCTTGAGCAAAGTTTAGAAGTTTAAACAATTTTAAAATATCTCAATTTTAGGCGAGTAAACGAAAAAGTTCGTTTCAGACTCTAATAACCCAGAAAATTGTGTTTACAAATTGAAAATCGACTTGGAACCATATCTCACCTAACCTAAATGGTAGAATCAAACTTTAACCAAACGTAAAGTTTGTACCTAAGGTATTGTTAAAAAGTTTAAACAATTTTAAAATATCACTATTTTTAGGCGAGTAAACGAAAAAAGTTCGTTTCAGTCTCTTATAACGCAGAAATCGTATTTCAAGTTTAAATACGACTTATTACCATGTTTTACCTAAATGTTATTTTCAGACTCTAATAACGCAGAAATCGTGTTTACAACTTGAAAAACGACTTGGAACCATATCTCACCTAAATTAAATGGTAGAATCAAACTTTAACCAAACGTAAAGTTTGTACCTAGGGTATTGTTGAAAAGTTTAATCAATTTTAAAATATCACTATATTTAGGCGAGTATACGAAAAATGTTCTTTTCAGACTCTAATAACGCAGAAATCATGTTTCAAGTTGAAAAACGACTTGGGACCATATTTTACCTAAATTAAATGGTAGATTCAAAGTTTAAATGAACGTAGTGTTTGTACCTTCACTAAAGTTTAGAAGTTTAAACAATTTTAAAATAGCTCAATTTTTAGGCGAGTAAACGAAAAAGTTCGTTTCAGACTCTAATAACGCAGAAATCGTATTTCAAATTTAAATACGACTTGGGACCATATATTACCTAAATGAAATGGTAGATTCAAAGTTTAAATGAACGTAGTGTTTGTACCTTGAGCAAAGTTTAGTAGTTTAAACAATTTTAAAATATCTCAATTTTTAGGCGAGTAAACGAAAAAGTTCGTTTCAGACTCTAATAACGCAGAAATCGTGTTTACAACTTGAAAAACGACTTGGAACCATATCTCACCAAAATTAAATGGTAAAATCAAACTTTAACTAAACGTAAAATTTGTACCTAGGGTATTGTTGAAAAGTTTAATTCGATATGAAAATATCACTATATTTAGGCGAGTATACGAAAAATGTTCTTTTCAGACTCTAATAACGCAGAAATCGTATTTCAAATTTAAATACGACTTGGGACCATATTTTACCTAAATGAAATGGTAGAATCAAACTTTAACTAAACGTAAAGTTTGTACCTAGGGTAGTGTTGAAAAGTTTAATCAATTTTAAAATATCACTATATTTAGGCGAGTAAACGAAAAAAGTTCTTTTCAGACTCTAAAACGCAGAAATCGTATTTCAAATTTAAATACAACTTTGGACCATATTTTACCTAATTTAAATGGTACATTCAAAGTTTAAATGAACGTAGTGTTTGTACCTTCAGTAAAGTTTAGAAGTTTAAACAATTTTAAAATATCTCAATTTTTAGGTGAGTAAACGAAAAAGTTCGTTTCAGACTCGAATAACGCAGAAATCGTGTTCCAAGTTGAAATACGACTTGGGTCCATATTTTACCTAAATTAAATGGTAGAATCAAACTTTAACCAAACGTAAAGTTTGTACCTAGGGTATTGTTGAAAAGTTTAATCAATATTAAAATATCACTATATTTAGGCGAGTATACGAAAAATGTTCTTTTCAGACTCTAATAACGCAGAAATCGTGTTTCAAGTTGAAATACGACTTGGGACCATATTTTACCTAAATTAAATGGTAGATTCAAAGTTTAAATGAACGTACTGTTTGTACCTTCAGTAAAGTTTAGAACTTTAAACAATTTTAAAATATCACTATGTTTAGGCGAGTAAACGAAAAAAGTTCGTTTCAAACTCTAATAACGCAGAAATCGTGTTCCAAGTTGAAATACGACTTCGGACCATATCTCACCTAAATTAAATGGTAGAATCAAACTTTAACAAAACGTAAAGTTTGTACCTAGGGTATTGTTGAAAAGTTTAATCAATTTTAAAATATCACTATATTTAGGCGAGTAAACGAAAAAGTTCGTTTCAGACTCTAATAACGCAGAAAACGTGTTTACAACTTGAAAAAAGACTTGGAACCATATCTCACCTAAATTAAATGGTAGAATCAAACTTTAACTAAACGTAAAGTTTGTTCCTAGGGTATTGTTGAAAAGTTTAATCAATTTTAAAATATCCCTATATTTAGGCGAGTAAACGAAAAAGTTCGTTTCAGACTCTAATAACGCAGAAATCGTGTTTACAACTTGAAAAACGACTTGGAACCATATCTCACCTAAATTAAATGGTAGAATCAAACTTTAACTAAACGTAAAGTTTGTACCTAGGGTATTGTTGAAAAGTTTAATCAATTTTAAAATATCCCTATATTTAGGCGAGTATACGAAAAATGTTCTTTTCAGACTCTAATAACGCAGAAATCGTGTTCCAAGTTGAAATACGACTTGGGACCATATATTACCTAAATGAAATGGTAGATTCAAAGTTTAAATGAACGTAGTGTTTGTACCTTGAGCAAAGTTTAGTAGTTTAAACAATTTTAAAATATCTCAATTTTTAGGCGAGTAAACGAAAAAGTTCGTTTCAGACTCTAATAACGCAGAAATCGTGTTTACAACTTGAAAAACGACTTGGAACCATATCTCACCAAAATTAAATGGTAAAATCAAACTTTAACTAAACGTAAAATTTGTACCTAGGGTATTGTTGAAAAGTTTAATTCGATATGAAAATATCACTATATTTAGGCGAGTATACGAAAAATGTTCTTTTCAGACTCTAATAACGCAGAAATCGTATTTCAAATTTAAATACGACTTGGGACCATATATTACCTAAATGAAATGGTAGATTCAAAGTTTAAATGAACGTAGTGTTTGTACCTTGAGCAAAGTTTAGTAGTTTAAACAATTTTAAAATATCTCAATTTTTAGGCGAGTAAACGAAAAAGTTCGTTTCAGACTCTAATAACGCAGAAATCGTGTTTACAACTTGAAAAACGACTTGGAACCATATCTCACCTAAATTAAATGGTAGAATCAAACTTTAACTAAACGTATAGTTTGTACCTAGGGTATTGTTGAAAAGTTTAATCAATTTTAAAATATCCCTATATTTAGGCGAGTATACGAAAAATAAAAGCGTAGACTTCCACGGTCTGAGTCATTAAAATTAAACGAGTTCCGGGTTTGGACCGTGTCAAAATTCGAGTGAGGGTTCGACGTTTCGCTCGCCATCGTAGGGAGCTTCTTCAGGAGGAAAGGAAGAAAGAACAAGGTTACCCGACGTGTAAACCACGCTAGAGGCCAAGAGCGATCTTAGATCTTGGCCTCTAGCGTGGTTTAAAATATCCCTATATTTAGGCGAGTATACGAAAAATGTTCTTTTCAGACTCTAATAACGCAGAAATCGTGTTTCAAGTTGAAATACGACTTGGGACCATATTTTACCTAAATTAAATGGTAGATTCAAAGTTTAAATGAACGTACTGTTTGTACCTTCAGTAAAGTTTAGAACTTTAAACAATTTTAAAATATCACTTTGTTTAGGCGAGTAAACGAAAAAAGTTCGTTTCAAACTCTAATAACGCAGAAATCGTGGTCCAAGTTGAAATACGACTTGGGACCATATTTTACCTAAATTAAATGGTAGATTCAAAGTTTAAATGAACGTACTGTTTGTACCTTCAGTAAAGTTTAGAACTTTAAACAATTTTAAAATATCACTATGTTTAGGCGAGTAAACGATAAAAGTTCGTTTCAAACTATAATAACGCAGAAATCGTATTTCAAATTTAAATACGACTTGGGACCATATATTACCTAAATGAAATGGTAGATTCAAAGTTTAAATGAACGTAGTGTTTGTACCTTGAGCAAAGTTTAGTATTCTAAACAATTTTAAAATATCTCAATTTTTAGGCGAGTAAACGAAAAAGTTCGTTTCAGACTCTAATAACGCAGAAATCGTGTTTCAAGTTTAAATACGTAAAATATGGAATTAAATGGTAGATTCAAAATTTAACCAAACGTAAAGTTTGTACCTAGGGTATTGTTGAAAAGTTTAATCAATATGAAAATATCACTATATTTAGGCGAGTATACAAAAAATGTTCTTTTCAGACTCTAATAACGCAGAAATCGTGTTTCAAGTCGAGATACGACTTGGGACCATATTTTACCTAAATTAAATGGTAGATTCAGAGTTTAAATGAACGTACTGTTTGTACCTTCAGTAAAGTTTAGAAGTTTAAACAATTTTAAAATATCACTATATTTAGGCGAGTAAACAAAAAGTTCGTTTCAGACTCTAATAACGCAGAAAATTGTGTTTACAAGTTGAAAAACGTCTTGGAACCATATCTCACCTAAATTAAATGGTAGAATCAAACTTCAACCAAACGTAAAGTTTGTACCTAGGGTATTGTTGAAAAGTTTAATCAATTTTAAAATATCACTATATTTAGGCGAGTATACGAAAAATGTTCTTTTCAGACTCTAATAACGCAGAAATTGTGTTTCAAGTTGAATTACGACTTGGGACCATATTTTACCTAAATTAAATGGTAGATTCAAAGTTTAAATGAACGTAGTGTTTGTACCTTCACTAAAGTTTAGAAGTTTAAACAATTTTAAAATATCTCAATTTTTAGGCGAGTAAACGAAAAAGTTCGTTTCAGACTCTAATAATGCAGAAATCGTGTTTACAACTTGAAAAACGACTTGGAACCATATCTCACTTAACCTAAATGGTAGAATCAAACTTTAACCAAACGTAAAGTTTGTACCTAAGGTATTGTTGAAAAGTTTAATCAATTTTAAAATATCCCTATATTTAGGCGAGTATACGAAAAATGTTCTTTTCAGACTCTAATAACGCAGAAATCGTATTTCAAGTTTAAATACGACTTGGGACCATATTTTACCTAAATGAAATGGTAGATTCAAAGTTGAAATGAACGTAGTGTTTGTAGCTTCAGTAAAGTTTAGAAGTTTAAACAATTTTAAAATATCTCAATTTTTAGGCGAGTAAACTAAAAAGTTCGTTTCAGACTCTAATAACGCAGAAAATTGTGTTTACAAATTGAAAAACGACTTGGAACCATATCTCACCTAACCTAAATGGTAGAATCAAACTTTAACCAAACGTAAAGTTTGTACCTAAGGTATTGTTGAAAAGTTTAATCAATTTTAAAATATCTCAAATTTTAGGCGAGTAAACGAAAAAGTTCGTTTCAGACTCTAATAACGCAGAAATCGTGTTTCAAGTTGAAAAACGACTTGGAACTATATCTCACCTAAATTAAATGGTAGAATCAAACTTTAACCAAACGTAAAGTTTGTACCTAGGGTATTGTTGAAAAGTTTAATCAATTTTAAAATATCACTATAAATAAGCGAGTATACGAAAAATGTTCTTTTCAGACTCTAATAACGCAGAAATCGTATTTCAAATTTAAATACGACTTGAGACCATATATTACCTAAATGAAATGGTAGATTCAAAGTTTAAATGAACGTAGTGTTTGTACCTTGAGCAAAGTTTAGTAGTTTAAACAATTTTCAAATATCTCAATTTTAGGCGAGTAAACGAAAAAGTTCGTTTCAGACTCTAATAACGCAGAAATCGTGTTTACAACTTGAAAAAATACTTGGAACCATATCTCACCTAAATTAAATGGTAGAATCAAACTTTAACTAAACGTAAAGTTTGTACCTAGGGTATTGTTGAAAAGTTTAATCAATTTTAAAATATCCCTATATTTAGGCGAGTATACGAAAAATGTTCTTTTCAGACTCTAATAACGCAGAAATCGTGTTTCAAGTTGAAATACGACTTAACACCATATTTTACCTAAATGAAATGGTAGATTCAAACTTTAAATGAACGTAGTGTTTATACCTAGGGTATTGTTGAAAAGTTTAATCAATTTTAAAATATCCCTATATTTAGGCGAGTATACGAAAATTGTTCTTTTCAGACTCTAATAACGCAGAAATCGTGTTCCAAGTTGAAATACGACTTGGGACCATATATTACCTAAATGAAATGGTAGATTCAAAGTTTAAATTAACGTAGTGTTTGTACCTTGAGTAAAGTTTAGTTGTTTAAACAATTTTAAAATATCTCAATTTTTAGGCGAGTAAACGAAAAAAGTTCGTTTCAGACTCTAATAACGCAGAAATCGTGTTTCAAGTTGAAATACGACTTGGGACCATATTTTACCTAAATGAAATGGTAGATTCAAAGTTTAAATAAACGTTGTGTTTATACCTAGGGTATTGTTGAAATGTTTAATCAATTTTAAAATATCACTATATTTAGGCGAGTAAACGAAAAATGTTCTTTTCAGACTCTAATAACGCAGAAATCGTATTTCAAATTTAAATACAACTTTGGACCATATTTTACCTAAATTAAATGGTAGATTCAAAGTTTAAATGAACGTAGTGTTTGTACCTTCAGTAAAGTTTAGAAGTTTAAACAATTTTAAAATATCTCAATTTTTAGGCGAGTAAAATAAAAAGTTCGTTTCAGACTCTAATAACGCAGAAAATTGTGTTTACAAATTGAAAAACGACTTGGAACCATATCTCACCTAACCTAAATGGTAGAATCAAACTTTAACCAAACGTAAAGTTTGTACCTAAGGTATTGTTGAAAAGTTTAATCAATTTTAAAATATCACTATATTTAGGCGAGTAAACGAAAAATGTTCTTTTCAGACTATAATAACGCAGAAATCGTGTTTCAAGTTGAAATACGACTTGGGACCATATTTTACCTAAATTAAATGGTAGATTCAAAGTTTAAATGAACGTAGTGTTTGTACCTTCAGTAAAGTTTAGTAGTTTAAACAATTTTAAAATATCACTATTTTTAGGCGAGTAAACAAAAAGTTCGTTTCAGACTCTAATAACGCAGAAAATTGTGTTTACAAGTTGAAAAACGACTTGGAACCATATCTCACCTTAATTAAATGGTAGAATCAAACTTTAACCAAACGTAAAGTTTGTACCTAGGGTATTGTTGAAAAGTTTAATCAATTTTAAAATATCACTATAAATAGGCGAGTATACGAAAAATGTTCTTTTCAGACTCTAATAACGCAGAAATCGTATTTCGCATTTAAATACGACTTGGGACCATATATTACCTAAATGAAATGGTAGATTCAAAGTTTAAATGAACGTAGAGTTTGTACCTTGAGCAAAGTTTAGTAGTTTAAACAATTTTCAAATATCTCAATTTTTAGGCGAGTAAACGAAAAAGTTCTTTTCAGACTCTAATAACGCAGAAATCGTATTTACAACTTGAAAAAAGACTTGGAACCATATCTCACCTAAATTAAATTATAGAATCAAACTTAAACTAAACGTAAAGTTTGTACCTAGGGTATTGTTGAAAAGTCTAATCGATTTTAAAATATCCCTATATTTAGGCGACTATACGAAAAATGTTCTTTTCAGACTCTAATAACGCAGAAATCGTATTTCAAATTTAAATACGACTTGGGACCATATATTACCTAAATGAAATGGTAGATTCAAAGTTTAAATGAACGTAGTGTTTGTACCTTGAGCAAAGTTTAGTAGTTTAAACAATTTTAAAATACCTCAATTTTTAGGCGAGTAAACGAAAAAGTTCGTTTCAGACTCTAATAACGCAGAAATCGTGTTTCAAGTTTAAATACGTAAAATATGGAATTAAATGGTAGATTCAAAATTTAACCAAACGTAAAGTTTGTACCTAGGGTATTGTTGAAAAGTTTAATCAATATGAAAATATCACTATATTTAGGCGAGTATACAAAAAATGTTCTTTTCAGACTCTAATAACGCAGAAATCGTGTTTCAAGTCGAGATACGACTTGGGACCATATTTTACCTAAATTAAATGGTAGATTCAGAGTTTAAATGAACGTACTGTTTGTACCTTCAGTAAAGTTTAGAAGTTTAAACAATTTTAAAATATCACTATATTTAGGCGAGTAAACAAAAAGTTCGTTTCAGACTCTAATAACGCAGAAAATTGTGTTTACAAGTTGAAAAACGACTTGGAACCATATCTCACCTAAATTAAATGGTAGAATCAAACTTTAACCAAACGTAAAGTTTGTACCTAGGGTATTGTTGAAAAGTTTAATCAATTTTAAAATATCACTATATTTAGGCGAGTATACGAAAAATGTTCTTTTCAGACTCTAATAACGCAGAAATTGTGTTTCAAGTTGAATTACGACTTGGGACCATATTTTACCTAAATTAAATGGTAGATTCAAAGTTTAAATGAACGTAGTGTTTGTACCTTCACTAAAGTTTAGAAGTTTAAACAATTTTAAAATATCTCAATTTTTAGGCGAGTAAACGAAAAAGTTCGTTTCAGACTCTAATAATGCAGAAATCGTGTTTACAACTTGAAAAACGACTTGGAACCATATCTCACTTAACCTAAATGGTAGAATCAAACTTTAACCAAACGTAAAGTTTGTACCTAAGGTATTGTTGAAAAGTTTAATCAATTTTAAAATATCCCTATATTTAGGCGAGTATACGAAAAATGTTCTTTTCAGACTCTAATAACGCAGAAATCGTATTTCAAGTTTAAATACGACTTGGGACCATATTTTACCTAAATGAAATGGTAGATTCAAAGTTGAAATGAACGTAGTGTTTGTAGCTTCAGTAAAGTTTAGAAGTTTAAACAATTTTAAAATATCTCAATTTTTAGGCGAGTAAACTAAAAAGTTCGTTTCAGACTCTAATAACGCAGAAAATTGTGTTTACAAATTGAAAAACGACTTGGAACCATATCTCACCTAACCTAAATGGTAGAATCAAACTTTAACCAAACGTAAAGTTTGTACCTAAGGTATTGTTGAAAAGTTTAATCAA
Source organism: Pterostichus niger (assembly GCA_947425015.1). Lineage (NCBI taxonomy): Eukaryota > Metazoa > Arthropoda > Insecta > Coleoptera > Carabidae > Pterostichus > Pterostichus niger. The sequence continues at coordinate 17,147,643 of OX380342.1, forward strand.
TTTTAAAATATCTCAAATTTTAGGCGAGTAAACGAAAAAGTTCGTTTCAGACTCTAATAACGCAGAAATCGTGTTTCAAGTTGAAAAACGACTTGGAACTATATCTCACCTAAATTAAATGGTAGAATCAAACTTTAACCAAACGTAAAGTTTGTACCTAGGGTATTGTTGAAAAGTTTAATCAATTTTAAAATATCACTATAAATAGGCGAGTATACGAAAAATGTTCTTTTCAGACTCTAATAACGCAGAAATCGTATTTCAAATTTAAATACGACTTGAGACCATATATTACCTAAATGAAATGGTAGATTCAAAGTTTAAATGAACGTAGTGTTTGTACCTTGAGCAAAGTTTAGTAGTTTAAACAATTTTCAAATATCTCAATTTTTAGGCGAGTAAACGAAAAAGTTCTTTTCAGACTCTAATAACGCAGAAATCGTGTTTACAACTTGAAAAAAGACTTGGAACCATATCTCACCTAAATTAAATTATAGAATCAAACTTAAACTAAACGTAAAGTTTGTACCTAGGGTATTGTTGAAAAGTTTAATCTATTTTAAAATATCCCTATATTTAGGCGAGTATACGAAAAATGTTCTTTTCAGACTCTAATAACGCAGAAATCGTATTTCAAATTTAAATACGACTTGGGACCATATATTACCTAAATGAAATGGTAGATTCAAAATTTAAATGAACGTAGTGTTTGTACCTTGAGCAAAGTTTAGTAGTTTAAACAATTTTAAAATATCTCAATTTTAGGCGAGTAAACGAAAAAGTTCGTTTCAGACTCTAATAACGCAGAAATCGTGTTTACAACTTGAAAAAATACTTGGAACCATATCTCACCTAAATTAAATGGTAGAATCAAACTTTAACTAAACGTAAAGTTTGTACCTAGGGTATTGTTGAAAAGTTTAATCAATTTTAAAATATCCCTATATTTAGGCGAGTATACGAAAAATGTTCTTTTCAGACTCTAATAACGCAGAAATCGTGTTTCAAGTTGAAATACGACTTAACACCATATTTTACCTAAATGAAATGGTAGATTCAAACTTTAAATGAACGTAGTGTTTATACCTAGGGTATTGTTGAAAAGTTTAATCAATTTTAAAATATCCCTATATTTAGGCGAGTATACGAAAAATGTTCTTTTCAGACTCTAATAACGCAGAAATCGTGTTCCAAGTTGAAATACGACTTGGGACCATATATTACCTAAATGAAATGGTAGATTCAAAGTTTAAATTAACGTAGTGTTTGTACCTTGAGTAAAGTTTAGTTGTTTAAACAATTTTAAAATATCTCAATTTTTAGGCCAGTAAACGAAAAAGTTCATTTCATACTCTAACAACGCAGAAATCGTGTTTCAAGTTGAAATACGTAAAATATGGATTTTACCTAAATTAAATGGTAGATTCAAAATTTAACTAAATGTAAAGTTTGTACCTAGGGTATTGTTGAAAAGTTTAATCAATATGAAAATATCACTATATTTAGGCGAGTATACAAAAAATGTTCTTTTCAGACTCTAATAACGCAGAAATCGTGTTTCAAGTTGAATTACGACTTGGGACCATATTTTACCTAAATTAAATGGTAGATTCAAAGTTTAAATGAACGTAGTGTTTGTACCTTCACTAAAGTTTAGAAGTTTAAACAATTTTAAAATATCTCAATTTTTAGGCGAGTAAACGAAAAAGTTCGTTTCAGACTCTAATAACGCAGAAATCGTGTTTACAACTTGAAAAACGACTTGGAACCATATCTCACCTAAATTAAATGGTAGAATCAAACTTTAATCAAACGTAAAGTTTGTACCTAGGGTATTGTTGAAAAGTTTAATCAATTTTAAAATATCACTATATTTAGGCGACTATACGAAAAATGTTCTTTTCAGACTCTAATAACGCAGAAATCGTATTTCAAATTTAAATACGACTTGGGACCATATATTACCTAAATGAAATGGTAGATTCAAAGTTTAAATGAACGTAGTGTTTGTACCTTTAGCAAAGTTTAGTAGTTTAAACTATTTTAAAATATCTCAATTTTTAGGCGAGTAAACGAAAAAGTTCGTTTCAGACTCTAATAACGCAGAAATCGTGTTTACAACTTGAAAACCGACTTGGAACCATATCTCACCAAAATTAAATGGTAAAATCAAACTTTAACTAAACGTAAAATTTGTACCTAGGGTATTGTTGAAAAGTTTAATCAATATGAAAATATCACTATATTTAGGCGAGTATACGAAAAATGTTCTTTTCAGACTCTAATAACGCAGAAATCGTATTTCAAATTTAAATACGACTTGGGACCATATATTACCTAAATGAAATGGTAGATTCAAAGTTTAAATGAACGTAGTGTTTGTACCTTGAGCAAAGTTTAGTAGTTTAAACAATTTTAAAATATCTCAATTTTTAGGCGAGTAAACGAAAAAGTTCGTTTCAGACTCTAATAACGCAGAAATCGTGTTTACAACTTGAAAAACGACTTGGAACCATATCTCACCTAAATTAAATGGTAGAATCAAACTTTAACCAAACGTAAAGTTTGTACCTAAGGTATTGTTGAAAAGTTTAATCAATTTTAAAATATCCCTATATTTAGGCGAGTATACGAAAAATGTTCTTTTCAGACTCTAATAACGCAGAAATCGTATTTCAAATTTAAATACGACTTGGGACCATATATTACCTAAATGAAATGGTAGATTCAAAGTTTAAATGAACGTAGTGTTTGTACCTTCAGTAAAGTTTAGTAGTTTAAACAATTTTAAAATATCACTATTTTTAGGCGAGTAAACAAAAAGTTCGTTTCAGACTCTAATAACGCAGAAAATTGTGTTTACAAGTTGAAAAACGACTTGGAACCATATCTCACCTTAATTAAATGGTAGAATCAAACTTTAACCAAACGTAAAATTTGTACCTAGGGTATTGTTGAAAAGTTTAATCAATTTTAAAATATCACTATAAATAGGCGAGTATACGAAAAATGTTCTTTTCAGACTCTAATAACACAGAAATCGTATTTCAAATTTAAATACGACTTGGGACCATATATTACCTAAATGAAATGGTAGATTCAAAGTTTAAATGAACGTAGTGTTTATACCTAGGGTATTGTTGAAAAGTTTAATCAATTTTAAAATATCACTATATTTAGGCGAGTAAACGAAAAAAGTTCGTTTCAGACTCTAATAACGCAGAAATCGTGTTTCAAGTTGAAATACGACTTGGGACCATATTTTACCTAAATGAAATGGTAGATTCAAAGTTTAAATGAACGTTGTGTTTATACCTAGGGTATTGTTGAAATGTTTAATCAATTTTAAAATATCACTATATTTAGGCGAGTAAACGAAAAATGTTCTTTTCAGACTCTAATAACGCAGAAATCGTATTTCAAATTTAAATACAACTTTGGACCATATTTTACCTAAATTAAATGGTAGATTCAAAGTTTAAATGAACGTAGTGTTTGTACCTTCAGTAAAGTTTAGAAGTTTAAACAATTTTAAAATATCTCAATTTTTAGGCGAGTAAAATAAAAAGTTCGTTTCAGACTCTAATAACGCAGAAAATTGTGTTTACAAATTGAAAAACGACTTGGAACCATATCTCACCTAACCTAAATGGTAGAATCAAACTTTAACCAAACGTAAAGTTTGTACCTAAGGTATTGTTGAAAAGTTTAATCAATTTTAAAATATCACTATATTTAGGCGAGTAAACGAAAAATGTTCTTTTCAGACTATAATAACGCAGAAATCGTGTTTCAAGTTGAAATACGACTTGGGACCATATTTTACCTAAATTAAATGGTAGATTCAAAGTTTAAATGAACGTAGTGTTTGTACCTTCAGTAAAGTTTAGTAGTTTAAACAATTTTAAAATATCACTATTTTTAGGCGAGTAAACAAAAAGTTCGTTTCAGACTCTAATAACGCAGAAAATTGTGTTTACAAGTTGAAAAACGACTTGGAACCATATCTCACCTTAATTAAATGGTAGAATCAAACTTTAACCAAACGTAAAGTTTGTACCTAGGGTATTGTTGAAAAGTTTAATCAATTTTAAAATATCACTATAAATAGGCGAGTATACGAAAAATGTTCTTTTCAGACTCTAATAACGCAGAAATCGTATTTCGCATTTAAATACGACTTGGGACCATATATTACCTAAATGAAATGGTAGATTCAAAGTTTAAATGAACGTAGAGTTTGTACCTTGAGCAAAGTTTAGTAGTTTAAACAATTTTCAAATATCTCAATTTTTAGGCGAGTAAACGAAAAAGTTCTTTTCAGACTCTAATAACGCAGAAATCGTATTTACAACTTGAAAAAAGACTTGGAACCATATCTCACCTAAATTAAATTATAGAATCAAACTTAAACTAAACGTAAAGTTTGTACCTAGGGTATTGTTGAAAAGTCTAATCGATTTTAAAATATCCCTATATTTAGGCGACTATACGAAAAATGTTCTTTTCAGACTCTAATAACGCAGAAATCGTATTTCAAATTTAAATACGACTTGGGACCATATATTACCTAAATGAAATGGTAGATTCAAAGTTTAAATGAACGTAGTGTTTGTACCTTGAGCAAAGTTTAGTAGTTTAAACAATTTTAAAATACCTCAATTTTTAGGCGAGTAAACGAAAAAGTTCGTTTCAGACTCTAATAACGCAGAAATCGTGTTTCAAGTTTAAATACGTAAAATATGGAATTAAATGGTAGATTCAAAATTTAACCAAACGTAAAGTTTGTACCTAGGGTATTGTTGAAAAGTTTAATCAATATGAAAATATCACTATATTTAGGCGAGTATACAAAAAATGTTCTTTTCAGACTCTAATAACGCAGAAATCGTGTTTCAAGTCGAGATACGACTTGGGACCATATTTTACCTAAATTAAATGGTAGATTCAGAGTTTAAATGAACGTACTGTTTGTACCTTCAGTAAAGTTTAGAAGTTTAAACAATTTTAAAATATCACTATATTTAGGCGAGTAAACAAAAAGTTCGTTTCAGACTCTAATAACGCAGAAAATTGTGTTTACAAGTTGAAAAACGACTTGGAACCATATCTCACCTAAATTAAATGGTAGAATCAAACTTTAACCAAACGTAAAGTTTGTACCTAGGGTATTGTTGAAAAGTTTAATCAATTTTAAAATATCACTATATTTAGGCGAGTATACGAAAAATGTTCTTTTCAGACTCTAATAACGCAGAAATTGTGTTTCAAGTTGAATTACGACTTGGGACCATATTTTACCTAAATTAAATGGTAGATTCAAAGTTTAAATGAACGTAGTGTTTGTACCTTCACTAAAGTTTAGAAGTTTAAACAATTTTAAAATATCTCAATTTTTAGGCGAGTAAACGAAAAAGTTCGTTTCAGACTCTAATAATGCAGAAATCGTGTTTACAACTTGAAAAACGACTTGGAACCATATCTCACCTAACCTAAATGGTAGAATCAAACTTTAACCAAACGTAAAGTTTGTACCTAAGGTATTGTTGAAAAGTTTAATCAATTTTAAAATATCCCTATATTTAGGCGAGTATACGAAAAATGTTCTTTTCAGACTCTAATAACGCAGAAATCGTATTTCAAGTTTAAATACGACTTGGGACCATATTTTACCTAAATGAAATGGTAGATTCAAAGTTGAAATGAACGTAGTGTTTGTAGCTTCAGTAAAGTTTAGAAGTTTAAACAATTTTAAAATATCTCAATTTTTAGGCGAGTAAACTAAAAAGTTCGTTTCAGACTCTAATAACGCAGAAAATTGTGTTTACAAATTGAAAAACGACTTGGAACCATATCTCACCTAACCTAAATGGTAGAATCAAACTTTAACCAAACGTAAAGTTTGTACCTAAGGTATTGTTGAAAAGTTTAATCAATTTTAAAATATCTCAAATTTTAGGCGAGTAAACGAAAAAGTTCGTTTCAGACTCTAATAACGCAGAAATCGTGTTTCAAGTTGAAAAACGACTTGGAACTATATCTCACCTAAATTAAATGGTAGAATCAAACTTTAACCAAACGTAAAGTTTGTACCTAGGGTATTGTTGAAAAGTTTAATCAATTTTAAAATATCACTATAAATAGGCGAGTATACGAAAAATGTTCTTTTCAGACTCTAATAACGCAGAAATCGTATTTCAAATTTAAATACGACTTGAGACCATATATTACCTAAATGAAATGGTAGATTCAAAGTTTAAATGAACGTAGTGTTTGTACCTTGAGCAAAGTTTAGTAGTTTAAACAATTTTCAAATATCTCAATTTTTAGGCGAGTAAACGAAAAAGTTCTTTTCAGACTCTAATAACGCAGAAATCGTGTTTACAACTTGAAAAAAGACTTGGAACCATATCTCACCTAAATTAAATTATAGAATCAAACTTAAACTAAACGTAAAGTTTGTACCTAGGGTATTGTTGAAAAGTTTAATCTATTTTAAAATATCCCTATATTTAGGCGAGTATACGAAAAATGTTCTTTTCAGACTCTAATAACGCAGAAATCGTATTTCAAATTTAAATACGACTTGGGACCATATATTACCTAAATGAAATGGTAGATTCAAAATTTAAATGAACGTAGTGTTTGTACCTTGAGCAAAGTTTAGTAGTTTAAACAATTTTAAAATATCTCAATTTTAGGCGAGTAAACGAAAAAGTTCGTTTCAGACTCTAATAACGCAGAAATCGTGTTTACAACTTGAAAAAATACTTGGAACCATATCTCACCTAAATTAAATGGTAGAATCAAACTTTAACTAAACGTAAAGTTTGTACCTAGGGTATTGTTGAAAAGTTTAATCAATTTTAAAATATCCCTATATTTAGGCGAGTATACGAAAAATGTTCTTTTCAGACTCTAATAACGCAGAAATCGTGTTTCAAGTTGAAATACGACTTAACACCATATTTTACCTAAATGAAATGGTAGATTCAAACTTTAAATGAACGTAGTGTTTATACCTAGGGTATTGTTGAAAAGTTTAATCAATTTTAAAATATCCCTATATTTAGGCGAGTATACGAAAAATGTTCTTTTCAGACTCTAATAACGCAGAAATCGTGTTCCAAGTTGAAATACGACTTGGGACCATATATTACCTAAATGAAATGGTAGATTCAAAGTTTAAATTAACGTAGTGTTTGTACCTTGAGTAAAGTTTAGTTGTTTAAACAATTTTAAAATATCTCAATTTTTAGGCGAGTAAACGAAAAAGTTCATTTCATACTCTAACAACGTAGAAATCGTGTTTCAAGTTGAAATACGTAAAATATGGATTTTACCTAAATTAAATGGTAGATTCAAAATTTAACTAAATGTAAAGTTTGTACCTAGGGTATTGTTGAAAAGTTTAATCAATATGAAAATATCACTATATTTAGGCGAGTATACAAAAAATGTTCTTTTCAGACTCTAATAACGCAGAAATCGTGTTTCAAGTTGAATTACGACTTGGGACCATATTTTACCTAAATTAAATGGTAGATTCAAAGTTTAAATGAACGTAGTGTTTGTACCTTCACTAAAGTTTAGAAGTTTAAACAATTTTAAAATATCTCAATTTTTAGGCGAGTAAACGAAAAAGTTCGTTTCAGACTCTAATAACGCAGAAATCGTGTTTACAACTTGAAAAACGACTTGGAACCATATCTCACCTAAATTAAATGGTAGAATCAAACTTTAATCAAACGTAAAGTTTGTACCTAGGGTATTGTTGAAAAGTTTAATCAATTTTAAAATATCACTATATTTAGGCGACTATACGAAAAATGTTCTTTTCAGACTCTAATAACGCAGAAATCGTATTTCAAATTTAAATACGACTTGGGACCATATATTACCTAAATGAAATGGTAGATTCAAAGTTTAAATGAACGTAGTGTTTGTACCTTTAGCAAAGTTTAGTAGTTTAAACTATTTTAAAATATCTCAATTTTTAGGCGAGTAAACGAAAAAGTTCGTTTCAGACTCTAATAACGCAGAAATCGTGTTTACAACTTGAAAACCGACTTGGAACCATATCTCACCAAAATTAAATGGTAAAATCAAACTTTAACTAAACGTAAAATTTGTACCTAGGGTATTGTTGAAAAGTTTAATCAATATGAAAATATCACTATATTTAGGCGAGTATACGAAAAATGTTCTTTTCAGACTCTAATAACGCAGAAATCGTATTTCAAATTTAAATACGACTTGGGACCATATATTACCTAAATGAAATGGTAGATTCAAAGTTTAAATGAACGTAGTGTTTGTACCTTGAGCAAAGTTTAGTAGTTTAAACAATTTTAAAATATCTCAATTTTTAGGCGAGTAAACGAAAAAGTTCGTTTCAGACTCTAATAACGCAGAAATCGTGTTTACAACTTGAAAAACGACTTGGAACCATATCTCACCTAAATTAAATGGTAGAATCAAACTTTAACTAAACGTAAAGTTTGTACCTAGGGTATTGTTGAAAAGTTTAATCAATTTTAAAATATCCCTATATTTAGGCGAGTATACGAAAAATAAAAGCGTAGACTTCCACGGTCTGAGTCATTAAAATTAAACGAGTTCCGGGTTTGGACCGTGTCAAAATTCGAGTGAGGGCTCGACGTTTCGCTCGCCATCGTAGGGAGCTTCTTCAGGAGGAAAGGAAGAAAGATCAAAGTTACCCGACGTGTAAACCACGCTAGAGGCCAAGAGCGATCTTCGATCTTGGCCTCTAGCGTGGTTTAAAATATCCCTATATTTAGGCGAGTATACGAAAAATGTTCTTTTCAGACTCTAATAACGCAGAAATCGTGTTTCAAGTTGAAATACGACTTGGGACCATGTTTTACCTAAATTAAATGGTAGATTCAAAGTTTAAATGAACGTACTGTTTGTACCTTCAGTAAAGTTTAGAACTTTAAACAATTTTAAAATATCACTTTGTTTAGGCGAGTAAACGAAAAAAGTTCGTTTCAAACTCTAATAACGCAGAAATCGTGTTCCAAGTTGAAATACGACTTGGGACCATATTTTAACTAAATTAAATGGTAGATTCAAAGTTTAAATGAACGTACTGTTTGTATCTTCAGTAAAGTTTAGAACTTTAAACAATTTTAAAATATCACTATGTTTAGGCGAGTAAACGAAAAAAGTTCGTTTCAAACTCTAATAACGCAGAAATCGTGTTCCAAGTTGAAATACGACTTGGGACCATATATTACCTAAATGAAATGGTAGATTCAAAGTTTAAATTAACGTAGTGTTTGTACCTTGAGTAAAGTTTAGTTGTTTAAACAATTTTAAAATATCTCAATTTTTAGGCGAGTAAACGAAAAAGTTCGTTTCATACTCTAACAACGCAGAAATCGTGTTTCAAGTTTAAATACGTAAAATATGGAATTAAATGGTAGATTCAAAATTTAACCAAACGTAAAGTTTGTACCTAGGGTATTGTTGAAAAGTTTAATCAATATGAAAATATCACTATATTTAGGCGAGTATACAAAAAATGATCTTTTCAGACTCTAATAACGCAGAAATCGTGTTTCAAGTCGAGATACGACTTGGGACCATATTTTACCTAAATTAAATGGTAGATTCAGAGTTTAAATGAACGTACTGTTTGTACCTTCAGTAAAGTTTAGAAGTTTAAACAATTTTAAAATATCACTATATTTAGGCGAGTAAACAAAAAGTTCGTTTCAGACTCTAATAACGCAGAAAATTGTGTTTACAAGTTGAAAAACGACTTGGAACCAAATCTCACCTAAATTAAATGGTAGAATCAAACTTTAACCAAACGTAAAGTTTGTACCTAGGGTATTGTTGAAAAGTTTAATCAATTTTAAAATATCACTATATTTAGGCGAGTAAACGAAAAAAGTTCGTTTCAGACTCTAATAACGCAGAAATCGTGTTTCAAGTTGAAATACGACTTGGGACCATATTTTACCTAAATGAAATGGTAGATTCAAAGTTTAAATGAACGTTGTGTTTATACCTAGGGTATTGTTGAAATGTTTAATCAATTTTAAAATATCACTATATTTAGGCGAGTAAACGAAAAATGTTCTTTTCAGACTCTAATAACGCAGAAATCGTATTTCAAATTTAAATACAACTTTGGACCATATTTTACCTAAATTAAATGGTAGATTCAAAGTTTAAATGAACGTAGTGTTTGTACCTTCAGTAAAGTTTAGAAGTTTAAACAATTTTAAAATATCTCAATTTTTAGGCGAGTAAAATAAAAAGTTCGTTTCAGACTCTAATAACGCAGAAAATTGTGTTTACAAATTGAAAAACGACTTGGAACCATATCTCACCTAACCTAAATGGTAGAATCAAACTTTAACCAAACGTAAAGTTTGTACCTAAGGTATTGTTGAAAAGTTTAATCAATTTTAAAATATCACTATATTTAGGCGAGTAAACGAAAAATGTTCTTTTCAGACTATAATAACGCAGAAATCGTGTTTCAAGTTGAAATACGACTTGGGACCATATTTTACCTAAATTAAATGGTAGATTCAAAGTTTAAATGAACGTAGTGTTTGTACCTTCAGTAAAGTTTAGTAGTTTAAACAATTTTAAAATATCACTATTTTTAGGCGAGTAAACAAAAAGTTCGTTTCAGACTCTAATAACGCAGAAAATTGTGTTTACAAGTTGAAAAACGACTTGGAACCATATCTCACCTTAATTAAATGGTAGAATCAAACTTTAACCAAACGTAAAGTTTGTACCTAGGGTATTGTTGAAAAGTTTAATCAATTTTAAAATATCACTATAAATAGGCGAGTATACGAAAAATTTTCTTTTCAGACTCTAATAACGCAGAAATCGTATTTCGCATTTAAATACGACTTGGGACCATATATTACCTAAATGAAATGGTAGATTCAAAGTTTAAATGAACGTAGTGTTTGTACCTTGAGCAAAGTTTAGTAGTTTAAACAATTTTAAAATATCTCAATTTTTAGGCGAGTAAACGAAAAAGTTCTTTTCAGACTCTAATAACGCAGAAATCGTATTTACAACTTGAAAAAAGACTTGGAACCATATCTCACCTAAATTAAATTATAGAATCAAACTTAAACTAAACGTAAAGTTTGTACCTAGGGTATTGTTGAAAAGTTTAATCAATTTTAAAATATCCCTATATTTAGGCGAGTATACGAAAAATGTTCTTTTCAGACTCTAATAACGCAGAAATCGTATTTCAAATTTAAATACGACTTGGGACCATATATTACCTAAATGAAATGGTAGATTCAAAGTTTAAATGAACGTAGTGTTTGTACCTTGAGCAAAGTTTAGTAGTTTAAACAATTTTAAAATATCTCAATTTTTAGGCGAGTAAACGAAAAAGTTCGTTTCAGACTCTAATAACGCAGAAATCGTGTTTACAACTTGAAAAATGACTTGGAACCATATTTCACCAAAATTAAATGGTAAAATGAAACTTTAACTAAACGTAAAATTTGTACCTAGGGTATTGTTGAAAAGTTTAATCAATTTTAAAATATCCCTATATTTAGGCGAGTATACGAAAAATGTTCTTTTCAGACTCTAATAACGCAGAAATCGTATTTCAAGTTTAAATACGACTTGGGACCATATTTTACCTAAATGAAATGGTAGATTCAAAGTTTAAATGAACGTAGTGTTTGTACCTTCAGTAAAGTTTAGAAGTTTAAACAATTTTAAAATATCTCAATTTTTAGGCGAGTAAACGAAAAAGTTCGTTTCAGACTCTAATAACGCAGAAATCGTGTTTACAACTTGAAAAACGACTTGGAACCATATCTCACCTAAATTAAATGGTACAATCAAACTTTAACCAAACGTAAAGTTTGTACCTAGGGTATTGTTGAAAAGTTTAATCAATATGAAAATATCACTATATTTAGGCGAGTATACGAAAAATGTTCTTTTCAGACTCTAATAACGCAGAAATCGTATTTCAAATTTAAATACGACTTGGGACCATATATTACCTAAATGAAATGGTAGATTCAAAGTTTAAATGAACGTAGTGTTTGTACCTTGAGCAAAGTTTAGTAGTTTAAACAATTTTAAAATATCTCAATTTTTAGGCGAGTAAACGAAAAAGTTCGTTTCAGACTCTAATAACGCAGAAATCGTGTTTACAACTTGAAAAACGACTTGGAACCATATCTCACCTAAATTAAATGGTAGAATCAAACTTTAACTAAACGTAAAGTTTGTACCTAGGGTATTGTTGAAAAGTTTAATCAATTTTAAAATATCCCTATATTTAGGCGAGTATACGAAAAATAAAAGCGTAGACTTCCACGGTCTGAGTCATTAAAATTAAACGAGCTTGGCCTCTAGCGTGGTTTACACGTCGGGTAACCTTGATCTTTCTTCCTTTCCTCCTGAAGAAGCTCCCTACGATGGCGAGCGAAACGTCGAGCCCTCACTCGAATTTTGACACGGTCCAAACCCGGAACTCGTTTAATTTTATACGAAAAATGTTCTTTTCAGACTCTAATAACGCAGAAATCGTGTTTCAAGTTGAAATACGACTTGGGACCATATTTTACCTAAATGAAATGGTAGATTCAAAGTTTAAATGAACGTAGTGTTTATACCTAGGGTATTGTTGAAAAGTTTAATCAATTTTAAAATATCACTATATTTAGGCGAGTAAACGAAAAAAGTTCGTTTCAGACTCTAATAACGCAGAAATCGTGTTTCAAGTTGAAATACGACTTGGGACCATATTTTACCATAATGAAATGGTAGATTCAAAGTTTAAATGAACGTTGTGTTTATACCTAGGGTATTGTTGAAATGTTTAATCAATTTTAAAATATCACTATATTTAGGCGAGTAAACGAAAAATGTTCTTTTCAGACTCTAATAACGCAGAAATCGTATTTCAAATTTAAATACAACTTTGGACCATATTTTACCTAAATTAAATGGTAGATTCAAAGTTTAAATGAACGTAGTGTTTGTACCTTCAGTAAAGTTTAGAAGTTTAAACAATTTTAAAATATCTCAATTTTTAGGCGAGTAAACTAAAAAGTTCGTTTCAGACTCTAATAACGCAGAAAATTGTGTTTACAAATTGAAAAACGACTTGGAACCATATCTCACCTAACCTAAATGGTAGAATCAAACTTTAACCAAACGTAAAGTTTGTACCTAAGGTATTGTTGAAAAGTTTAAGCAATTTTAAAATGTCACTATATTTAGGCGAGTAAACGAAAAATGTTCTTTTCAGACTATAATAACGCAGAAATCGTGTTTCAAGTTGAAATACAACTTTGAACCATATTTTACCTAAATTAAATGGTAGATTCAAAGTTTAAATGAACATAGTGTTTGTACCTTCAGTAAAGTTTAGAAGTTTAAACAATTTTAAAAGATCACTATTTTTAGGCGATTAAACGAAAAAAGTTCGTTTCAGTCTCTTATAACGCAGAAATCGTATTTCAAATTTAAATACAACTTTGGACCATATTTTACCTAAATTAAATGGTAGATTCAAAGTTTAAATGAACGTAGTGTTTGTACCTTCAGTAAAGTTTAGAAGTTTAAACAATTTTAAAATATCTCAATTTTTAGGTGAGTAAACGAAAAAGTTCGTTTCAGACTCTAATAACGCAGAAATCGTGTTCCAAGTTGAAATACGACTTGGGTCCATATTTTACCTAAATTAAATGGTAGAATCAAACTTTAACCAAACGTAAAGTTTGTACCTAAGGTATTGTTGAAAAGTTTAATCAATATTAAAATATCACTATATTTAGGCGAGTATACGAAAAATGTTCTTTTCAGACTCTAATAACGCTGAAATCGTGTTTCAAGTTGAAATACGACTTAGGACCATATTTTACCTAAATTAAATGGTAGATTCAGAGTTTAAATGAACGTACTGTTTGTACCTTCAGTAGAGTTTAGAAGTTTAAACAATTTTAAAATATCACTATATTTAGGCGAGTATACGAAAAATGTTCTTTTCAGACTCTAATAACGCTGAAATCGTGTTTCAAGTTGAAATACGACTTGGGACCATATTTTACCTAAATTAAATGGTAGATTCAAAGTTTACATGACCGTAGTGTTTGTACCTTCACTAAAGTTTAGAAGTTTAAACAATTTTAAAATATCTTAATTTTTAGGCGAGTAAACGAAAAAGTTCGTTTCAGACTCTAATAACGCAGAAATTGTATTTCAAATTTAAATACGACTTGGGACCATATATTACCTAAATGAAATGGTAGATTCAAAGTTTAAATGAACGTAGTGTTTGTACCTTGAGCAAAGTTTAGAAGTTTAAACAATTTTAAAATATCTCAATTTTAGGCGAGTAAACGAAAAAGTTCGTTTCAGACTCTAATAACGCAGAAAATTGTGTTTACAAATTGAAAAACGACTTGGAACCATATCTCACCTAACCTAAATGGTAGAATCAAACTTTAACCAAACGTAAAGTTTGTACCTAAGGTATTGTTGAAAAGTTTAATCAATTTTAAAATATCACTATATTTAGGCGAGTAAACGAAAAAAGTTCGTTTCAGACTCTAATAACGCAGAAATCGTGTTTCAAGTTGAAATACGACTTGGGACCATATTTTACCTAAATGTTCTTTTCAGACTCTAATAACGCAGAAATCGTGTTTACAACTTGAAAAACGACTTGGAACCATATCTCACCTAACCTAAATGGTAGAATCAAACTTTAACCAAACGTAAAGTTTGTACCTAAGGTATTGTTGAAAAGTTTAATCAATTTTAAAATATCACTATATTTAGGCGAGTAAACGAAAAAAGTTCGTTTCAGACTCTAATAACGCAGAAATCGTGTTTCAAGTTGAAATACGACTTGGGACCATATTTTACCTAAATGAAATGGTAGATTCAAAGTTTAAATGAACGTTGTGTTTATACCTAGGGTATTGTTGAAATGTTTAATCAATTTTAAAATATAACTATATTTAGGCGAGTAAACGAAAAATGTTCTTTTCAGACTCTGATAACGCAGAAATCGTATTTCAAATTTAAATACAACTTTGGACCATATTTTACCAAAATTAAATGGTAGATTCAAAGTTTAAATGAACGTTGTGTTTGTACCTTCAGTAAAGTTTAGAAGTTTAAACAATTTTAAAATATCTCAATTTTTATTTGAGTAAACGAAAAAGTTCGTTTCAGAACACGATTTCTGCGTTGTTACGCAGAAATCGTGTTCCAAGTTGAAATACGACTTGGGTCCATATTTTACCTAAATTAAATGGTAGAATCATACTTTAACCAAACGTAAAGTTTGTACCTAGGGTATTGTTTAAAAGTTTAATCAATTTGAAAATATAACTATATTTAGGCGAGTATACGAAAAATGTTCTTTTCAGACTCTAATAACGCAGAAATCGTGTTTCAAGTTGAAATACGACTTGAGACCATATTTTACCTAAATTAAATGGTAGATTCAAAGTTTAAATGAACGTACTGTTTGTACCTTCAGTAAAGTTTAGAACTTTAAACAATTTTAAAATATCACTATGTTTTGGCGAGTAAACGAAAAAAGTTCGTTTCAAACTCTAATAACGCAGAAATCGTGTTCCAAGTTGAAATACGACTTGAGACCATATATTACCTAAATGAAATGGTAGATTCAAAGTTTAAATTAACGTAGTGTTTGTACCTTGAGTAAAGTTTAGTTGTTTAAACAATTTTAAAATATCTCAATTTTTAGGCGAGTAAACGAAAAAGTTCGTTTCAGACTCTAATAACGCAGAAAATTGTGTTTACAAATTGAAAAACGACTTGGAACCATATCTCACCTAACCTAAATGGTGGAATCAAACTTTAACCAAACGTAAAGTTTGTACCTAAGGTATTGTTGAAAAGTTTAATCAATTTTAAAATATCTCAAATTTTAGGCGAGTAAACGAAAAAGTTCGTTTCAGACTCTAATAACGCAGAAATCGTGGTCCAAGTTGAAATACGACTTGGGTCCATATTTTTCCTAAATTAAATGGTAGAATCAAACTTTAACCAAACGTAAAGTTTGTACCTAGGGTATTGTTGAAAAGTTTAATCAATTTTAAAATATCACTATATTTAGGCGAGTAAACAAAAAGTTCGTTTCAGACTCTAATAACGCAGAAAATTGTGTTTACAAGTTGAAAAACGACTTGGAACCATATCTCACCTAAATTAAATGGTAGAATCAAACTTTAATCAAACGTAAAGTTTGTACCTAGGGTATTGTTGAAAAGTTTAATCAATTTTAAAATATCACTATATTTAGGCGAGTATACGAAAAATGTTCTTTTCAGACTCTAATAACGCAGAAATCGTGTTTCAAGTTGAATTACGACTTGGGACCATATTTTACCTAAATTAAATGGTTGATTCAAAGTTTAAATGAACGTAGTGTTTGTACCTTCACTAAAGTTTAGAAGTTTAAACAATTTTAAAATATCACTATTTTTAGGCGAGTAAACAAAAAGTTCGTTTCAGACTCTAATAACGCAGAAATCGTGTTTCAAGTTGAAAAACGACTTGGAACCATATCTCACCTAAATTAAATGGTAGAATCAAACTTTAACCAAACGTAAAGTTTGTACCTAGGGTATTGTTGAAAAGTTTAATCAATTTTAAAATATCACTATATTTAGGCAAATATACGAAAAATTTTCTTTTCAGACTCTAATAACGCAGAAATTGTGTTTACAAGTTGAAAAACGACTTGGAACCATATCTCACCTTAATTAAATGGTAGAATCAAACTTTAACCAAACGTAAAGTTTGTACCTAGGGTATTGTTGAAAAGTTTAATCAATTTTAAAATATCACTATAAATAGGCGAGTATACGAAAAATGTTCTTTTCAGACTCTAATAACGCAGAAATCGTATTTCAAATTTAAATACGACTTGGGACCATATATTACCTAAATGAAATGGTAGATTCAAAGTTTAAATGAACGTAGTGTTTGTACCTTGAGCAAAGTTTAGTAGTTTAAACAATTTTAAAATATCTCAATTTTTAGGCGAGTAAACGAAAAAGTTCGTTTCAGACTCTTATAACGCAGAAATCGTGTTTACAACTTGAAAAAATACTTGGAACCATATCTCACCTAAATTAAATAGTAGAATCAAACTTTAACTAAACGTAAAGTTTGTACCTAGGGTATTGTTGAAAAGTTTATTCAATTTTAAAATATCCCTATATTTAGGCGAGTATACGAAAAATGTTCTTTTCAGACTCTAATAACGCAGAAATCGTGTTTCAAGTTGAAATACGACTTGGGACCATATTTTACCTAAATGAAATGGTAGATTCAAACTTTAAATGAACGTAGTGTTTATACCTAGGGTATTGTTGAAAAGTTTAATCAATTTTAAAATATCCCTATATTTAGGCGAGTATACGAAAAATGTTCTTTTCAGACTCTAATAACGCGGAAATCGTGTTTCAAGTTGAAATACGACTTGGGACCATATTTTACCTAAATTAAATGGTAGATTCAAAGTTTAAATGAACGTACTGTTTGTACCTTCAGTAAAGTTTAGAACTTTAAACAATTTTAAAATATCACTATGTTTAGGCGAGTAAACGAAAAAAGTTCGTTTCAAACTCTAATAACGCAGAAATCGTGTTCCAAGTTGAAATACGACTTGGGACCATATATTACCTAAATGAAATGGTAGATTCAAAGTTTAAATTAACGTAGTGTTTGTACCTTGAGTAAAGTTTAGTTGTTTAAACAATTTTAAAATATCTCAATTTTTAGGCGAGTAATCGAAAAAGTTCGTTTCATACTCTAACAACGCAGAAATCGTGTTTCAAGTTTAAATACGTAAAATATGGATTTTACCTAAATTAAATGGTAGATTCAAAATTTAACCAAACGTAAAGTTTGTACCTAGGGTACTGTTGAAAAGTTTAATCAACATGAAAATATCACTATATTTAGGCGAGTATACAAAAAATGTTCTTTTCAGACTCTAATAACGCAGAAATCGTGTTTCAAGTCGAGATACGACTTGGGACCATATTTTACCTAAATTAAATGGTAGATTCAGAGTTTAAATGAACGTACTGTTTGTACCTTCAGTAAAGTTTAGAAGTTTAAACAATTTTAAAATATCACTATATTTAGGCGAGTAAACAAAAAGTTCGTTTCAGACTCTAATAACGCAGAAAATTGTGTTTACAAGTTGAAAAACGACTTGGAACCATATCTCACCTAAATTAAATGGTAGAATCAAACTTTAATCAAACGTAAAGTTTGTACCTAGGGTATTGTTGAAAAGTTTAATCAATTTTAAAATATCACTATATTTAGGCGAGTATACGAAAAATGTTCTTTTCAGACTCTAATAACGCAGAAATCGTGTTTCAAGTTGAATTACGACTTGGGACCATATTTTACCTAAATTAAATGGTAGATTCAAAGTTTAAATGAACGTAGTGTTTGTACCTTCACTAAAGTTTAGAAGTTTAAACAATTTTAAAATATCTCAATTTTTAGGCGAGTAAACGAAAAAGTTCGTTTCAGACTCTTATAACGCAGATATCGTGTTTACAACTTGAAAAACGACTTGGAACCATATCTCACCTAAATTAAATGGTAGAATCAAACTTTAATCAAACGTAAAGTTTGTATCTAGGGTATTGTTGAAAAGTTTAATCAATTTTAAAATATCCCTATATTTAGGCGAGTATACGAAAAATGTTCTTTTCAGACTCTAATAACGCGGAAATCGTGTTTCAAGTTGAAATACGACTTGGGACCATATTTTACCTAAATTAAATGGTAGATTCAAAGTTTAAATGAACGTACTGTTTGTACCTTCAGTAAAGTTTAGAACTTTAAACAATTTTAAAATATCACTATGTTTAGGCGAGTAAACGAAAAAAGTTCGTTTCAAACTCTAATAACGCAGAAATCGTGTTCCAAGTTGAAATACGACTTGGGACCATATATTACCTAAATGAAATGGTAGATTCAAAGTTTAAATGAACGTAGTGTTTGTACCTTCAGTAAAGTTTAGAAGTTTAAACAATTTTAAAATATCTCAAATTTTAGGCGAGTAAACGAAAAAGTTCGTTTCAGACTCTAATAACGCAGCAATCGTGGTCCAAGTTGAAATACGACTTGGGTCCATATTTTTCCTAAATTAAATGGTAGAATCAAACTTTAACCAAACGTAAAGTTTGTACCTAGGGTATTGTTGATAAGTTTAATCAATATGAAAATATCACTATATTTAGGCGAGTATACGAAAAATGTTCTTTTCAGACTCTAATAACGCAGAAATCGTGTTTCAAGTCGAAATACGACTTGGGACCATATTTTACCTAAATTAAATGGTAGATTCAGAGTTTAAATGAACGTACTGTTTGTACCTTCAGTAAAGTTTAGAAGTTTAAACAATTATAAAATATCACTATATTTAGGCGAGTAAACAAAAAGTTCGTTTCAGACTCTAATAACGCAGAAAATTGTATTTACAAGTTGAAAAACAACTTGGTACCATATCTCACCTAAATTAAATGGTAGAATCAAACTTTAACTAAACGTAAAGTTTGTACCTAGGGTATTGTTGAAAAGTTTAATCAATTTTAAAATATCACTATATTTAGGCGAGTATACGAAAAATGTTCTTTTCAGACTCTAATAACGCAGAAATCGTGTTTCAAGTCGAAATACGACTTGGGACCATATTTTACCTAAATTAAATGGTAGATTCAGAGTTTAAATGAACGTACTGTTTGTACCTTCACTAAAGTTTAGAAGTTTAAACAATTTTAAAATATCTCAATTTTTAGGCGAGTAAACGAAAAAGTTCGTTTCAGACTCTAATAACGCAGAAATCGTGTTTACAACTTGAAAAACGACTTGGAACCATATCTCACCTAAATTAAATGGAAGAATCAAACTTTAATCAAACGTAAAGTTTGTACCTAGGGTATTGTTGAAAAGTTTAATCAATTTTAAAATATCACTATATTTAGGTGACTATACGAAAAATGTTCTTTTCAGACTCTAACGCAGAAATCGTATTTCAAATTTAAATACGACTTGGGACCATATATAACCTAAATGAAATGGTAGATTCAAAGTTTAAATGAACGTAGTGTTTGTACCTTGAGCAAAGTTTAGTAGTTTAAACAATTTTAAAATATCTCAATTTTTAGGCGAGTAAACGAAAAAGTTCGTTTCAGACTCTAATAACGCAGAAATCGTGTTTACAACTTGAAAAACGACTTGGAACCATATCTCACCTAAATTAAATGGTAGAATCAAACTTTAACCAAACGTAAAGTTTGTACCTAGGGTATTGTTGAAAAGTTTAATCAATATGAAAATATCACTATATTTAGGCGAGTATACGAAAAATGTTCTTTTCAGACTCTAATAACGCAGAAATCGTATTTCAAATTTAAATACGACTTGGGACCATATATTACCTAAATGAAATGGTAGATTCAAAGTATAAATTAACGTAGTGTTTATACCTAGGGTATTGTTGAAAAGTTTAATCAATTTTAAAATATCACTATATTTAGGCGAGTAAACGAAAAAAGTTCGTTTCAGACTCTAATAACGCAGAAATCGTGTTCAAAGTTGAAATACGACTTGGGACCATATTTTACCTAAATGAAATGGTAGATTCAAAGTTTAAATGAACGTTGTATTTATACCTAGGGTATTGTTGAAATGTTTAATCAATTTTAAAATATCACTATATTTAGGCGAGTAAACGAAAAATGTTCTTTTCAGACTCTAATAACGCAGAAATCGTGATTACAACTTGAAAAACGACTTGGAACCATATCTCACCTAAATTAAATGGTAGAATCAAACTTTAATCAAACGTAAAGATTGTACCTAGGGTATTGTTGAAAAGTTTAATCAATTTTAAAATATCACTATATTTAGGTGACTATACGAAAAATGTTCTTTTCAGACTCTAACGCAGAAATCGTATTTCAAATTTAAATACGACTTGGGACCATATATAACCTAAATGAAATGGTAGATTCAAAGTTTAAATGAACGTAGTGTTTGTACCTTGAGCAAAGTTTAGTAGTTTAAACAATTTTAAAATATCTCAATTTTTAGGCGAGTAAACGAAAAAGTTCGTTTCAGACTCTAATAACGCAGAAATCGTGTTTACAACTTGAAAAACGACTTGGAACCATATCTCACCTAAATTAAATGGTAGAATCAAACTTTGACCAAACGTAAAGTTTGTACCTAGGGTATTGTTGAAAAGTTTAATCAATATGAAAATATCACTATATTTAGGCGAGTATACGAAAAATGTTCTTTTCAGACTCTAATAACGCAGAAATCGTATTTCAAATTTAAATACAACTTTGGACCATATTTTACCTAAATTAAATGGTAGATTCAAAGTTTAAATGAACGTAGTGTTTGTACCTTCAGTAAAGTTTAGAACTTTAAACAATTTTAAATTATCACTATGTTTAGGCGAGTAAACGAAAAAAGTTCGTTTCAAACTCTAATAACGCAGAAATTGTGTTCCAAGTTGAAATACGACTTGGGATCATATATTACCTAAATGAAATGGTAGATTCAAAGTTTAAATTAACGTAGTGTTTGTACCTTCAGTAAAGTTTAGAAGTTTAAACAATTTTAAAATATCTCAATTTTTTAGGTGAGTAAACGAAAAAGTTCGTTTCAGACTCTAATAACGCAGAAATCGTGTTCCAAGTTGAAATACGACTTGGGACCATATTTTACCTAAATTAAATGGTAGATTCAAAGTTTAAATGAACGTACTGTTTGTACCTTCAGTAAAGTTTAGAACTTTAATCAATTTTAAAATATCACTATATTTAGGCGAGTAAACGAAAAATGTTCTTTTCATACTATAATAACGCAGAAATCGTGTTTCAAGTTGAAATACGACTTTGAACCATATTTTACCTAAATTAAATGGTAGATTCAAAGTTTAAATGAACGTAGTGTTTGTACCTTCAGTAAAGTTTAGAAGTTTAAACAATTTTAAAATATCACTATTTTTAGGCGAGTAAACGAAAAAAGTTCGTTTCAGTCTCTTATAACGCAGAAATCGTATTTCAATTTTAAATACGACTTGGGACCATATTTTACCTAAATGAAATGGTAGATTCAAAGTTTAAATGAACGTAGTGTTTGTACCTTCAGTAAAGTTTAGAAGTTTAAACAATTTTAAAATATCTCAAATTTTAGGCGAGTAAACGAAAAAGTTCGTTTCAGACTCTAATAACGCAGAAATCGTGGTCCAAGTTGAAATACGACTTGGGTCCATATTTTTCCTAAATTATATGGTAGAATCAAACTTTAACCAAACGTAAAGTTTGTACCTAGGGTATTGATGAAAAGTTTAATCAATATGAAAATATCACTATATTTAGGCGAGTATACGAAAAATGTTCTTTTCAGACTCTAATAACGCAGAAATCGTGTTTCAAATTGAAATACGACTTGGGACCATATTTTACCTAAATTAAATGGTAGATTCAGAGTTTAAATGAACGTACTGTTTGTACCTTCAGTAAAGTTTAGAAGTTTAAACAATTTTAAAATATCACTATATTTAGGCGCGTAAACAAAAAGTTCGTTTCAGACTCTAATAACGCAGAAAATTGTGTTTACAAGTTGAAAAACGACTTGGAACCATATCTCACCTAAATTAAATGGTAGAATCAAACTTTAACCAAACGTAAAGTTTGTACCTAGGGAATTGTTGAAAAGTTTAATCAATTTTAAAATATTACTATATTTAGGCGAGTATACGAAAAATGTTCTTTTCAGACTCTAATAACGCAGAAATCGTGTTTCAATTTGAAATACGACTTGGGACCATATTTTACCTAAATGAAATGGTAGATTCAAAATTTAAATGAACGTAGTGTTTATACCTAGGGTATTGTTGAAAAGTTTAATCAATTTTAAAATATCCCTATAGTTAGGCGAGTATACGAAAAATCGTGTTTCAAGTTGAAATACGACTTGGGACCATATTTTACCTAAATTAAATGGTAGATTCAAAGTTTAAATGAACGTAGTGTTTGTACCTTCAGTAAAGTTTAGAAGTTTAAACAATTTTAAAATATCACTATTTTTAGGCGAGTAAACGAAAAAAGTTCGTTTCAGTCTCTTATAACGCAGAAATCCTGTTTCAAGATGAAATACGACTTGGGACCATATTTTACCTAAATTAAATGGTAGATTCAAAGTTTAAATGAACGTAGTGTTTGTACCCTCACTAAAGTTTAGAAGTTTAAACAATTTTAAAATATCTCAATTTTTAGGCGAGTAAACGAAAAAGTTCGTTTCAGACTCTAATAATGCAGAAATCGTGTTTACAACTTGAAAAACGACTTGGAACCATATCTAACCTAAATTAAATGGTAGAATCAAACTTTAACCAAACGTAAAGTTTGTACCTAGGGTATTGTTGAAAAGTTTAATCAATTTTAATATATCCCTATATTTAGGCGAGTATACGAAAAATGTTCTTTTCAGACTCTAATAACGCAGAAATCGTGTTTCAATTTGAAATACGACTTGGGACCATATTTTACCTAAATGAAATGGTAGATTCAAAATTTAAATGAACGTAGTGTTTATACCTAGGGTATTGTTGAAAAGTTTAATCAATTTTAAAATATCCCTATAGTTAGGCGAGTATACGAAAAATTTTCTTTTCAGACTCTAATAACGCAGAAATCGTGTTTCAAGTTGAAATACGACTTGGGACCATATTTTACCTAAATGAAATGGTAGAATCAAACTTTAACTAAACGTAAAGTTTGTACCTAGGGTATTGTTGAAAAGTTTAATCAATTTTAAAATATCACTATATTTAGGCGACTATACGAAAAATGTTCTTTTCAGACTCTAATAACGCAGAAATCGTATTTCAAATTTAAATACAACTTTGGACCATATTTTACCTAAATTAAATGGTAGATTCAAAGTTTAAATGAACGTAGTGTTTGTACCTTCAGTAAAGTTTAGAAGTTTAAACAATTTTAAAATATCTCAATTTTTAGGTGAGTAAACGAAAAAGTTCGTTTCAGACTCTAATAACGCAGAAATCGTGTTCCAAGTCGAAATACGACTTGGGTCCATATTTTACCTAAATTAAATGGTAGAATCAAACTTTAACCAAACGTAAAGTTTGCACCTAGGGTATTGTTGAAAAGTTTAATCAATATTAAAATATCACTATATTTAGGCGAGTATACGAAAAATGTTCTTTTCAGACTCTAATAACGCAGAAATCGTGTTTCAAGTTGAAATACGACTTGGGACCATATTTTACCTAAATTAAATGGTAGATTCAAAGTTTAAATGAACGTACTGTTTGTACCTTCAGTAAAGTTTAGAACTTTAAACAATTTTAAAATATCACTAAGTTTAGGCGAGTAAACGAAAAAAGTTCGTTTCAGACTCTAATAACGCAGAAAATTGTGTTTACAAGTTGAAAAAGGACTTGGAACTATATCTCACCTAAATTAAATGGTAGAATCAAACTTTAACAAAACGTAAAGTTTGTACCTAGGGTATCGTTGAAAAGTTTAATCAATTTTAAAATATCACTATATTTAGGCGAGTAAACGAAAAAGTTCGTTTCAGACTCTAATAACGCAGAAATCGTGTTTACAACTTGAAAAAAGACTTGGAACCATATCTCACCTAAATTAAATGGTAGAATCAAACTTTAACTAAACGTAAAGTTTGTACCTAGGGTATTGTTGAAAAGTTTAATCAATTTTAAAATATCCCTATATTTAGGCGAGTATACGAAAAATGTTCTTTTCAGACTCTAATAACGCAGAAATCGTGTTTCAAGATGAAATACGACTTTTGACCATATTTTACCTAAATTAAATGGTAGATTCAAAGTTTAAATGAACGTAGTGTTTGTACCCTCACTAAAGTTAAGAAGTTTAAACAATTTTAAAATATCTCAATTTTTAGGCGAGTATACGAAAAATCGTGTTTCAAGTTGAAATACGACTTGGGACCATATTTTACCTAAATTAAATGGTAGATTCAAAGTTTAAATGAACGTAGTGTTTGTACCTTCAGTAAAGTTTAGAAGTTTAAACAATTTTAAAATATCACTATTTTTAGGCGAGTAAACGAAAAAAGTTCGTTTCAGTCTCTTATAACGCAGAAATCCTGTTTCAAGATGAAATACGACTTGGGACCATATTTTACCTAAATTAAATGGTAGATTCAAAGTTTAAATGAACGTAGTGTTTGTACCCTCACTAAAGTTTAGAAGTTTAAACAATTTTAAAATATCTCAATTTTTAGGCGAGTAAACGAAAAAGTTCGTTTCAGACTCTAATAATGCAGAAATCGTGTTTACAACTTGAAAAACGACTTGGAACCATATCTAACCTAAATTAAATGGTAGAATCAAACTTTAACCAAACGTAAAGTTTGTACCTAGGGTATTGTTGAAAAGTTTAATCAATTTTAATATATCCCTATATTTAGGCGAGTATACGAAAAATGTTCTTTTCAGACTCTAATAACGCAGAAATCGTGTTTCAATTTGAAATACGACTTGGGACCATATTTTACCTAAATGAAATGGTAGATTCAAAATTTAAATGAACGTAGTGTTTATACCTAGGGTATTGTTGAAAAGTTTAATCAATTTTAAAATATCCCTATAGTTAGGCGAGTATACGAAAAATTTTCTTTTCAGACTCTAATAACGCAGAAATCGTGTTTCAAGTTGAAATACGACTTGGGACCATATTTTACCTAAATGAAATGGTAGAATCAAACTTTAACTAAACGTAAAGTTTGTACCTAGGGTATTGTTGAAAAGTTTAATCAATTTTAAAATATCACTATATTTAGGCGACTATACGAAAAATGTTCTTTTCAGACTCTAATAACGCAGAAATCGTATTTCAAATTTAAATACAACTTTGGACCATATTTTACCTAAATTAAATGGTAGATTCAAAGTTTAAATGAACGTAGTGTTTGTACCTTCAGTAAAGTTTAGAAGTTTAAACAATTTTAAAATATCTCAATTTTTAGGTGAGTAAACGAAAAAGTTCGTTTCAGACTCTAATAACGCAGAAATCGTGTTCCAAGTCGAAATACGACTTGGGTCCATATTTTACCTAAATTAAATGGTAGAATCAAACTTTAACCAAACGTAAAGTTTGCACCTAGGGTATTGTTGAAAAGTTTAATCAATATTAAAATATCACTATATTTAGGCGAGTATACGAAAAATGTTCTTTTCAGACTCTAATAACGCAGAAATCGTGTTTCAAGTTGAAATACGACTTGGGACCATATTTTACCTAAATTAAATGGTAGATTCAAAGTTTAAATGAACGTACTGTTTGTACCTTCAGTAAAGTTTAGAACTTTAAACAATTTTAAAATATCACTAAGTTTAGGCGAGTAAACGAAAAAAGTTCGTTTCAGACTCTAATAACGCAGAAAATTGTGTTTACAAGTTGAAAAAGGACTTGGAACCATATCTCACCTAAATTAAATGGTAGAATCAAACTTTAACAAAACGTAAAGTTTGTACCTAGGGTATCGTTGAAAAGTTTAATCAATTTTAAAATATCACTATATTTAGGCGAGTAAACGAAAAAGTTCGTTTCAGACTCTAATAACGCAGAAATCGTGTTTACAACTTGAAAAAAGACTTGGAACCATATCTCACCTAAATTAAATGGTAGAATCAAACTTTAACTAAACGTAAAGTTTGTACCTAGGGTATTGTTGAAAAGTTTAATCAATTTTAAAATATCCCTATATTTAGGCGAGTATACGAAAAATGTTCTTTTCAGACTCTAATAACGCAGAAATCGTGTTTCAAGATGAAATACGACTTTTGACCATATTTTACCTAAATTAAATGGTAGATTCAAAGTTTAAATGAACGTAGTGTTTGTACCCTCACTAAAGTTAAGAAGTTTAAACAATTTTAAAATATCTCAATTTTTAGGCGAGTAAACGAAAAAGTTCGTTTCAGACTCTAATAACGCAGAAATCGTGTTTACAACTTGAAAAACGACTTGGAACCATATCTCACCAAAATTAAATGGTAAAATCAAACTTTAACTAAACGTAAAATTTGTACCTAGGGTATTGTTGAAAAGTTTAATTAATTTTAAAATATCCCTATATTTAGGCGAGTATACGAAAAATGTTCTTTTCAGACTATAATAACGCAGAAATCGTGTTTCAAGTTGAAATACGACTTTGAACCATATTTTACCTAAATTAAATGGTAGATTCAAAGTTTAAATGAACGTAGTGTTTGTACCTTCAGTAAAGTTTAGAAGTTTAAACAATTTTAAAATATCATTATTTTTAGGCGAGTAAACGAAAAAAGTTCGTTTCAGTCTCTTATAACGCAGAAATCGTATTTCAAATTTAAATACGACTTGGGACCATATTTTACCTAAATGAAATGGTAGATTCAAAGTTTAAATTAACGTAGTGTTTGTACCTTGAGTAAAGTTTAGTTGTTTAAACAATTTAAAATATCTCAATTTTTAGGCGAGTAAACGAAAAAGTTCGTTTCAGACTCTAACAACGCAGAAATCGTGTTTCAAGTTGAAATACGACTTGGGACCATATTTTACCTAAATTAAATGGTAGATTCAGAGTTTAAATGAACGTACTGTTTGTACCTTCAGTAAAGTTTAGAAGTTTAAACAATTTTAAAATATCACTATATTTAGGCGAGTAAACAAAAAGTTCGTTTCAGACTCTAATAACGCAGAAATCGTGTTTCAAGTTGAAATACGACTTGGGACCATATTTTACCTAAATTAAATGGTAGATTCAAAGTTTAAATGAACGTAGTGTTTGTACCTTCAGTAAAGTTTAGAAGTTTAAACAATTTTAAAATATCTCAATTTTTAGGCGAGTGAACGAAAAAGTTCGTTTCAGACTCTAATAACGCAGAAATCGTATTTCAAATTTAAATACGACTTGGGACCATATATTACCTAAATGAAATAGTAGATTCAAAGTTTAAATGAACGTAGTGTTTGTACCTTGAGCAAAGTTTAGTAGTTTAAATAATTTTAAAATATCTCAATTTTTAGGCGAGTAAACGAAAAAGTTCGTTTCAGACTCTAATAACGCAGAAATCGTGTTTACAACTTGACAAACGACTTGGAACCATATCTCACCAAAATTAAATGGTAAAATCAAATTTTAACTAAACGTAAAATTTTTACCTAGGGTATTGTTGAAAAGTTTAATCAATTTTAAAATATCCCTATATTTAGGCGAGTATACGAAAAATGTTCTTTTCAGACTCTAATAACGCAGAAATCGTGTTTCAAGTTTAAATACGTAAAATATGGATTTTACCTAAATTAAATGGTAGATTCAAAATTTAAATAACCGTAGTGTTTGTACCTTAAGCAAAGTTTAGAAGTTTAAACAATTTTAAAATATCTCAATTTTAGGCGAGTAAACGAAAAAGTTCGTTTCAGACTCTAATAACGCAGAAAATTGTGTTTACAAATTGAAAAACGACTTGGAACCATATCTCACCTAACCTAAATGGTAGAATCAAACTTTAACCAAACGTAAAGTTTGTACCTAAGGTATTGTTGAAAAGTTTAAACAATTTTAAAATATCACTATTTTTAGGCGAGTAAACGAAAAAAGTTCGTTTCAGTCTCTTATAACGCAGAAATCGTATTTCAAGTTTAAATACGACTTGGGACCATATTTTACCTAAATGTTCTTTTCAGACTTTAATAACGCAGAAATCGTGTTTACAACTTGAAAAACGACTTGGAACCATATCTCACCTAAATTAAATGGTAGAATCAAACTTTAACTAAACGTAAAGTTTGTACCTAGGGTATTGTTGAAAAGTTTAATCAATTTTAAAATATCCCTATATTTAGGCGAGTATACGAAAAATGTTCTTTTCAGACTCTAATAACGCAGAAATCGTGTTTCAAGTTGAAATACGACTTGGGACCATATTTTACCTAAATGAAATGGTAGATTCAAAGTTTAAATGAACGTAGTGTTTATACCTAGGGTATTGTTGAAAAGTTTAATCAATTTTAAAATATCCCTATATTTAGGCGAGTAAACGAAAAAGTTCGTTTCAGGCTCTAACAACGCAGAAATCGTGTTTCAAGTAGAAATAAGACTTGGGACCATATTTTACCTAAATTAAATGGTAGATTCAGAGTTTAAATGAACGTACTGTTTGTACCTTCAGTAAAGTTTAGAAGTTTAAACAATTTTAAAATATCACTATATTTAGGCGAGTAAACAAAAAGTTCGTTTTAGACTCTAATAACGCAGAAATCGTGTTTACAACTTGAAAAACGACTTGGAACCATTCTCACCTAAATTAAATGGTAGAATCAAACTTTAACCAAACGTAAAGTTTGTACCTAGGGTATTGTTGAAAAGTTTAATCAATTTTAAAATATCCCTATATTTAGGCGAGTATACGAAAAATGTTCTTTTCAGACTCTAATAACGCAGAAATCGTGTTTCAAGTTGAAATACGACTTTGAACCATATTTTACCTAAATTAAATGGTAGATTCAAAGTTTAAATGAACGTAGTGTTTGTACCTTCAGTAAAGTTTAGAAGTTTAAACAATTTTAAAATATCATTATTTTTAGGCGAGTAAACGAAAAAAGTTCGTTTCAGTCTCTTATAACGCAGAAATCGTATTTCAAATTTAAATACGACTTGGGACCATATTTTACCTAAATGAAATGGTAGATTCAAAGTTTAAATTAACGTAGTGTTTGTACCTTGAGTAAAGTTTAGTTGTTCAAACAATTTAAAATATCTCAATTTTTAGGCGAGTAAACGAAAAAGTTCGTTTCAGACTCTAACAACGCAGAAATCGTGTTTCAAGTTGAAATACGACTTGGGACCATATTTTACCTAAATTAAATGGTAGATTCAAAGTTTAAATGAACGTAGTGTTTGTACCTTCAGTAAAGTTTAGAAGTTTAAACAATTTTAAAATATCACTATTTTTAGGCGAGTAAACGAAAAAAGTTCGTTTCAGTCTCTTATAACGCAGAAATCCTGTTTCAAGATGAAATACGACTTGGGACCATATTTTACCTAAATTAAATGGTAGATTCAAAGTTTAAATGAACGTAGTGTTTGTACCCTCACTAAAGTTTAGAAGTTTAAACAATTTTAAAATATCTCAATTTTTAGGCGAGTAAACGAAAAAGTTCGTTTCAGACTCTAATAATGCAGAAATCGTGTTTACAACTTGAAAAACGACTTGGAACCATATCTAACCTAAATTAAATGGTAGAATCAAACTTTAATCAAACGTAAAGTTTGTACCTAGGGTATTGTTGAAAAGTTTAATCAATTTTAAAATATCACTATATTTAGGCGACTATACGAAAAATGTTCTTTTCAGACTCTAATAACGCAGAAATCGTATTTCAAATTTAAATACGACTTGGGACCATATATTACCTAAATGAAATGGTAGATTCAAAGTTTAAATGAACGTAGTGTTTGTACCTTGAGCAAAGTTTAGTAGTTTAAACAATTTTATAATATCTCAATTTTTAGGCGAGTAAACGAAAAAGTTCGTTTCAGACTCTAATAACGCAGATATCGTGTTTAGACTGGAAAAAAGACTTGGAACCATATCTCACCTAAATTAAATGGTAGAATCACACTTTAACTAAACGTAAAGTTTGTACCTAGGGTATTGTTGAAAAGTTTAATCAATTTTAATATATCCCTATATTTAGGCGAGTATACGAAAAATGTTCTTTTCAGACTCTAATAACGCAGAAATCGTGTTTCAATTTGAAATACGACTTGGGACCATATTTTACCTAAATGAAATGGTAGATTCAAAATTTAAATGAACGTAGTGTTTATACCTAGGGTATTGTTGAAAAGTTTAATCAATTTTAAAATATCCCTATAGTTAGGCGAGTATACGAAAAATTTTCTTTTCAGACTCTAATAACGCAGAAATCGTGTTTCAAGTTGAAATACGACTTGGGACCATATTTTACCTAAATGAAATGGTAGAATCAAACTTTAACTAAACGTAAAGTTTGTACCTAGGGTATTGTTGAAAAGTTTAATCAATTTTAAAATATCACTATATTTAGGCGACTATACGAAAAATGTTCTTTTCAGACTCTAATAACGCAGAAATCGTATTTCAAATTTAAATACAACTTTGGACCATATTTTACCTAAATTAAATGGTAGATTCAAAGTTTAAATGAACGTAGTGTTTGTACCTTCAGTAAAGTTTAGAAGTTTAAACAATTTTAAAATATCTCAATTTTTAGGTGAGTTAACGAAAAAGTTCGTTTCAGACTCTAATAACGCAGAAATCGTGTTCCAAGTCGAAATACGACTTGGGTCCATATTTTACCTAAATTAAATGGTAGAATCAAACTTTAACCAAACGTAAAGTTTGCACCTAGGGTATTGTTGAAAAGTTTAATCAATATTAAAATATCACTATATTTAGGCGAGTATACGAAAAATGTTCTTTTCAGACTCTAATAACGCAGAAATCGTGTTTCAAGTTGAAATACGACTTGGGACCATATTTTACCTAAATTAAATGGTAGATTCAAAGTTTAAATGAACGTACTGTTTGTACCTTCAGTAAAGTTTAGAACTTTAAACAATTTTAAAATATCACTAAGTTTAGGCGAGTAAACGAAAAAAGTTCGTTTCAGACTCTAATAACGCAGAAAATTGTGTTTACAACTTGAAAAAAGACTTGGAACCATATCTCACCTAAATTAAATGGTAGAATCAAACTTTAACTAAACGTAAAGTTTGTACCTAGGGTATTGTTGAAAAGTTTAATCAATTTTAAAATATCCCTATATTTAGGCGAGTATACGAAAAATGTTCTTTTCAGACTCTAATAACGCAGAAATCGTGTTTCAAGATGAAATACGACTTTTGACCATATTTTACCTAAATTAAATGGTAGATTCAAAGTTTAAATGAACGTAGTGTTTGTACCCTCACTAAAGTTAAGAAGTTTAAACAATTTTAAAATATCTCAATTTTTAGGCGAGTAAACGAAAAAGTTCGTTTCAGACTCTAATAACGCAGAAATCGTGTTTACAACTTGAAAAACGACTTGGAACCATATCTCACCAAAATTAAATGGTAAAATCAAACTTTAACTAAACGTAAAATTTGTACCTAGGGTATTGTTGAAAAGTTTAATTAATTTTAAAATATCCCTATATTTAGGCGAGTATACGAAAAATGTTCTTTTCAGACTATAATAACGCAGAAATCGTGTTTCAAGTTGAAATACGACTTTGAACCATATTTTACCTAAATTAAATGGTAGATTCAAAGTTTAAATGAACGTAGTGTTTGTACCTTCAGTAAAGTTTAGAAGTTTAAACAATTTTAAAATATCATTATTTTTAGGCGAGTAAACGAAAAAAGTTCGTTTCAGTCTCTTATAACGCAGAAATCGTATTTCAAATTTAAATACGACTTGGGACCATATTTTACCTAAATGAAATGGTAGATTCAAAGTTTAAATTAACGTAGTGTTTGTACCTTGAGCAAAGTTTAGTAGTTTAAATAATTTTAAAATATCTCAATTTTTAGGCGAGTAAACGAAAAAGTTCGTTTCAGACTCTAATAACGCAGAAATCGTGTTTACAACTTGACAAACGACTTGGAACCATATCTCACCAAAATTAAATGGTAAAATCAAATTTTAACTAAACGTAAAATTTTTACCTAGGGTATTGTTGAAAAGTTTAATCAATTTTAAAATATCCCTATATTTAGGCGAGTATACGAAAAATGTTCTTTTCAGACTCTAATAACGCAGAAATCGTGTTTCAAGTTTAAATACGTAAAATATGGATTTTACCTAAATTAAATGGTAGATTCAAAATTTAAATAACCGTAGTGTTTGTACCTTAAGCAAAGTTTAGAAGTTTAAACAATTTTAAAATATCTCAATTTTAGGCGAGTAAACGAAAAAGTTCGTTTCAGACTCTAATAACGCAGAAAATTGTGTTTACAAATTGAAAAACGACTTGGAACCATATCTCACCTAACCTAAATGGTAGAATCAAACTTTAACCAAACGTAAAGTTTGTACCTAAGGTATTGTTGAAAAGTTTAAACAATTTTAAAATATCACTATTTTTAGGCGAGTAAACGAAAAAAGTTCGTTTCAGTCTCTTATAACGCAGAAATCGTATTTCAAGTTTAAATACGACTTGGGACCATATTTTACCTAAATGTTCTTTTCAGACTTTAATAACGCAGAAATCGTGTTTACAACTTGAAAAACGACTTGGAACCATATCTCACCTAAATTAAATGGTAGAATCAAACTTTAACTAAACGTAAAGTTTGCACCTAGGGTATTGTTGAAAAGTTTAATCAATATTAAAATATCACTATATTTAGGCGAGTATACGAAAAATGTTCTTTTCAGACTCTAATAACGCAGAAATCGTGTTTCAAGTTGAAATACGACTTGGGACCATATTTTACCTAAATTAAATGGTAGATTCAAAGTTTAAATGAACGTACTGTTTGTACCTTCAGTAAAGTTTAGAACTTTAAACAATTTTAAAATATCACTAAGTTTAGGCGAGTAAACGAAAAAAGTTCGTTTCAGACTCTAATAACGCAGAAAATTGTGTTTACAAGTTGAAAAAGGACTTGGAACCATATCTCACCTAAATTAAATGGTAGAATCAAACTTTAACAAAACGTAAAGTTTGTACCTAGGGTATCGTTGAAAAGTTTAATCAATTTTAAAATATCACTATATTTAGGCGAGTAAACGAAAAAGTTCGTTTCAGACTCTAATAACGCAGAAATCGTGTTTACAACTTGAAAAAAGACTTGGAACCATATCTCACCTAAATTAAATGGTAGAATCAAACTTTAACTAAACGTAAAGTTTGTACCTAGGGTATTGTTGAAAAGTTTAATCAATTTTAAAATATCCCTATATTTAGGCGAGTATACGAAAAATGTTCTTTTCAGACTCTAATAACGCAGAAATCGTGTTTCAAGATGAAATACGACTTTTGACCATATTTTACCTAAATTAAATGGTAGATTCAAAGTTTAAATGAACGTAGTGTTTGTACCCTCACTAAAGTTAAGAAGTTTAAACAATTTTAAAATATCTCAATTTTTAGGCGAGTAAACGAAAAAGTTCGTTTCAGACTCTAATAACGCAGAAATCGTGTTTACAACTTGAAAAACGACTTGGAACCATATCTCACCAAAATTAAATGGTAAAATCAAACTTTGACTAAACGTAAAATTTGTACCTAGGGTATTGTTGAAAAGTTTAATTAATTTTAAAATATCCCTATATTTAGGCGAGTATACGAAAAATGTTCTTTTCAGACTATAATAACGCAGAAATCGTGTTTCAAGTTGAAATACGACTTTGAACCATATTTTACCTAAATTAAATGGTAGATTCAAAGTTTAAATGAACGTAGTGTTTGTACCTTCAGTAAAGTTTAGAAGTTTAAACAATTTTAAAATATCATTATTTTTAGGCGAGTAAACGAAAAAAGTTCGTTTCAGTCTCTTATAACGCAGAAATCGTATTTCAAATTTAAATACGACTTGGGACCATATTTTACCTAAATGAAATGGTAGATTCAAAGTTTAAATTAACGTAGTGTTTGTACCTTGAGTAAAGTTTAGTTGTTTAAACAATTTAAAATATCTCAATTTTTAGGCGAGTAAACGAAAAAGTTCGTTTCAGACTCTAACAACGCAGAAATCGTGTTTCAAGTTGAAATACGACTTGGGACCATATTTTACCTAAATTAAATGGTAGATTCAGAGTTTAAATGAACGTACTGTTTGTACCTTCAGTAAAGTTTAGAAGTTTAAACAATTTTAAAATATCACTATATTTAGGCGAGTAAACAAAAAGTTCGTTTCAGACTCTAATAACGCAGAAATCGTGTTTCAAGTTGAAATACGACTTGGGACTATATTTTACCTAAATTAAATGGTAGATTCAAAGTTTAAATGAACGTAGTGTTTGTACCTTCAGTAAAGTTTAGAAGTTTAAACAATTTTAAAATATCTCAATTTTTAGGCGAGTGAACGAAAAAGTTCGTTTCAGACTCTAATAACGCAGAAATCGTATTTCAAATTTAAATACGACTTGGGACCATATATTACCTAAATGAAATAGTAGATTCAAAGTTTAAATGAACGTAGTGTTTGTACCTTGAGCAAAGTTTAGTAGTTTAAATAATTTTAAAATATCTCAATTTTTAGGCGAGTAAACGAAAAAGTTCGTTTCAGACTCTAACAACGCAGAAATCGTGTTTACAACTTGACAAACGACTTGGAACCATATCTCACCAAAATTAAATGGTAAAATCAAATTTTAACTAAACGTAAAATTTTTACCTAGGGTATTGTTGAAAAGTTTAATCAATTTTAAAATATCCCTATATTTAGGCGAGTATACGAAAAATGTTCTTTTCAGACTCTAATAACGCAGAAATCGTGTTTCAAGTTTAAATACGTAAAATATGGATTTTACCTAAATTAAATGGTAGATTCAAAATTTAAATAACCGTAGTGTTTGTACCTTAAGCAAAGTTTAGAAGTTTAAACAATTTTAAAATATCTCAATTTTAGGCGAGTAAACGAAAAAGTTCGTTTCAGACTCTAATAACGCAGAAAATTGTGTTTACAAATTGAAAAACGACTTGGAACCATATCTCACCTAACCTAAATGGTAGAATCAAACTTTAACCAAACGTAAAGTTTGTACCTAAGGTATTGTTGAAAAGTTTAAACAATTTTAAAATATCACTATTTTTAGGCGAGTAAACGAAAAAAGTTCGTTTCAGTCTCTTATAACGCAGAAATCGTATTTCAAGTTTAAATACGACTTGGGACCATATTTTACCTAAATGTTCTTTTCAGACTTTAATAACGCAGAAATCGTGTTTACAACTTGAAAAACGACTTGGAACCATATCTCACCTAAATTAAATGGTAGAATCAAACTTTAACTAAACGTAAAGTTTGTACCTAGGGTATTGTTGAAAAGTTTAATCAATTTTAAAATATCCCTATATTTAGGCGAGTATACGAAAAATGTTCTTTTCAGACTCTAATAACGCAGAAATCGTGTTTCAAGTTGAAATACGACTTGGGACCATATTTTACCTAAATGAAATGGTAGATTCAAAGTTTAAATGAACGTAGTGTTTATACCTAGGGTATTGTTGAAAAGTTTAATCAATTTTAAAATATCCCTATATTTAGGCGAGTAAACGAAAAAGTTCGTTTCAGACTCTAACAACGCAGAAATCGTGTTTCAAGTTGAAATAAGACTTGGGACCATATTTTACCTAAATTAAATGGTAGATTCAGAGTTTAAATGAACGTACTGTTTGTACCTTCAGTAAAGTTTAGAAGTTTAAACAATTTTAAAATATCACTATATTTAGGCGAGTAAACAAAAAGTTCGTTTTAGACTCTAATAACGCAGAAATCGTGTTTACAACTTGAAAAACGACTTGGAACCATTCTCACCTAAATTAAATGGTAGAATCAAACTTTAACCAAACGTAAAGTTTGTACCTAGGGTATTGTTGAAAAGTTTAATCAATTTTAAAATATCCCTATATTTAGGCGAGTATACGAAAAATGTTCTTTTCAGACTCTAATAACGCAGAAATCGTGTTTCAAGTTGAAATACGACTTTGAACCATATTTTACCTAAATTAAATGGTAGATTCAAAGTTTAAATGAACGTAGTGTTTGTACCTTCAGTAAAGTTTAGAAGTTTAAACAATTTTAAAATATCATTATTTTTAGGCGAGTAAACGAAAAAAGTTCGTGTCAGTCTCTTATAACGCAGAAATCGTATTTCAAATTTAAATACGACTTGGGACCATATTTTACCTAAATGAAATGGTAGATTCAAAGTTTAAATTAACGTAGTGTTTGTACCTTGAGTAAAGTTTAGTTGTTTAAACAATTTAAAATATCTCAATTTTTAGGCGAGTAAACGAAAAAGTTCGTTTCAGACTCTAACAACGCAGAAATCGTGTTTCAAGTTGAAATACGACTTGGGACCATATTTTACCTAAATTAAATGGTAGATTCAGAGTTTAAATGAACGTACTGTTTGTACCTTCAGTTAAGTTTAGAAGTTTAAACAATTTTAAAATATCACTATATTTAGGCGAGTAAACAAAAAGTTCGTTTCAGACTCTAATAACGCAGAAATCGTGTTTCAAGTTGAAATACGACTTGGGACCATATTTTACCTAAATTAAATGGTAGATTCAAAGTTTAAATGAACGTAGTGTTTGTACCTTCAGTAAAGTTTAGAAGTTTAAACAATTTTAAAATATCTCAATTTTTAGGCGAGTGAACGAAAAAGTTCGTTTCAGACTCTAATAACGCAGAAATCGTATTTCAAATTTAAATACGACTTGGGACCATATATTACCTAAATGAAATAGTAGATTCAAAGTTTAAATGAACGTAGTGTTTGTACCTTGAGCAAAGTTTAGTAGTTTAAATAATTTTAAAATATCTCAATTTTTAGGCGAGTAAACGAAAAAGTTCGTTTCAGACTCTAATAACGCAGAAATCGTGTTTACAACTTGACAAACGACTTGGAACCATATCTCACCAAAATTAAATGGTAAAATCAAATTTTAACTAAACGTAAAATTTTTACCTAGGGTATTGTTGAAAAGTTTAATCAATTTTAAAATATCCCTATATTTAGGCGAGTATACGAAAAATGTTCTTTTCAGACTCTAATAACGCAGAAATCGTGTTTCAAGTTTAAATACGTAAAATATGGATTTTACCTAAATTAAATGGTAGATTCAAAATTTAAATAACCGTAGTGTTTGTACCTTGAGCAAAGTTTAGAAGTTTAAACAATTTTAAAATATCTCAATTTTAGGCGAGTAAACGAAAAAGTTCGTTTCAGACTCTAATAACGCAGAAAATTGTGTTTACAAATTGAAAAACGACTTGGAACCATATCTCACCTAACCTAAATGGTAGAATCAAACTTTAACCAAACGTAAAGTTTGTACCTAAGGTATTGTTGAAAAGTTTAAACAATTTTAAAATATCACTATTTTTAGGCGAGTAAACGAAAAAAGTTCGTTTCAGTCTCTTATAACGCAGAAATCGTATTTCAAGTTTAAATACGACTTGGGACCATATTTTACCTAAATGTTCTTTTCAGACTTTAATAACGCAGAAATCGTGTTTACAACTTGAAAAACGACTTGGAACCATATCTCACCTAAATTAAATGGTAGAATCAAACTTTAACTAAACGTAAAGTTTGTACCTAGGGTATTGTTGAAAAGTTTAATCAATTTTAAAATATCCCTATATTTAGGCGAGTATACGAAAAATGTTCTTTTCAGACTCTAATAACGCAGAAATCGTGTTTCAAGTTGAAATACGACTTGGGACCATATTTTACCTAAATGAAATGGTAGATTCAAAGTTTAAATGAACGTAGTGTTTATACCTAGGGTAGTGTTGAAAAGTTTAATCAATTTTAAAATATCCCTATATTTAGGCGAGTAAACGAAAAAGTTCGTTTCAGACTCTAACAACGCAGAAATCGTGTTTCAAGTTGAAATAAGACTTGGGACCATATTTTACCTAAATTAAATGGTAGATTCAGAGTTTAAATGAACGTACTGTTTGTACCTTCAGTAAAGTTTAGAAGTTTAAACAATTTTAAAATATCACTATATTTATTCGAGTAAACAAAAAGTTCGTTTTAGACTCTAATAACGCAGAAATCGTGTTTACAACTTGAAAAACGACTTGGAACCATTCTCACCTAAATTAAATGGTAGAATCAAACTTTAACCAAACGTAAAGTTTGTACCTAGGGTATTGTTGAAAAGTTTAATCAATTTTAAAATATCCCTATATTTAGGCGAGTATACGAAAAATGTTCTTTTCAGACTCTAATAACGCAGAAATCGTGTTTCAAGTTGAAATACGACTTTGAACCATATTTTACCTAAATTAAATGGTAGATTCAAAGTTTAAATGAACGTAGTGTTTGTACCTTCAGTAAAGTTTAGAAGTTTAAACAATTTTAAAATATCATTATTTTTAGGCGAGTAAACGAAAAAAGTTCGTTTCAGTCTCTTATAACGCAGAAATCGTATTTCAAATTTAAATACGACTTGGGACCATATTTTACCTAAATGAAATGGTAGATTCAAAGTTTAAATTAACGTAGTGTTTGTACCTTGAGAAAAAGTTTAGTTGTTTAAACAATTTAAAATATCTCAATTTTTAGGCGAGTAAACGAAAAAGTTCGTTTCAGACTCTAACAACGCAGAAATCGTGTTTCAAGTTGAAATAAGACTTGGGACCATATTTTACCTAAATTAAATGGTAGATTCAGAGTTTAAATGAACGTACTGTTTGTACCTTCAGTAAAGTTTAGAAGTTTAAACAATTTTAAAATATCACTATATTTAGGCGAGTAAACAAAAAGTTCGTTTCAGACTCTAATAACGCAGAAATCGTGTTTCAAGTTGAAATACGACTTGGGACCATATTTTACCTAAATTAAATGGTAGATTCAAAGTTTAAATGAACGTAGTGTTTGTACCTTCAGTAAAGTTTAGAAGTTTAAACAATTTTAAAATATCTCAATTTTTAGGCGAGTAAACGAAAAAGTTCGTTTCAGACTCTAATAACGCAGAAATCGTATTTCAAATTTAAATACGACTTGGGACCATATATTACCTAAATGAAATGGTAGATTCAAAGTTTAAATAAACGTAGTGTTTGTACCTTGAGCAAAGTTTAGTAGTTTAAACAATTTTAAAATATCTCAATTTTTAGGCGAGTAAACGAAAAAGTTCGTTTCAGACTCTAATAACGCAGAAATCGTGTTTACAACTTGACAAACGACTTGGAACCATATCTCATTAAAATTAAATGGTAAAATCAAACTTTAACTAAACGTAAAATTTGTACCTAGGGTATTGTTGAAAAGTTTAATCAATTTTAAAATATCCCTATATTTAGGCGAGTATACGAAAAATGTTCTTTTCAGACTCTAATAACGCAGAAATCGTGTTTCAAGTTTAAATACGTAAAATATGGATTTTACCTAACTTAAATGGTAGATTCAAAATTTAAATAACCGTAGTGTTTGTACCTTGAGCAAAGTTTAGAAGTTTAAACAATTTTAAAATATCTCAATTTTAGGCGAGTAAACGAAAAAGTTCGTTTCAGACTCTAATAACGCAGAAAATTGTGTTTACAAATTGAAAAACGACTTGGAACCATATCTCACCTAACCTAAATGGTAGAATCAAACTTTAACCAAACGTAAAGTTTGTACCTAAGGTATTGTTGAAAAGTTTAAACAATTTTAAAATATCACTATTTTTAGGCGAGTAAACGAAAAAAGTTCGTTTCAGTCTCTTATAACGCAGAAATCGTATTTCAAGTTTAAATACGACTTGGGACCATATTTTACCTAAATGTTCTTTTCAGACTCTAATAACGCAGAAATCGTGTTTACAACTTGAAAAACGACTTGGAACCATATCTCACCTAAATTAAATGGTAGAATCAAACTTTAACTAAACGTAAAGTTTGTACCTAGGGTATTGTTGAAAAGTTTAATCAATTTTAAAATATCCCTATATTTAGGCGAGTATACGAAAAATGTTCTTTTCAGACTCTAATAACGCAGAAATCGTGTTTCAAGTTGAAATACGACTTGGGACCATATTTCACCTAAATGAAATGGTAGATTCAAAGTTTAAATGAACGTAGTGTTTATACCTAGGGTATTGTTGAAAAGTTTAATCAATTTTAAAATATCCCTATATTTAGGCGAGTAAACGAAAAAGTTCGTTTCAGACTCTAACAACGCAGAAATCGTGTTTCAAGTTGAAATACGACTTGGGACCATATTTTACCTAAATTAAATGGTAGATTCAGAGTTTAAATGAACGTACTGTTTGTACCTTCAGTAAAGTTTAGAAGTTTAAACAATTTTAAAATATCACTATATTTAGGCGAGTAAACAAAAAGTTCGTTTCAGACTCTAATAACGCAGAAATCGTGTTTACAACTTGAAAAACGACTTGGAACCATTCTCACCTAAATTAAATGTTAGAATCAAACTTTAACCAAACGTAAAGTTTGTACCTAGGGTATTGTTGAAAAGTTTAATCAATTTTAAAATATCACTATATTTAGGCGAGTATACGAAAAATGTTCTTTTCAGACTCTAATTACGCAGAAATCGTGTTTCAAGTTGAAATACGACTTGGGACCATATTTTACCTAAATTAAATGGTAGATTCAAAGTTTAAATGAACGTAGTGTTTGTACCTTCAGTAAAGTTTAGAAGTTTAAACAATTTTAAAATATCTCAATTTTTAGGCGAGTAAACGAAAAAGTTCGTTTCAGACTCTAATAACGCAGAAATCGTATTTCAAATTTAAATACGACTTGGGACCATATATTACCTAAATGAAATGGTAGATTCAAAGTTTAAATGAACGTAGTGTTTGTACCTTGAGCAAAGTTTAGTAGTTTAAACAATTTTAAAATATCTCAATTTTTAGGCGAGTAAACGAAAAAGTTCGTTTCAGACTCTAATAACGCAGAAATCGTGTTTACAACTTGAAAAACGACTTGGAACCATATCTCACCAAAATTAAATGGTAAAATCAAACTTTAACTAAACGTAAAATTTGTACCTAGGGTATTGTTGAAAAGTTTAATCAATCTTAAAATATCCCTATATTTAGGCGAGTATACGAAAAATGTTCTTTTCAGACTCTAATAACGCAGAAATCGTGTTTCAAGTTTAAATACGTAAAATATGGATTTTACCTAAATTAAATGGTAGATTCAAAATTTAAATAACCGTAGTGTTTGTACCTTGAGCAAAGTTTAGAAGTTTAAACAATTTTAAAATATCTCAATTTTAGGCGAGTAAACGAAAAAGTTCGTTTCAGACTCTAATAACGCAGAAAATTGTGTTTACAAATTGAAAAACGACTTGGAACCATATCTCACCTAACCTAAATGGTAGAATCAAACTTTAACCAAACGTAAAGTTTGTACCTAAGGTATTGTTGAAAAGTTTAAACAATTTTAAAATATCACTATTTTTAGGCGAGTAAACGAAAAAAGTTCGTTTCAGTCTCTTATAACGCAGAAATCGTATTTCAAGTTTAAATACGACTTGGGATCATATTTTACCTAAATGAAATGGTAGATTCAAAGTTTAAATGAACGTAGTGTTTGTACCTTGAGCAAAGTTTAGTAGTTTAAACAATTTTAAAATATCTCAATTTTTAGGCGAGTAAACGAAAAAGTTCGTTTCAGACTCTAATAACGCAGAAATCGTGTTTACAACTTGACAAACGACTTGGAACCATATCTCACCAAAATTAAATGGTAAAATAAAACTTTAACTAAACGTAAAATTTGTACCTAGGGTATTGTTGAAAAGTTTAATCAATTTTAAAATATCCCTATATTTAGGCGAGTATACGAAAAATGTTCTTTTCAGACTCTAATAACGCAGAAATCGTGTTTCAAGTTTAAATACGTAAAATATGGATTTTACCTAAATTAAATGGTAGATTCAAAATTTAAATAACCGTAGTGTTTGTACCTTGAGCAAAGTTTAGAAGTTTAAACAATTTTAAAATATCTCAATTTTAGGCGAGTAAACGAAAAAGTTCGTTTCAGACTCTAATAACCCAGAAAATTGTGTTTACAAATTGAAAAACGACTTGGAACCATATCTCACCTAACCTAAATGGTAGAATCAAACTTTAACCAAACGTAAAGTTTGTACCTAAGGTATTGTTGAAAAGTTTAAACAATTTTAAAATATCACTATTTTTAGGCGAGTAAACGAAAAAAGTTCGTTTCAGTCTCTTATAACGCAGAA
This sequence comes from Pterostichus niger, assembly GCA_947425015.1. Taxonomy (NCBI): domain Eukaryota; kingdom Metazoa; phylum Arthropoda; class Insecta; order Coleoptera; family Carabidae; genus Pterostichus; species Pterostichus niger. The sequence continues at coordinate 17,190,697 of OX380342.1, forward strand.
ATCGTATTTCAAGTTTAAATACGACTTGGGATCATATTTTACCTAAATGTTCTTTTCAGACTCTAATAACGCAGAAATCGTGTTTACAACTTGAAAAACGACTTGGAACCATATCTCACCTAAATTAAATGGTAGAATCAAACTTTAACTAAACGTAAAGTTTGTACCTAGGGTATTGTTGAAAAGTTTAATCAATTTTAAAATATCCCTATATTTAGGCGAGTATACGAAAAATGTTCTTTTCAGACTCTAATAACGCAGAAATCGTGTTTCAAGTTGAAATACGACTTGGGACCATATTTTACCTAAATGAAATGGTAGATTCAAAGTTTAAATGAACGTAGTGTTTGTACCTTCAGTAAAGTTTAGAAGTTTAAACAATTTCAAAATATCTCAATTTTTAGGTGAGTAAACGAAAAAGTTCGTTTCAGACTCGAATAACGCAGAAATCGTGTTCCAAGTTGAAATACGACTTGGGTCCATATTTTACCTAAATTAAATGGTAGAATCAAACTTTAACCAAACGTAAAGTTTGTACCTAGGGTATTGTTGAAAAGTTTAATCAATATTAAAATATCACTATATTTAGGCGAGTATACGAAAAATGTTCTTTTCAGACTCTAATAACGCAGAAATCGTGTTTCAAGTTGAAATACGACTTGGGACCATATTTTACCTAAATTAAATGGTAGATTCAAAGTTTAAATGAACGTACTGTTTGTACCTTCAGTAAAGTTTAGAACTTTAAACAATTTTAAAATATCACTATGTTTAGGCGAGTAAACGAAAAAAGTTCGTTTCAAACTCTAATAACGCAGAAATCGTGTTCCAAGTTGAAATACGACTTCGGACCATATCTCACCTAAATTAAATGGTAGAATCAAACTTTAACAAAACGTAAAGTTTGTACCTAGGGTATTGTTGAAACGTTTAATCAATTTTAAAATATCACTATATTTAGGCGAGTAAACGAAAAAGTTCGTTTCAGACTCTAATAACGCAGAAATCGTGTTTACAACTTGAAAAAAGACTTGGAACCATATCTCACCTAAATTAAATGGTAGAATCAAACTTTAACTAAACGTAAAGTTTGTACCTAGGGTATTGTTGAAAAGTTTAATCAATTTTAAAATATCCCTATATTTAGGCGAGTATACGAAAAATGTTCTTTTCAGACTCTAATAACGCAGAAATCGTGTTTCAAGTTGAAATACGACTTGGGACCATATTTTACCTAAATGAAATGGTAGAATCAAACTTTAACTAAACGTAAAGTTTGTACCTAGGGTATTGTTGAAAAGTTTAATCAATTTTAAAATATCACTATATTTAGGCGAGTAAACGAAAAAAGTTCTTTTCAGACTCTAAAACGCAGAAATCGTATTTCAAATTTAAATACAACTTTGGACCATATTTTACCTAATTTAAATGGTAGATTCAAAGTTTAAATGAACGTAGTGTTTGTACCTTCAGTAAAGTTTAGAAGTTTAAACAATTTTAAAATATCTCAATTTTTAGGTGAGTAAACGAAAAAGTTCGTTTCAGACTCTAATAACGCAGAAATCGTGTTCCAAGTTGAAATACGACTTGGGTCCATATTTTACCTAAATTAAATGGTAGAATCAAACTTTAACCAAACGTAAAGTTTGTACCTAGGGTATTGTTGAAAAGTTTAATCAATATTAAAATATCACTATATTTAGGCGAGTATACGAAAAATGTTCTTTTCAGACTCTAATAACGCAGAAATCGTGTTTCAAGTTGAAATACGACTTGGGACCATATTTTACCTAAATTAAATGGTAGATTCAAAGTTTAAATGAACGTAGTGTTTATACCTAGGGTATTGTTGAAAAGTTTAATCAATTTTAAAATATCTCAATTTTTAGGCGAGTAAACGAAAAAGTTCGTTTCAGACTCTAACAACGCAGAAATCGTGTTTCAAGTTGAAATACGACTTGGGACCATATTTTACCTAAATTAAATGGTAGAAACAAACTTTAACCAAACGTAAAGTTTGTACCTAGGGTATTGTTGAAAAGTTTAATCAATATGAAAATATCACTATATTTAGGCGAGTATACGAAAAATGTTCTTTTCAGACTATAATAACGCAGAAATCGTGTTTCAAGTTGAAATACGACTTGGAACCATATCTCACCTAACCTAACCTAAATGGTAGAATCAAACTTTAACCAAACGTAAAGTTTGTACCAAAGGTATTGTTGAAAAGTTTAATCAATTTTAAAATATCACTATATTTAGGCGACTAAACGAAAAATGTTCTTTTCAGACTATATTAACGCAGAAATCGTGTTTCACGTTGAAATACCTAAATTAAATGGTAGATTCAAAGTTTAAATGAACGTAGTGTTTGTACCTTCAGTAAAGATAAGAAGTTTAAACAATTTTAAAATATCTCCATTTTTAGGCGAGTAAACGAAAAAGTTCGTTTCAGACTCTAACAACGCAGAAATCGTGTTTCAAGTTGAAATACGACTTGGGACCATATTTTACCTAAATTAAATGGAAGATTCAGAGTTTAAATGAACGTACTGTTTGTACCTTCAGTAAAGTTTAGAAGTTTAAACAATTTTAAAATATCACTATATTTAGGCGAGTAAACAAAAAGTTCGTTTCAGACTCTAATAACGCAGAAATCGTGTTTACAACTTGAAAAACGACTTGGAACCATATCTCACCTAAATTAAATGGTAGAATCAAACTTTAACCAAACGTAAAGTTTGTACCTAGGGTATTGTTGAAAAGTTTAATCAATTTTAAAATATCACTATATTTAGGCGAGTATACGAAAAATGTTCTTTTCAGACTCTAATAACGCAGAAATCATGTTTCAAGTTGAAATACGACTTGGGACCTTATTTTACCTAAATTAAATGGTAGATTCAAAGTTTAAATGAACGTAGTGTTTGTACCTTCACTAAAGTTTAGAAGTTTAAACAATTTTAAAATATCTCAATTTTTAGGCGAGTAAACGAAAAAGTTCGTTTCAGACTCTAATAACGCAGAAATCGTATTTCAAATTTAAATACGACTTGGGACCATATATTACCTAAATGAAATGGTAGATTCAAAGTTTAAATGAACGTAGTGTTTGTACCTTGAGCAAAGTTTAGTAGTTTAAACAATTTTAAAATATCTCAAGTTTTAGGCGAGTAAACGAAAAAGTTCGTTTCAGACTCTAATAACGCAGAAATCGTGTTTACAACTTGAAAAACGACTTGGAACCATATCTCACCAAAATTAAATGGTAAAATCAAACTTTAACTAAACGTAAAGTTTGTACCTAGGGTATTGTTGAAAAGTTTAATCAATTTTAAAATATCCCTATATTTAGGCGAGTATACGAAAAATGTTCTTTTCAGACTCTAATAACGCAGAAATCGTGTTTCAAGTTTAAATACGTAAAATATGGATTTTACCTAAATTAAATGGTAGATTCAAAATTTAAATAACCGTAGTGTTTGTACCTTGAGCAAAGTTTAGAAGTTTAAACAATTTTAAAATATCTCAATTTTAGGCGAGTAAACGAAAAAGTTCGTTTCAGACTCTAATAACCCAGAAAATTGTGTTTACAAATTGAAAAACGACTTGGAACCATATCTCACCTAACCTAAATGGTAGAATCAAACTTTAACCTAACGTAAAGTTTGTACCTAAGGTATTGTTGAAAAGTTTAAACAATTTTAAAATATCACTATTTTTAGGCGAGTAAACGAAAAAAGTTCGTTTCAGTCTCTTATAACGCAGAAATCGTATTTCAAGTTTAAATACGACTTAGGAACATGTTTTACCTAAATGTTATTTTCAGACTCTAATAACGCAGAAATCGTGTTTACAACTTGAAAAACGACTTGGAACCATATCTCACCTAAATTAAATGGTAGAATCAAACTTTAACTAAACGTAAAGTTTGTACCTAGGGTATTGTTGAAAAGTTTAATCAATTTTAAAATATCCCTATATTTAGGCGAGTATACGAAAAATGTTCTTTTCAGACTCTAATAACGCAGAAATCGTGTTTCAAGTTTAAATACGTAAAATATGGATTTTACCTAAATTAAATGGTAGATTCAAAATTTAAATAACCGTAGTGTTTGTACCTTGAGTAAAGTTTAGAAGTTTAAACAATTTTAAAATATCTCAATTTTAGGCGAGTAAACGAAAAAGTTCGTTTCAGACTCTAATAACCCAGAAAATTGTGTTTACAAATTGAAAAACGACTTGGAACCATATCTCACCTAACCTAAATGGTAGAATCAAACTTTAACCAAACGTAAAGTTTGTACCTAAGGTATTGTTGAAAAGTTTAAACAATTTTAAAATATCACTATTTTTAGGCGAGTAAACGAAAAAAGTTCGTTTCAGTCTCTTATAACGCAGAAATCGTATTTCAAGTTTAAATACGACTTAGGACCATGTTTTACCTAAATGTTATTTTCAGACTCTAATAACGCAGAAATCGTGTTTACAACTTGAAAAACGACTTGGAACCATATCTCACCTAAATTAAATGGTAGAATCAAACTTTAACTAAACGTAAAGTTTGTACCTAGGGTATTGTTGAAAAGTTTAATCAATTTTAAAATATCCCTATATTTAGGCGAGTATACGAAAAATGTTCTTTTCAGACTCTAATAACGCAGAAATCGTGTTTCAAGTTGAAATACGACTTGGGACCATATTTTACCTAAATGAAATGGTAGAATCAAACTTTAACTAAACGTAAAGTTTGTACCTAGGGTATTGTTGAAAAGTTTAATCAATTTTAAAATATCACTATATTTAGGCGAGTAAACGAAAAAAGTTCTTTTCAGACTCTAAAACGCAGAAATCGTGTTTCAAGTTGAAATACGACTTGGGACCATATTTTACCTAAATTAAATGGTAGATTCAAAGTTTAAATGAACGTACTGTTTGTACCTTCAGTAAAGTTTAGAACTTTAAACAATTTTAAAATATCACTATGTTTAGGCGAGTAAACGAAAAAAGTTCGTTTCAAACTCTAATAACGCAGAAATCGTGTTCTAAGTTGAAATACGACTTCGGACCATATCTCACCTAAATTAAATGGTAGAATCAAACTTTAACAAAACGTAAAGTTTGTACCTAGGGTATTGTTGAAAAGTTTAATCAATTTTAAAATATCACTATATTTAGGAGAGTAAACGAAAAAGTTCGTTTCAGACTCTAATAACGCAGAAATCGTGTTTACAACTTGAAAAAAGACTTGGAACCATATCTCACCTAAATTAAATGGTAGAATCAAACTTTAACTAAACGTAAAGTTTGTACCTAGGGTATTGTTGAAAAGTTTAATCAATTTTAAAATATCCCTATATTTAGGCGAGTATACGAAAAATGTTCTTTTCAGACTCTAATAACGCAGAAATCGTGTTTCAAGTTGAAATACGACTTGGGACCATATTTTACCTAAATGAAATGGTAGATTCAAAGTTTAAATGAACGTAGTGTTTATACCTAGGGTATTGTTGAAAAGTTTAATCAATCTTAAAATATCTCAATTTTTAGGCGAGTAAACGAAAAAGTTCGTTTCAGACTCTAATAACGCAGAAATCGTGTTCCAAGTTGAAATACGACTTGGGACCATATATTACCTAAATGAAATGGTAGATTCAAAGTTTAAATTAACGTAGTGTTTGTACCTTGAGTAAAGTTTAGTTGTTTAAACAATTTAAAATATCTCAATTTTTAGGCGAGTAAACGAAAAAGTTCGTTTCAGACTCTAACAACGCAGAAATCGTGTTTCAAGTGGAAATACGACTTGGGACCATATTTTACCTAAATTAAATGGTAGAATCAAACTTTAACCAAACGTAAAGTTTGTACCTAGGGTATTGTTGAAAAGTTTAATCAATATGAAAATATCACTATATTTAGGCGAGTATACGAAAAATGTTCTTTTCAGACTATAATAACGCAGAAATCGTGTTCCAAGTTGAAATACGACTTGGGACCATACATTACCTAAATGAAATGGTAGATTCAAAGTTTAAATTAACGTAGTGTTTGTACCTTGAGTAAAGTTTAGTTGTTTAAACAATTTAAAATATCTCAATTTTTAGGCGAGTAAACGAAAAAGTTCGTTTCAGACTCTAACAACGCAGAAATCGTGTTTCAAGTTGAAATACGACTTGGGACCATATTTTACCTAAATTAAATGGTAGATTCAGAGTTTAGATGAACGTACTGTTTGTACCTTCAGTAAAGTTTAGAAGTTTAAACAATTTTAAAATATCACTATATTTAGGCGAGTAAACAAAAAGTTCGTTTCAGACTCTAATACCGCAGATATCGTGTTTACAACTTGAAAAACGACTTGGAACCATATCTCACCTAAATTAAATGGTAGAATCAAACTTTAACCAAACGTAAAGTTTGTACCTAGGGTATTGTTGAAAAGTTTAATCAATTTTAAAATATCACTATATTTAGGCGAGTATACGAAAAATGTTCTTTTCAGACTCTAATAACGCAGAAATCATGTTTCAAGTTGAAATACGACTTGGGACCTTATTTTACCTAAATTAAATGGTAGATTCAAAGTTTAAATGAACGTAGTGGTTGTACCTTCACTAAAGTTTAGAAGTTTAAACAATTTTAAAATATCTCAATTTTTAGGCGAGTAAACGAAAAAGTTCGTTTCAGACTCTAATAACGCAGAAATCGTGTTTACAACTTGAAAAACGACTTGGAACCATATCTCACCAAAATTAAATGGTAAAATCAAACTTTAACTAAACGTAAAATTTGTACCTAGGGTATTGTTGAAAAGTTTAATCAATTTTAAAATATCCCTATATTTAGGCGAGTATACGAAAAATGTTCTTTTCAGACTCTAATAACGCAGAAATCGTGTTTCAAGTTTAAATACGTAAAATATGGATTTTACCTAAATTAAATGGCAAAATTCAAAATTTAAATAACCGTAGTATTTGTACCTTGAGCAAAGTTTAGAAGTTTAAACAATTTTAAAATATCTCAATTTTAGGCGAGTAAACGAAAAAGTTCGTTTCAGACTCTAATAACCCAGAAAATTGTGTTTACAAATTGAAAAACGACTTGGAACCATATCTCACCTAACCTAAATGGTAGAATCAAACTTTAACCAAACGTAAAGTTTGTACCTAAGGTATTGTTGAAAAGTTTAAACAATTTTAAAATATCACTATTTTTAGGCGAGTAAACGAAAAAAGTTCGTTTCAGTCTCTTATAACGCAGAAATCGTATTTCAAGTTTAAATACGACTTAGGAACATGTTTTACCTAAATGTTATTTTCAGACTCTAATAACGCAGAAATCGTGTTTACAACTTGAAAAACGACTTGGAACCATATCTCACCTAAATTAAATGGTAGAATCAAACTTTAACTAAACATAAAGTTTGTACCTAGGGTATTGTTGAAAAGTTTAATCAATTTTAAAATATCCCTATATTTAGGCGAGTATACGAAAAATGTTCTTTTCAGACTCTAATAACGCAGAAATCGTGTTTCAAGTTGAAATACGACTTGGGACCATATTTTACCTAAATGAAATGGTAGAATCAAACTTTAACTAAACGTAAAGTTTGTACCTAGGATATTGTTGAAAAGTTTAATCAATTTTAAAATATCACTATATTTAGGCGAGTAAACGAAAAAAGTTCTTTTCAGACTCTAAAACGCAGAAATCGTGTTTCAAGTTGAAATACGACTTGGGACCATATTTTACCTAAATTAAATGGTAGATTCAAAGTTTAAATGAACGTACTGTTTGTACCTTCAGTAAAGTTTAGAACTTTAAACAATTTTAAAATATCACTATGTTTAGGCGAGTAAACGAAAAAAGTTCGTTTCAAACTCTAATAACGCAGAAATCGTGTTCCAAGTTGAAATACGACTTCGGACCATATCTCACCTAAATTAAATGGTAGAATCAAACTTTAACAAAACGTAAAGTTTGTACCTAGGGTATTGTTGAAAAGTTTAATCAATTTTAAAATATCACTATATTTAGGAGAGTAAACGAAAAAGTTCGTTTCGGACTCTAATAACGCAGAAATCGTGTTTACAACTTGAAAAAAGACTTGGAACCATATCTCACCTAAATTAAATGGTAGAATCAAACTTTAACTAAACGTAAAGTTTGTACCTAGGGTATTGTTGAAAAGTTTAATCAATTTTAAAATATCCCTATATTTAGGCGAGTATACGAAAAATGTTCTTTTCAGACTCTAATAACGCAGAAATCGTGTTTCAAGTTGAAATACGACTTGGGACCATATTTTACCTAAATGAAATGGTAGATTCAAAGTTTAAATGAACGTAGTGTTTATACCTAGGGTATTGTTGAAAAGTTTAATCAATTTAAAATATCTCAATTTTTAGGCGAGTAAACGAAAAAGTTCGTTTCAGACTCTAATAACGCAGAAATCGTGTTTACAACTTGAAAAACGACTTGGAACCATATCTCACCAAAATTAAATGGTAAAATCAAACTTTAACTAAACGTAAAATTTGTACCTAGGGTATTGTTGAAAAGTTTAATCAATTTTAAAATATCCCTATATTTAGGCGAGTATACGAAAAATGTTCTTTTCAGACTCTAATAACGCAGAAATCGTGTTTCAAGTTTAAATACGTAAAATATGGATTTTACCTAAATTAAATGGCAAAATTCAAAATTTAAATAACCGTAGTGTTTGTACCTTGAGCAAAGTTTAGAAGTTTAAACAATTTTAAAATATCTCAATTTTAGGCGAGTAAACGAAAAAGTTCGTTTCAGACTCTAATAACCCAGAAAATTGTGTTTACAAATTGAAAAACGACTTGGAACCATATCTCACCTAACCTAAATGGTAGAATCAAACTTTAACCAAACGTAAAGTTTGTACCTAAGGTATTGTTGAAAAGTTTAAACAATTTTAAAATATCACTATTTTTAGGCGAGTAAACGAAAAAAGTTCGTTTCAGTCTCTTATAACGCAGAAATCGTATTTCAAGTTTAAATACGACTTAGGAACATGTTTTACCTAAATGTTATTTTCAGACTCTAATAACGCAGAAATCGTGTTTACAACTTGAAAAACGACTTGGAACCATATCTCACCTAAATTAAATGGTAGAATCAAACTTTAACTAAACATAAAGTTTGTACCTAGGGTATTGTTGAAAAGTTTAATCAATTTTAAAATATCCCTATATTTAGGCGAGTATACGAAAAATGTTCTTTTCAGACTCTAATAACGCAGAAATCGTGTTTCAAGTTGAAATACGACTTGGGACCATATTTTACCTAAATGAAATGGTAGAATCAAACTTTAACTAAACGTAAAGTTTGTACCTAGGGTATTGTTGAAAAGTTTAATCAATTTTAAAATATCACTATATTTAGGCGAGTAAACGAAAAAAGTTCTTTTCAGACTCTAAAACGCAGAAATCGTATTTCAAATTTAAATACAACTTTGGACCATATTTTACCTAAATTAAATGGTAGATTCAAAGTTTAAATGAACGTAGTGTTTGTACCTAGGGTATTGTTGAATAGTTTAATCAATTTTAAAATATCTCAATTTTTAGGCGTGTAAACGAAAAAGTTCGTTTCAGACTCTAACAACGCAGAAATCGTGTTTCAAGTTGAAATACGACTTGGGACAATATTTTACCTAAATTAAATGGTAGAATCAAACTTTAACCAAACGTAAAGTTTGTACCTAGGGTATTGTTGAAAAGTTTAATCAATATGAAATTATCACTATATTTAGGCGAGTATACGAAAAATGTTCTTTTCAGACTATAATAACGCAGAAATCGTGTTTCAAGTTGAAATACGACTTGGAACCATATCTCACCTAACCTAACCTAAATGGTAGAATCAAACTTTAACCAAACGTAAAGTTTGTACCAAAGGTATTGTTGAAAAGTTTAATCAATTTTAAAATATCACTATATTTAGGCGAGTAAACGAAAAATGTTCTTTTCAGACTATATTAACGCAGAAATAGTGTTTCACGTTGAAATACCTAAATTAAATGGTAGATTCAAAGTTTAAATGAACGTAGTGTTTGTACCTTCAGTAAAGTTTAGAAGTTTAAACAATTTAAAAATATCTCCATTTTTAGGCGAGTAAACGAAAAAAGTTCGTTTCAAACTCTAATAACGCAGAAATCGTGTTCCAAGTTGAAATACGACTTGGGACCATATATTACCTAAATGAAATGGTAGATTCAAAGTTTAAATTAACGTAGTGTTTGTACCTTGAGTAAAGTTTAGTTGTTTAAACAAATTAAAATATCTCAATTTTTAGGCGAGTAAACGAAAAAGTTCGTTTCAGACTCTAACAACGCAGAAATCGAGTTTCAAGTTGAAATACGACTTGGGACCATATTTTACCTAAATTAAATGGTAGATTCAGAGTTTAAATGAACGTACTGTTTGTACCTACAGTAAAGTTTAGAAGTTTAAACAATTTTAAAATATCACTATATTTAGGCGAGTAAACAAAAAGTTCGTTTCAGACTCTAATAACGCAGAAATCGTATTTACAACTTGAAAAACGACTTGGAACCATATCTCACCTAAATTAAATGGTAGAATCAAACTTTAACCAAACGTAAAGTTTGTACCTAGGGTATTGTTGAAAAGTTTAATCAATTTTAAAATATCACTATATTTAGGCGAGTATACGAAAAATGTTCTTTTCAGACTCTAATAACGCAGAAATCATGTTTCAAGTTGAAATACGACTTGGGACCATATTTTACCTAAATTAAATGGTAGATTCAAAGTTTAAATGAACGTAGTGTTTGTACCTTCACTAAAGTTTAGAAGTTTAAACAATTTTAAAATATCTAAATTTTTAGGCGAGTAAACGAAAAAGTTCGTTTCAGACTCTAATAACGCAGAAATCGTATTTCAAATTTAAATACGACTTGGGACCATATATTACCTAAATGAAATGGTAGATTCAAAGTTTAAATGAACGTAGTGTTTGTACCTTGAGCAAAGTTTAGTAGTTTAAACAATTTTAAAATATCTCAATTTTAGGCGAGTAAACGAAAAAGTTCGTTTCAGACTCTAATAACGCAGAAATCGTGTTTACAACTTGAAAAACGACTTGGAACCATATCTCACCAAAATTAAATGGTAAAATCAAACTTTAACTAAACGTAAAATTTGTACCTAGGGTATTGTTGAAAAGTTTAATCAATTTTAAAATATCCCTATATTTAGGCGAGTATACGAAAAATGTTCTTTTCAGACTCTAATAACGCAGAAATCGTGTTTCAAGTTTAAATACGTAAAATATGGATTTTACATAAATTAAATGGTAGATTCAAAATTTAAATAACCGTAGTGTTTGTACCTTGAGCAAAGTTTAGAAGTTTAAACAATTTTAAAATATCTCAAGTTTCAGACTCTAATAACGCAGAAAATTGTGTTTACAAATTGAAAAACGACTTGGAACCATATCTCACCTAACCTAAATGATAGAATCAAACTTTAACCAAACGTAAAGTTTGTACCTAAGGTATTGTTGAAAAGTTTAAACAATTTTAAAATATCACTATTTTTAGGCGAGTAAACGAAAAAAGTTCGTTTCAGTCTCTTATAACGCAGAAATCGTATTTCAAGTTTAAATACGACTTGGGACCATATTTTACCTAAATGTTCTTTTCAGACTCTAATAACGCAGAAATCGTGTTTACAACTTGAAAAACGACTTGGAACCATATCTCACCTAAATTAAATGGTAGAATCAAACTTTAACTAAACGTAAAGTTTGTACCTAGGGTATTGTTGAAAAGTTTAATCAATTTTAAAATATCCCTATATTTAGGCGAGTATACGAAAAATGTTCTTTTCAGACTCTAATAACGCAGAAATCGTGTTTCAAGTTGAAATACGACTTGGAACCATATTTTACCTAAATGAAATGGTGGATTCAAAGTTTAAATGAACGTAGTGTTTATACCTAGGGTATTGTTCAAAAGTTTAATCAATTTTAAAATATCACTATATTTAGGCGAGTAAACGAAAAAAGTTCGTTTCAGACTCTAATAACGCAGAAATCGTGTTTCAAGTTGAAATACGACTTGGGACCATATTTTACCTAAATGAAATGGTAGATTCATAGTTTAAATGAACGTTGTGTTTATACCTAGGGTATTGTTGAAATGTTTAATCAATTTTAAAATATAACTATATTTAGGCGAGTAAACGAAAAATGTTCTTTTCAGACTCTAATAACGCAGAAATCGTATTTCATATTTAAATACAACTTTGGACCATATTTTACCTAAATTAAATGGTAGATTCAAAGTTTAAATGAACGTAGTGTTTGTACCTTCAGTAAAGTTTAGAAGTTTAAACAATTTTAAAATATCTCAATTTTTAGGTGAGTAAACGAAAAAGTTCGTTTCAGACTCTAATAACGCAGAAAATTGTGTTTACAAGTTGAAAAACGACTTGGAACCATATCTCACCTAAATTAAATGGTAGAATCAAACTTTAACCAAACGTAAAGTTTGTACCTAGGGTATTGTTGAAAAGTTTAATCAATTTTAAAATATCACTATATTTAGGCGAGTAAACGAAAAATGTTCGTTTCAGACTCTAATAACGCAGAAATCGTGTTTCAAGTTGAAAAACGACTTGGAACCATATCTCACCTAAATTAAATGGTAGAATCAAACTTTAACCAAACGTAAAGTTTGTACCTAGGGTATTGTTGAAAAGTTTAATCAATTTTAAAATATCACTATATTTAGGCAAATATACGAAAAATGTTTTTTTCAGACTCTAATAACGCAGAAATCGTGTTTCAATTTGAAATACGACTTGGGACCATATTTTACCTAAATTAAATGGTAGATTCAAAGTTTAAATGAACGTAGTGTTTGTACCTTCAGTAAAGTATAGAAGTTTAAACAATTTTAAAATATCACTATTTTTAGGCGAGTAAACAAAAAGTTCGTTTCAGACTCTAATAACGCAGAAAATTGTGTTTACAAGTTGAAAAACGACTTGGAACCATATCTCACCTAAATTAAATGGTAGAATCAAACTTTAACCAAACGTAAAGTTTGTACCTAGGGTATTGTTGAAAAGTTTAATCAATATTAAAATATCACTATATTTAGGCGAGTATACGAAAAATGTTCTTTTCAGACTCTAATAACGCAGAAATCGTGTTTCAAGTTGAAATACGACTTGGGACCATATTTTACCTAAATTAAATGGTAGATTCAAAGTTTTAATGAACGTAGTGTTTGTACCTTCAGTAAAGTTTAGAACTTTAAACAATTTTAAAATATCACTATGTTTTGGCGAGTAAACGAAAAAAGTTCGTTTCAAACTCTAATAACGCAGAAATCGTGTTCCAAGTTGAAATACGACTTGGGACCATATCTCACCTAAATTAAATGGTAGAATCAAACTTTAACAAAACGTAAAGTTTGTACCTAGGGTATTGTTGAAAAGTTTAATCAATTTTAAAATATCACTATACAGGCTGAGTCTGGGAAGACGCCCCCCCCCTTTAACTTTTTTATTATGAGTAATAGAAAAAAATGGTGGCTATGTGAAAATAAACAAAATGTAACAGTGTTATACAACTTAACAAACTAAAGCAACAAATTCAGTAACAAAAACAACTTAAAACAAATTATTTTCACATAGCCACCTATAATATTTGTATAAAAATTATTTCTAGTATTTCTCAATTTTCTTATTTTTCTCGAATTTTTTCAGATACATTAATAAAAACTAATACACCGTTGAAAAGAGAAAAAAATGGCGGTTTCTATTTTAGTAAAATAATTATAGGTTGCTATTTAAAAAATAAAAGTTGATAGTCGTATCTTGTAAACCTGACTTTATAAAAAATATCTACATCTGCCATCAAATAGTATATTTAAAATAATAAAACTTTCATATAAACCATTTTTTTCTATTACTCATAATAAAAAAGTTAAAGGGGGGGGGGGCGTCTTCCCAGACTCACCCTGTATTTAGGCGAGTAAACGAAAAAGTTCGTTTCAGACTCTAATAACGCAGAAATCGTGTTTACAACTTGAAAAAAGACTTGGAACCATATCTCACCTAAATTAAATGGTAGAATCAAACTTTAACTAAACGTAAAGTTTGTACCTAGGGTATTGTTGAAAAGTTTAATCAATATGAAAATATCACTATATTTAGGCGAGTATACGAAAAATGTTCTTTTCAGACTTTAATAACGCAGAAATCGTGTTTCAAGTTGAAATACGACTTGGAACCATATCTCACCTAACCTAACCTAAATCGTAGAATCAAACTTTAACCAAACGTAAAGTTTGTACCAAAGGTATTGTTGAAAAGTTTAATCAATTTTAAAATATCACTATATTTAGGCGAGTAAACGAAAAATGTTCTTTTCAGACTATATTAACGCAGAAATAGTGTTTCACGTTGAAATACCTAAATTAAATGGTAGATTCAAAGTTTAAATGAACGTAGTGTTTGTACCTTCAGTAAAGTTTAGAAGTTTAAACAATTTTAAAATATCTCCATTTTTAGGCGAGTAAACGAGAAAAGTTCGTTTCAAACTCTAATAACGCAGAAATCGTGTTCCAAGTTGAAATACGACTTGGGACCATATATTACCTAAATGAAATGGTAGATTCAAAGTTTAAATTAACGTAGTGTTTGTACCTTGAGTAAAGTTTAGTTGTTTAAACAATTTAAAATATCTCAATTTTTAGGCGAGTAAACGAAAAAGTTCGTTTCAGACTCTAACAACGCAGAAATCGTGTTTCAAGTTGAAATACGACTTGGGACCATATTTTACCTAAATTAAATGGTAGATTCAAAGTTTAAATGAACGTAGTGTTTATACCTAGGGTATTGTTGAAAAGTTTAATCAATTTTAAAATATCTCAATTTTTAGGCGAGTAAACGAAAAAGTTCGTTTCAGACTCTAATAACGCAGAAATCGTGTTCCAAGTTGAAATACGACTTGGGTCCATATTTTACCTAAATTAAATGGTAGATTCAAAGTTTAAATGAACGTAGTGTTTATACCTAGGGTATTGTTGAAAAGTTTAATCAATTTTAAAATATCCCTATATTTAGGCGAGTATACGAAAAATGTTCTTTTCAGACTCTAATAACGCAGAAATCGTGTTTCAAGTTGAAATACGACTTGGGACCATATTTTACCTAAATGAAATGGTAGATTCAAAGTTTAAATGAACGTAGTGTTTATACCTAGGGTATTGTTGAAAAGTTTAATCAATTTTAAAATATCCCTATATTTAGGCGAGTATACGAAAAATGTTCTTTTCAGACTCTAATCACGCAGAAATCGTATTTCAAATTTAAATACAACTTTGGACCATATTTTACCTAAATTAAATGGTAGATTCAAAATTTAAATGAACGTAGTGTTTGTACCTTCAGTAAAGTTTAGAAGTTTAAACAATTTTAAAATATCTCAATTTTTAGGTCAGTAAACGAAAAAGTTCGTTTCAGACTCTAATAATGCAGAAATCGTGTTCCAAGTTGAAATACGACTTGGGTCCATATTTTACCTAAATTAAATGGTAGAATCAAACTTTAACCAAACGTAAAGTTTGTACCTAGGGTATTGTTGAAAAGTTTAATCAATATGAAAATATCACTATATTTAGGCGAGTATACGAAAAATGTTCTTTTCAGACTCTAATAACGCAGAAATCGTGTTTCAAGTTGAAATACGACTTGAGAACATTTTTTACCTGAATTAAATGGTAGATTCAAAGTTTAAATGAACGTACTGTTTGTACCTTCAGTAAAGTTTAGAACTTTAAACAATTTTAAAATATCACTATGTTTAGGCGAGTAAACGAAAAAAGTTCGTTTCAAACTCTAATAACGCAGAAATCGTGTTCCAAGTTGAAATACGACTTGGGACCATATATTACCTAAATGAAATGGTAGATTCAAAGTTTAAATTAACGTAGTGTTTGTACCTTGAGTAAAGTTTAGTTGTTTAAACAATTTTAAAATATCTCAATTTTTAGGCAAGTAAACGAAAAAGTTCGTTCCATACTCTAACTACGCAGAAATCGTGTTTCAAGTTTAAATACGTAAAATATGGATTTTACCTAAATTAAATGGTAGATTCAAAATTAAAATAACCGTAGTGTTTGTACCTTGAGCAAAGTTTAGAAGTTTAAACAATTTTAAAATATCTCAATTTTTAGGCGAGTAAACGAAAAAGTTCGTTTCAGACTCTAATAACGCAGAAAATTGTGTTTACAAATTGAAAAACGACTTGGAACCATATCTCACCTAACCTAAATGGTAGAATCAAACTTTAACCAAACGTAAAGTTTGTACCTAAGGTATTGTTGAAAAGTTTAATCAATATGAAAATATCACTATATTTAGGCGAGTATACGAAAAATGTTCTTTTCAGACTCTAATAACGCAGAAATCGTGTTTCAAGTTGAAATACGACTTGAGAACATTTTTTACCTGAATTAAATGGTAGATTCAAAGTTTAAATGAACGTACTGTTTGTACCTTCAGTAAAGTTTAGAACTTTAAACAATTTTAAAATATCACTATGTTTAGGCGAGTAAACGAAAAAAGTTCGTTTCAAACTCTAATAACGCAGAAATCGTGTTCCAAGTTGAAATACGACTTGGGACCATATATTACCTAAATGAAATGGTAGATTCAAAGTTTAAATTAACGTAGTGTTTGTACCTTGAGTAAAGTTTAGTTGTTTAAACAATTTTAAAATATCTCAATTTTTAGGCAAGTAAACGAAAAAGTTCGTTTCAGACTCTAACAACGCAGAAATCGTGTTTCAAGTTGAAATACGACTTGGGACCATATTTTACCTAAATTAAATGGTAGATTCAAAGTTTAAATGAACGTAGTGTTTATACCTAGGGTATTGTTGAAAAGTTTAATCAATTTTAAAATATCTCAATTTTTAGGCGAGTAAACGAAAAAGTTCGTTTCAGACTCTAATAACGCAGAAATCGTGTTCCAAGTTGAAATACGACTTGGGTCCATATTTTACCTAAATTAAATGGTAGATTCAAAGTTTAAATGAACGTAGTGTTTATACCTAGGGTATTGTTGAAAAGTTTAATCAATTTTAAAATATCCCTATATTTAGGCGAGTATACGAAAAATGTTCTTTTCAGACTCTAATAACGCAGAAATCGTGTTTCAAGTTGAAATACGACTTGGGACCATATTTTACCTAAATGAAATGGTAGATTCAAAGTTTAAATGAACGTAGTGTTTATACCTAGGGTATTGTTGAAAAGTTTAATCAATTTTAAAATATCCCTATATTTAGGCGAGTATACGAAAAATGTTCTTTTCAGACTCTAATCACGCAGAAATCGTATTTCAAATTTAAATACAACTTTGGACCATATTTTACCTAAATTAAATGGTAGATTCAAAATTTAAATGAACGTAGTGTTTGTACCTTCAGTAAAGTTTAGAAGTTTAAACAATTTTAAAATATCTCAATTTTTAGGTCAGTAAACGAAAAAGTTCGTTTCAGACTCTAATAATGCAGAAATCGTGTTCCAAGTTGAAATACGACTTGGGTCCATATTTTACCTAAATTAAATGGTAGAATCAAACTTTAACCAAACGTAAAGTTTGTACCTAGGGTATTGTTGAAAAGTTTAATCAATATGAAAATATCACTATATTTAGGCGAGTATACGAAAAATGTTCTTTTCAGACTCTAATAACGCAGAAATCGTGTTTCAAGTTGAAATACGACTTGAGAACATTTTTTACCTGAATTAAATGGTAGATTCAAAGTTTAAATGAACGTACTGTTTGTACCTTCAGTAAAGTTTAGAACTTTAAACAATTTTAAAATATCACTATGTTTAGGCGAGTAAACGAAAAAAGTTCGTTTCAAACTCTAATAACGCAGAAATCGTGTTCCAAGTTGAAATACGACTTGGGACCATATATTACCTAAATGAAATGGTAGATTCAAAGTTTAAATTAACGTAGTGTTTGTACCTTGAGTAAAGTTTAGTTGTTTAAACAATTTTAAAATATCTCAATTTTTAGGCAAGTAAACGAAAAAGTTCGTTCCATACTCTAACTACGCAGAAATCGTGTTTCAAGTTTAAATACGTAAAATATGGATTTTACCTAAATTAAATGGTAGATTCAAAATTAAAATAACCGTAGTGTTTGTACCTTGAGCAAAGTTTAGAAGTTTAAACAATTTTAAAATATCTCAATTTTTAGGCGAGTAAACGAAAAAGTTCGTTTCAGACTCTAATAACGCAGAAAATTGTGTTTACAAATTGAAAAACGACTTGGAACCATATCTCACCTAACCTAAATGGTAGAATCAAACTTTAACCAAACGTAAAGTTTGTACCTAAGGTATTGTTGAAAAGATTAATAAATTTTAAAATATCACTATATTTAGGCGAGTAAACGAAAAATGTTCTTTTCAGACTATAATAACGCAGAAATCGTGTTTCAAGTTGAAATACGACTTTGAACCATATTGTACCTAAATTAAATGGTAGATTCAAAGTTTAAATGAACGTAGTGTTTGTACCTTCAGTAAAGTTTAGAAGTTTAAACAATTTTAAAATATCACTATTTTTAGGCGAGTAAACGAAAAAGTTCGTTTCAGACTCTAATAACGCAAAAATCGTGGTCCAAGTTGAAATACGACTTGGGTCCATATTTTTCCTAAATTAAATGGTAGAATCAAACTTTAACCAAACGTAAAGTTTGTACCTAGTGTATTGTTGAAAAGTTTAATCAATTTTAAAATATGACTATATTTAGGCGAGTATACGAAAAATTTTCTTTTCAGACTCTAATAACGCAGAAATCGTGTTTCAAGTTGAAATACGACTTGGGACCATATTTTACCTAAATTAAATGGTAGATTCAAAGTTTAAATGAACGTAGTGTTTGTACCTTCAGTAAAGTTTAGAAGTTTAAACAATTTTAAAATATCACTATTTTTAGGCGAGTAAACAAAAAGTTCGTTTCAGACTCTAATAACCCAGAAAATTGTGTTTACAAGTTGAAAAACGACTTGGAACCATATCTCACCTAAATTAAATGGTAGAATCAAACTTTAACCAAACGTAAAGTTTGTACCTAGGGTATTGTTGAAAAGTTTAATCAATTTTAAAATATCACTATATTTAGGCGAGTTTACGAAAAATGTTCTTTTCAGACTCTAATAACGCAGAAATCGTATTTCAAATTTAAATACGACTTGGGACCATATATTACCTAAATGAAATGGTAGATTCAAAGTTTAAATGAACGTAGTGTTTGTACCTTGAGCAAAGTTTAGTAGTTTAAACAATTTTCAAATATCTCAATTTTTAGGCGAGTAAACGAAAAAGTTCGTTTCAGACCCTAATAACGCAGAAATCGTGTTTACAACTTGAAAAAAAACTTGGAACCATATCTCACCTAAATTAAATGGTAGAATCAAACTTTAACTAAACGTAAAGTTTGTACCTAGGGTATTGTTGAAAAGTTTAATCAATTTTAAAATATCCCTATATTTAGGCGAGTATACGAAAAATGTTCTTTTCAGACTTTAATAACGCAGAAATCGTATTTCAAATTTAAATACGACTTGGGACCATATATTACCTAAATGAAATGGTAGATTCAAAGTTTAAATGAACGTAGTGTTTATACCTAGGGTATTGTTAAAAAGTTTAATAAATTTTAAAATATCCCTATATTTAGGCGAGTATACGAAAAATTTTCTTTTCAGACTCTAATAACGCAGAAATCGTGTTTCAAGTTGAAATACGACTTGGGACCATATTTTACCTAAATTAAATGGTAGATTCAAAGTCTAAATGAACGTACTGTTTGTACCTTCAGTAAAGTTTAGAACTTTAAACAATTTTAAAATATAACTATGTTTAGGCGAGTAAACGAAAATAGTTCGTTTCAAACTCTAATAACACAGAAATCGTGTTCCAAGTTGAAATACGACTTGGGACCATATTTTAACTAAATTAAATGGTAGATTCAACGTTTAAATGAACGTACTGTTTGTACCTTCAGTAAAGTTTAGAACTTTAAACAATTTTAAAATATCACTATGTTTAGGCGAGTAAACGAAAAAAGTTCGTTTCAAACTCTAATAACGCAGAAATCGTGTTCCAAGTTGAAATACGACTTGGGACCATATATTACCTAAATGAAATGGTAGATTCAAAGTTTAAATTAACGTAGTGTTTGTACCTTGAGTAAAGTTTAGTTGTTTAAACAATTTTAAAATATCTCAATTTTTAGGCGAGTAAACGAAAAAGTTCGTTTCATACTCTAACAACGCAGAAATCGTGTTTCAAGTTTAAATACGTAAAATATGGATTTTACCTAAATTAAATGGTAGATTCAAAATTTAACCAAACGTAAAGTTTGTACCTAGGGTATTGTTGAAAAGTTTAATCAATATGAAAATATCACTATATTTAGGCGAGTATACGAAAAATGTTCTTTTCAGACTCTAATAACGCAGAAATCGTGTTTCAAGTTGAATTACGACTTGGGACCATATTTTACCTAAATTAAATAGTAGATTCGAAGTTTAAATGAACGTAGTGTTTGTACCTTCACTAAAGTTTAGAAGTTTAAACAATTTTA
The DNA here is from genome assembly GCA_947425015.1 of Pterostichus niger. NCBI lineage: Eukaryota > Metazoa > Arthropoda > Insecta > Coleoptera > Carabidae > Pterostichus > Pterostichus niger. The sequence goes on from OX380342.1 coordinate 17,211,384, forward strand.
AAATATCTCAACTTTTAGGCGAGTAAACGAAAAAGTTCGTTTCAGACTCTAATAACGCAGAAATCGTGTTTACAACTTGAAAAACGACTTGGAACCATATCTCACCTAAATTAAATGGTAGAATCAAACTTTAACTAAACGTAAAGTTTGTACCTAGGGTATTGTTGAAAAGTTTAATCAATTTTAAAATATCACTATATTTAGGCGAGTACACGAAAAATGTTCTTTTCAGACTCTAATAACGCAGAAATCGTATTTCAAATTTAAATACGACTTGGGACTATATATTACCTACATGAAATGGTAGATTCAAAGTTTAAATGAACGTAGTGTTTGTACCTTGAGCAAAGTTTAGTAGTTTAAACAATTTTAAAATATCTCAATTTTTAGGCGAGTAAACGAAAAAGTTCGTTTCAGACTCTAATAACGCAGAAATCGTGTTTACAACTTGAAAAACGACTTGGAACCATATCTCACCTAAATTAAATGGTAGAATCAAACTTTAACTAAACGTAAAGTTTGTACCTAGGGTATTGTTGAAAAGTTTAATCAATTTTAAAATATCACTATATTTAGGCGAGTACACGAAAAATGTTCTTTTCAGACTCTAATAACGCAGAAATCGTGTTTCAAGTTGAAATACGACTTGGGACCATATTTTACCTAAATGAAATGGTAGATTCAATGTTTAAATGAACGTAGTGTTTATACCTAGGGTATTGTTGAAAAGTTTAATCAATTTTAAAATATCTCAATTTTTAGGTGAGTAAACGAAAAAGTTCGTTTCAGACTCTAATAACGCAGAAATCGTGTTCCAAGTTGAAATACGACTTGGGACCATATATTACCTAAATGAAATGGTAGATTCAAAGTTTAAATTAACGTAGTGTTTGTACCTTGAGTAAAGTTTAGTTGTTTAAACAATTTTAAAATATCTCAATTTTTAGGCGAGTAAACGAAAAAGTTCGTTTCATACTCTAACAACGCAGAAATCGTGTTTCAAGTTTAAATACGTAAAATATGGATTTTACATAATTAAATGGTAGATTCAAAATTTAAATAACCGTAGTGTTTGTACCTTGAGCAAAGTTTAGAAGTTTAAACAATTTTAAAATATCTCAATTTTTAGGCGAGTAAACGAAAAAGTTCGTTTCAGACTCTAATAACGCAGAAAATTGTGTTTACAAATTGAAAAACGACTTGGAACCATATCTCACCTAACCTAAATGGTAGAATCAAACTTTAACCAAACGTAAAGTTTGTACCTAGGGTATTGTTGAAAAGTTTAATCAATATGAAAATATCACTATATTTAGGCGAGTATACGAAAAATGTTCTTTTCAGACTCTAATAACGCAGAAATCGAGTTTCAAGTTGAAATACGACTTGGGACTATATTTTACCTAAATTAAATGGTAGATTCAGAGTTTAAATGAACGTACTGTTTGTACCTTCAGTAAAGTTTAGAAGTTTAAACAATTTTAAAATATCACTATATTTAGGCGAGTAAACAAAAAGTTCGTTTCAGACTCTAATAACGCAGAAAATTGTGTTTACAAGTTGAAAAACGACTTGGAACCATATCTCACCTAAATTAAATGGTAGAATCAAACTTTAACCAAACGTAAAGTTTGTACCTAGGGTATTGTTGAAAAGTTTAATCAATTTTAAAATATCACTATATTTAGGCGAGTATACGAAAAATGTTCTTTTCTGACTCTAATAACGCAGAAATCGTGGTCCAAGTTCAAATACGACTTGGGACCATATTTTACCTAAATGAAATGGTAGATTCAAAGTTTAAATAACCATAGTGTTTGTACCTTGAGCAAAGTTTAGAAGTTTAAACAATTTTAAAATATCTCAATTTTTAGGCGAGTAAACGAAAAAGTTCGTTTCAGACTCTAATAACGCAGAAAATTGTGTTTACAAGTTGAAAAACGACTTGGAACCATATCTCACCTAAATTAAATGGTAGAATCAAACTTTATCCAAACGTAAAGTTTGTACCTAAGGTATTGTTGAAAAGTTTAATCAATTTTAAAATATCACTATATTTAGGCGAGTAAACGAAAAATGTTCTTTTCAGACAATAATAACGCAGAAATCGTGTTTCAAGTTGAAATACGACTTTGAACCATATTTTACCTAAATTAAATGGTAGATTCAAAGTTTAAATGAACGTAGTGTTTGTACCTTCAGTAAAGTTAAGAAGTTTAAACAATTTTAAAATATCATTATTTTTAGGCGAGTAAACGAAAAAAGTTCGTTTCAGTCTCTTATAACGCAGAAATCGTATTTCAAATTTAAATACGACTTGGGACCATATTTTACCTAAATGAAATGGTAGATTCAAAGTTTAAATGAACGTAGTGTTTGTACCTTCAGTAAAGTTTAGAAGTTTAAACAATTTTAAAATATCTCAAATTTTAGGCGAGTAAACGAAAAAGTTCGTTTCAGACTCTAATAACGCAGAAATCGTGGTCCAAGTTGAAATACGACTTGGGTCCATATTTTTCCTAAATTAAATGGTAGAATCAAACTTTAACCAAACGTAAAGTTTGTACCTAGGGTATTGTTGAAAAGTTTAATCAATATGAAAATATCACTATATTTAGGCGAGTATACGAAAAATGTTCTTTTCAGACTCTAATAACGCAGAAATCGAGTTTCAAGTTGAAATACGACTTGGGACCATATTTTACCTAAATTAAATGGTAGATTCAGAGTTTAAATGAACGTACTGTTTGTACCTTCAGTAAAGTTTAGAAGTTTAAACAATTTTAAAATATCACTATATTTAGGCGAGTAAACAAAAAGTTCGTTTCAGACTCTAATAACGCAGAAAATTGTGTTTACAAGTTGAAAAACGACTTGGAACCATATCTCACCGAAATTAAATGGTAGTATCAAACTTTAATCAAACGTAAAGTTTGTTCCTAGGGTATTGTTGAAAAGTTTAATCAATTTTAAAATATCACTATATTTAGGCGACTATACGAAAAATGTTCTTTTCAGACTCTAATAACGCAGAAATCGTATTTAAAATTTAAATACGACTTGGGACCATATATTACCTAAATGAAATGGTAGATTTAAAGTTTAAATGAACGTACTGTTTGTACCTTAAGCAAAGTTTAGTAGTTTAAACAATTTTAAAATATCTCAATTTTTAGGCGAGTAAACGAAAAAGTTCGTTTCAGACTCTAATAACGCAGAATTCGTGTTTACAACTTGAAAAACGACTTGGAACCATATCTCACCAAAATTAAATGGTAAAATCAAACTTTAACTAAACGTAAAATTTGTACCTAGGGTATTGTTGAAAAGTTTAATCAATTTTAAAATATCCCTATATTTAGGCGAGTATACGAAAAATGTTCTTTTCATACTCTAATAACGCAGAAATCGTGTTTCAAGTTTAAATACGTAAAAAATGGATTTTACCTAAATTAAATGGTAGATTCAAAATTTAAATAACCGTAGTGTTTGTACCTTGAGCAAAGTTTTGAAGTTTAAACAATTTTAAAATATCTCAATTTTAGGCGAGTAAACGAAAAAGTTCGTTTCAGACTCTAATAACGCAGAAATCGTGTTTTAAGTTGAAATACGACTTGAGACCATATTTTACCTAAATTAAATGGTAGATTCAAAGTTTAAATGAACGTAGTGTTTGTACCTTCACTAAAGTTTAGAAGTTTAAACAATTTTAAAATAACTCAATTTTTAGGCGAGTAAACGAAAAAGTTCGTTTCAGACTCTAATAACGCAGAAAATTGTGTTTACAAATTGAAAAACGACTTGGAACCATATCTCACCAAAATTAAATGGTAAAATCAAACTTTAACTAAACGTAAAATTTGTACCTAGGGTATTGTTGAAAAGTTTAATAAATTTTAAAATATCCCTATATTTAGGCGAGTATACGAAAAATGTTCTTTTCAGAATCTAATAACGCAGAAATCGTGTTTCAAGTTTAAATACGTAAAAAATGGATTTTACCTAAATGAAATGGTAGATTCAAAGTTTAAATAACCGTAGTGTTTGTACCTTGAGCAAAGTTTAGAAGTTTAAACAATTTTAAAATATCTCAATTTTTAGGCGAGTAAACGAAAAAGTTCGTTTCAGACTCTAATAACGCAGAAAATTGTGTTTACAAATTGAAAAACGACTTGGAACCATATCTCACCTAACCTAAATGGTAGAATCAAACTTTATCCAAACGTAAAGTTTGTACCTAAGGTATTGTTGAAAAGTTTAATCAATTTTAAAATATCACTATATTTAGGCGAGTAAACGAAAAATGTTCTTTTCAGACTATAATAACGCAGAAATCGTGTTTCAAGTTGAAATACGACTTTGAACCATATTTTACCTGAATTAAATGGTAGATTCGAAGTTTAAATGAACGTAGTGTTTGTACCTTCAGTAAAGTTTAGAAGTTTAAACAATTTTAAAATATCTCAAATTTTAGGCGAGTAAACGAAAAAGTTCGTTTCAGACTCTAATAACGCAGAAATCGTGGTAAAAGTTGAAATACGACTTGGGTCCATATTTTTCCTAAATTAAATGGTAGAATCAAACTTTAACCAAACGTAAAGTTTGTACCTAGGGTATTGTTGAAAAGTTTAATCAATATGAAAATATCACTATATTTAGGCGAGTATACGAAAAATGTTCTTTTCAGACTCTAATAACGCAGAAATCGTGTTGCAAGTTGAAATACGACTTGGGACCATATTTTACCTAAATGAAATGGTAGATTCAAAGTTTAAATGAACGTAGTGTTTGTACCTTCAGTAAAGTTTAGAAGTTTAAACAATTTTAAAATATCTCAAATTTTAGGCGAGTAAACGAAAAAGTTCGTTTCAGACTCTAATAACGCAGAAATCGTGGTAAAAGTTGAAATACGACTTGGGTCCATATTTTTCCTAAATTAAATGGTAGAATCAAACTTTAATCAAACGTAAAGTTTGTTCCTAGGGTATTGTTGAAAAGTTTAATCAATTTTAAAATATCACTATATTTAGGCGACTATACGAAAAATGTTCTTTTCAGACTCTAATAACGCAGAAATCGTATTTCAAATTTAAATACGACTTGGGACCATATATTACCTAAATGAAATGGTAGATTTAAAGTTTAAATGAACGTAGTGTTTGTACCTTAAGCAAAGTTTAGTAGTTTAAACAATTTTATAATATCTCAATTTTTAGGCGAGTAAACGAAAAAGTTCGTTTCAGACTCTAATAACGCAGAATTCGTGTTTACAACTTGAAAAACGACTTGGAACCATATCTCACCAAAATTAAATGGTAAAATCAAACTTTAACTAAACGTAAAATTTGTACCTAGGGTATTGTTGAAAAGTTTAATCAATTTTAAAATATCCCTTTATTTAGGCGAGTATACGAAAAATGTTCTTTTCATACTCTAATAACGCAGAAATCGTGTTTCAAGTTTAAATACGTAAAAAATGGATTTTACCTAAATTAAATGGTAGATTCAAAATTTAAATAACCGTAGTGTTTGTACCTTGAGCAAAGTTTAGAAGTTTAAACAATTTTAAAATATCTCAATTTTAGGCGAGTAAACGAAAAAGTTCGTTTCAGACTCTAATAACGCAGAAATCGTGTTTACAAATTGAAAAACGACTTGGAACCATATCTCACCTAACCTAAATAACCAAACGTAAAGTTTGTACCTAAGGTATTGTTGAAAAGTTTAAACAATTTTAAAATATCACTATTTTTAGGCGAGTAAACGAAAAAAGTTCGTTTCAGTCTCTTATAACGCAGAAATCGTATTTCAAGTTTAAATACGACTTGGGACCATATTTTACCTAAATGAAATGGTAGATTCAAAGTTAAAATGAACGTAGTGTTTGTACCTTCAGTAAAGTTTAGAAGTTTAAACAATTTTAAAATATCTCAATTTTTAGGCGAGTAAACGAAAAAGTTCGTTTCAGACTCTAATAACGCAGAAAATTGTGTTTACAAATTGAAAAACGACTTGGAACCATATCTCACCTAACCTAAATGGTAGAATCAAACTTTAACCAAACGTAAAGTTTGTACCTAAGGTATTGTTGAAAAGTTTAATGAATATGAAAATATCACTATATTTAGGCGAGTATACGAAAAATGTTCTTTTCAGACTCTAATAACGCAGAAATCGTGTTTCAAGTTGAAATACGACTTGGGACCATATTTTACCTAAATTAAATGGTAGATTCAGAGTTTAAATGAACGTACTGTTTGTACCTTCAGTAAAGTTTAGAAGTTTAAACAATTTTAAAATATCACTATATTTAGGCGAGTAAACAAAAAGTACGTTTCAGACTCTAATAACGCAGAAAATTGTGTTAACAAGTTGAAAAACGACTTGGAACCATATCTCACCTAAATTAAATGGTAGAATCAAACTTTAACCAAACGTAAAGTTTGTACCTAGGGTATTGTTCAAAAGTTTAATCAATTTTAAAATATCACTATATTTAGGCGAGTATACGAAAAATGTTCTTTACAGACTCTAATAACGCAGAAATCGTGTTTCAAGTTGAAATACGACTTGGGACCATATTTTACCTAAATTAAATGGTAGATTCAAAGTTTAAATGAACGTAGTGTTTATACCTAGGGTATTGTTGAAAAGTTTAATCAATTTTAAAATATCACTATATTTAGGCGAGTAAACGAAAAATGTTCTTTTCAGACTATAATAACGCAGAAATCGTGTTTCAAGTTGAAATACGACTTTGACCATATTTTACCTAAATTAAATGGTAGATTCAAAGTTTAAATGAACGTAGTGTTTGTACCGTCAGTAAAGTTTAGAAGTTTAAACAATTTTAAAATATCACTATTTTTAGGCGAGTAAACGAAAAAAGTTCGTTTCAGTCACTTATAACGCAGAAATCGTATTTCAAATTTAAATACGACTTGGTACCATATTTTACCTAAATGAAATGGTAGATTCAAAGTTTAAATGAACGTAGTGTTTGTACCTTCAGTAAAGTTTAGAAGTTTAAACAATTTTAAAATATCTCAAATTTTAGGCGAGTAAACGAAAAAGTTCGTTTCAGACTCTAATACGCAGAAATCGTGGTCCAAGTTGAAATACGACTTGGGTCCATATTTTTCCTAAATTAAATGGTAGAATCAAACTTTAACCAAACGTAAAGTTTGTACCTAGGGTATTGTTGAAAAGTTTAATCAATATGAAAATATCACTATATTTAGGCGAGTATACGAAAAATGTTCTTTTCAGACTCTAATAACGCAGAAATCGTGTTTCAAGTTGAAATACGACTTGGGACCATATTTTACCTAAATTAAATGGTAGATTCAGAGTTTAAATGAACGTACTGTTTGTACCTTCAGTAAAGTTTAGAAGTTTAAACAATTTTAAAATATCACTATATTTAGGCGAGTAAACAAAAAGTACGTTTCAGACTCTAATAACGCAGAAAATTGTGTTAACAAGTTGAAAAACGACTTGGAACCATATCTCACCTAAATTAAATGGTAGAATCAAACTTTAACCAAACGTAAAGTTTGTACCTAGGGTATTGTTCAAAAGTTTAATCAATTTTAAAATATCACTATATTTAGGCGAGTATACGAAAAATGTTCTTTACAGACTCTAATAACGCAGAAATCGTGTTTCAAGTTGAAATACGACTTGGGACCATATTTTACCTAAATTAAATGGTAGATTCAAAGTTTAAATGAACGTAGTATTGTTGAAAAGTTTAATCAATTTTAAAATATCCCTATATTTAGGCTAGTATACGAAAAATGTTCTTTTCAGACTCTAATAACGCAGAAATCGTGTTTCAAGTTTAAATACGTAAAATATGGATTTTACCTAAATTAAATGGTAGATTCAAAATTTAAATAACCGTAGTGTTTGTACCTTGAGCAAAGTTAAGAAGTTTAAACAATTTTAAAATATCTCAATTTTTAGGCGAGTAAACGAAAAAGTTCGTTTCAGACTCTAACAACGCAGAAAATTGTGTTTACATGTTGAAAAACGACTTGGAACCATATCTCACCTAAATTAAATGGTAGAATCAAACTTTAACCAAACGTAAAGTTTGTACCTAGGGTATTGTTGAAAAGTTTAATTAATTTTAAAATATCACTATATTTAGGCGAGTATACGAAAAATGTTCTTTTCAGACTCTAATAACGCAGAAATCGTGTTTCAAGTTGAAATACGACTTGGGACCATATTTTACCTAAATGAAATGGTAGATACAAAGTTTAAATGAACGTAGTGTTTATACCTAGGGTATTGTTGAAAAGTTTAATCAATTTTAAAATATCACTATATTTAGGCGAGTAAACGAAAAAAGTTCGTTTCAGACTCTAATAACGCAGAAATCGTGTTTCAAGTTGAAATACGACTTGGGACTATATTTTACCTAAATGAAATGGTAGATTCAAAGTTTAAATGAACGTAGTGTTTGTACCTTCAGTAAAGCTTAGAAGTTTAAACAATTTTAAAATATCTCAATTTTTAGGCGAGTAAACGAAAAAGTTCGTTTCAGACTCTAATAACGCAGAAATCGTGTTCCAAGTTGAAATACGACTTGGGTCCATATTTTATCAAAATTAAATGGTAGAATCAAACTTTAACCAAACGTAAAGTTTGTACCTAGGGTATTGTTGAAAAGTTTAATCAATTTTAAAATATCACTATATTTAGGCGAGTAAACGAAAAATGTTCTTTTCAGACTCTAATAACGCAGAAATCGTATTTCAAATTTAAATACGACTTGGGACCATATATTACCTAAATGAAATGGTAGATTCAAAGTTTAAATGAACGTAGTGTTTGTACCTTGAGCAAAGTTTAGTAGTTTAAACAATTTTAAAATATCTCAATTTTTAGGCGAGTAAACGAAAAAGTTCGTTTCAGACTCTAATAACGCAGAATTCGTGTTTACAACTTGAAAAACGACTTGGAACCATATCTCACCAAAATTAAATGGTAAAATCAAACTTTAACTAAACGTAAAATTTGTACCTAGGGTATTGTTGAAAAGTTTAATCAATTTTAAAATATCCCTATATTTAGGCGAGTATACGAAAAATGTTCTTTTCAGACTCTAATAACGCAGAAATCGTGTTTCAAGTTTAAATACGTAAAAAATGGATTTTACCTAAATTAAATGGTAGATTCAAAATTTAAATAACCGTAGTGTCTGTACCTTGAGCAAAGTTTAGAAGTTTAAACAATTTTAAAATATCTCAATTTTAGGCGAGTAAACGAAAAAGTTCGTTTCAGACTCTAATAACGCAGAAATCGTGTTTACAACTTGAAAAACGACTTGGAACCATATCTCACCTAAATTAAATAGTAGAATCAAACTTTAACCAAACGTAAAGTTTGTACCTAGGGTATTGTTGAAAAGTTTAATCAATATGAAAATATCACTATATTTAGGCGAGTATACGACAAATGTTCTTTTCAGACTCTAATAACGCAGAAATCGTGTTTCAAGTTGAAATACGACTTGGGACCATATTTTACCTAAATTAAATGGTAGATTCAAAGTTTAAATGAACGTACTGTTTGTACCTTCAGTAAAGTTTAGAACTTTAAACAATTTTAAAATATCACTATGTTTAGGCGAGTAAACGAAAAAAGTTCGTTCCAAACTCTAATAACGCAGAAATCGTGTTCCAAGTTGAAATACGACTTGGGACCATATATTACCTAAATGAAATGGTAGATTCAAAGTTTAAATTAACGTAGTGTTTGTACCTTGAGTAAAGTTTAGTTGTTTAAACAATTTTAAAATATCTCAATTTTTAGGCGAGTAAACGAAAAAGTTCGTTTCAGACTCTAATAACGCAGAAAATTGTGTTTACAAATTGAAAAACGACTTGGAACCATATCTCACCTAACCTAAATGGTAGAATCAAACTTTAACCAAACGTAAAGTTTGTACCTAAGGTATTGTTGAAAAGTTTAATCAATTTTAAAATATCACTATATTTAGGCGAGTAAACGAAAAATGTTCTTTTCAGACTATAATAACGCAGAAATCGTGTTTCAAGTTGAAATACGACTTTGACCATATTTTACCTAAATTAAATGGTAGATTCAAAGTTTAAATGAACGTAGTGTTTGTACCTTCAGTAAAGTTTAGAAGTTTAAACAATTTTAAAATATCACTATTTTTAGGCGAGTAAACGAAAAAAGTTCGTTTCAGTCACTTATAACGCAGAAATCGTATTTCAAATTTAAATACGACTTGGTACCATATTTTACCTAAATGAAATGGTAGATTCAAAGTTTAAATGAACGTAGTGTTTGTACCTTCAGTAAAGTTTAGAAGTTTAAACAATTTTAAAATATCTCAAATTTTAGGCGAGTAAACGAAAAAGTTCGTTTCAGACTCTAATACGCAGAAATCGTGGTCCAAGTTGAAATACGACTTGGGTCCATATTTTTCCTAAATTAAATGGTAGAATCAAACTTTAACCAAACGTAAAGTTTTTACCTAGGGTATTGTTGAAAAGTTTAATCAATATGAAAATATCACTATATTTAGGCGAGTATACGAAAAATGTTCTTTTCAGACTCTAATAACGCAGAAATCGTGTTTCAAGTTGAAATACGACTTGGGACCATATTTTACCTAAATTAAATGGTAGATTCAGAGTTTAAATGAACGTACTGTTTGTACCTTCAGTAAAGTTTAGAAGTTTAAACAATTTTAAAATATCACTATATTTAGGCGAGTAAACAAAAAGTACGTTTCAGACTCTAATAACGCAGAAAATTGTGTTTACAAGTTGAAAAACGACTTGGAACCATATCTCACCTAAATTAAATGGTAGAATCAAACTTTAACCAAACGTAAAGTTTGTACCTAGGGTATTGTTGAAAAGTTTAATCAATTTTAAAATATCACTATATTTAGGCGAGTATACGAAAAATGTTCTTTACAGACTCTAATAACGCAGAAATCGTGTTTCAAGTTGAAATACGACTTGGGACCATATTTTACCTAAATTAAATGGTAGATTCAAAGTTTAAATGAACGTAGTGTTTGTACCTTCACTAAAGTTTAGAAGTTTAAACAATTTTAAAATATCTCAATTTTTAGGCGAGTAAACGAAAAAGTTCGATACAGACTCTAATAACGCAGAAATCGTGTTTACAACTTGAAAAACGACTTGGAACCATATCTCACCTAAATTAAATGGTAGAATCAAACTTTAATCAAACGTAAAGTTTGTACCTAGGGTATTGTTGAAAAGTTTAATCAATTTTAAAATATCACTATATTTAGGCGACTATACGAAAAATGTTCTTTTCAGACTCTAATAACGCAGAAATCGTATTTCTAATTTAAATACGACTTGGGACCATATATTACCTAAATGAAATGGTAGATTCAAAGTTTAAATGAACGTAGTGTTGGTACCTTGAGCAAAGTTTAGTAGTTTAAACAATTTTAAAATATCTCAATTTTTAGGCGAGTAAACGAAAAAGTTCGTTTCAGACTCTAATAACGCAGAATTCGTGTTTACAACTTGAAAAACGACTTGGAACCATATCTCACCAAAATTAAATGGTAAAATCAAATTTTAACTAAACGTAAAATTTGTACCTAGGGTATTGTTGAAAAGTTTAATCAATTTTAAAATATCCCTATATTTAGGCCAGTATACGAAAAATGTTCTTTTCAGACTCTAATAACGCAGAAATCGTGTTTCAAGTTTAAATACGTAAAATATGGATTTTACCTAAATTAAATGGTAGATTCAAAATTTAAATAACCGTAGTGTTTGTACCTTGAGCAAAGTTAAGAAGTTTAATCAATTTTAAAATATCTCAATTTTTAGGCGAGTAAACGAAAAAGTTCGTTTCAGACTCTAACAACGCAGAAAATTGTGTTTACAAGTTGAAAAACGACTTGGAACCATATCTCACCTAAATGGTAGAATCAAACTTTAACCAAACGTAAAGTTTGTACCTAGGGTATTGTTGAAAAGTTTAATCAATATGAAAATATCACTATATTTAGGCGAGTATACGAAAAATGTTCTTTTCAGACTTTAATAACGCAGAAATCTTGTTTCAAGTTGAAATACCTAAATTAAATGGTAGATTCAAAGTTTAAATGAACGTAGTGTTTTGCACCTTCAGTAAAGTTTAGAAGTTTAAACAATTTTAAAATATCTCCATTTTTAGGCGAGTAAACGGATAAGTTCGTTTCAGACTCTAATAACGCAGAAATCGTGTTCCAAGTTGAAATACGACTTGGGTCCATATTTTACCTAAATTAAATGGTAGATTCAAATTTTAAATGAACGTAGTGTTTGTACCTTCAGTAAAGTTTAGAAGTTTAAACAATTTTAAAATATCACTATGTTTAGGCGAGTAAACAAAAAGTTCGTTTCAGACTCTAATAACGCAGAAAATTGTGTTTACAAGTTGAAAAACGACTTGGAACCATATCTCACCTAAATTAAATGGTAGAATTAAACTTTAACCAAACGTAAAGTTTGTACCTAGGGTATTGTTGAAAAGTTTAATCAATATGAAAATATCACTATATTTAGGCGAGTATACGAAAAATGTTCTTTTCAGACTTTAATAACGCAGAAATCGTGTTCCAAGTTGAAATACGACTTACCTAAATGAAATGGTAGATTCAAAGTTTAAATTAACGTAGTGTTTGTACCTTGAGTAAAGTTTAGTTGTTTAAACAATTTTAAAATATCTCAATTTTTAGGCGAGTAAACGAAAAAGTTCGTTTCAGACTCTAACAACGCAGAAATCGTGTTTCAAGTTGAAATACGACTTGGGACCATATTTTACCTAAATTAAATGGTAGATTCAGAGTTTAAATGAACGTACTGTTTGTACCTTCAGTAAAGTTTAGAAGTTTAAACAATTTTAAAATATCACTATGTTTAGGCGAGTAAACGAAAAAGTTCGTTTCATACTCTAACAACGCAGAAATCGTGTTTCAAGTTTAAATACGTAAAATATGGATTTTACCTAAATTAAATGGTAGATTCAAAATTTAAATAACCGTAGTGTTTGTACCTTGAGCAAAGTTTAGAAGTTTAAACAATTTTAAAAAATCTCAATTTTTAGGCGAGTAAACGAAAAAGTTCGTTTCAGACTCTAATAACGCAGAAAATTGTGTTTACAAATCGAAAAACGACTTGGAACCATATCTCACCTAACCTAAATGGTAGAATCAAACTTTAACCAAACGTAAAGTTTGTACCTAAGGTATTGTTGAAAAGTTTAATCAATTTTAAAATATCACTATATTTAGGCGAGTAAACGAAAAATGTTCTTTTCAGACTATAATAACGCAGAAATCGTGTTTCAAGTTGAAATACGACTTTGACCATATTTTACCTAAATTAAATGGTAGATTCAAAGTTTAAATGAACGTAGTGTTTGTACCTTCAGTAAAGTTTAGAAGTTTAAACAATTTTAAAATATCACTATTTTTAGGCGAGTAAACGAAAAAAGTTCGTTTCAGTCACTTATAACGCAGAAATCGTATTTCAAATTTAAATACGACTTGGGACCATATTTTACCTAAATGAAATGGTAGATTGAAAGTTTAAATGAACGTAGTGTTTGTACCTTCAGTAAAGTTTAGAAGTTTAAACAATTTTAAAATATCTCAAATTTTAGGCGAGTAAACGAAAAAGTTCGTTTCAGACTCTAATACGCAGAAATCGTGGTCCAAGTTGAAATACGACATGGGTCCATATTTTTCCTAAATTAAATGGTAGAATCAAACTTTAACCAAACGTAAAGTTTGTACCTACGGTATTGTTGAAAAGTTTAATCAATATGAAAATATCACTATATTTAGGCGAGTATACGAAAAATGTTCTTTTCAGACTCTAATAACGCAGAAATCGTGTTTCAAGTTGAAATACGACTTGGGACCATATTTTACCTAAATTAAATGGTAGATTCAGAGTTTAAATGAACGTACTGTTTGTACCTTCAGTAAAGTTTAGAAGTTTAAACAATTTTAAAATATCACTATATTTAGGCGAGTAAACAAAAAGTTCGTTTCAGACTCTAATAACGCAGAAAATTGTGTTTACAAGTTGAAAAACGACTTGGAACCATATCTCACCTAAATTAAATGGTAGAATCAAACTTTAACCAAACGTAAAGTTTGTACCTAGGGTATTGTTGAAAAGTTTAATCAATTTTAAAATATCACTATATTTAGGCGAGTATACGAAAAATGTTCTTTACAGACTCTAATAACGCAGAAATCGTGTTTCAAGTTGAAATACGACTTGGGACCATATTTTACCTAAATTAAATGGTAGATTCAAAGTTTAAATGAACGTAGTGTTTGTACCTTCACTAAAGTTTAGAAGTTTAAACAATTTTAAAATATCTCAATTTTTAGGCGAGTAAACGAAAAAGTTCGTTTCAGACTCTAATAACGCAGAAATCGTGTTTACAACTTGAAAAACGACTTGGAACCATATCTCACCTAAATTAAATGGTAGAATCAAACTTTAATCAAACGTAAAGTTTGTACCTAGGGTATTGTTGAAAAGTTTAATCAATTTTAAAATATCACTATATTTAGGCGACTATACGAAAAATGTTCTTTTCAGACTCTAATAACGCAGAAATCGTATTTCAAATTTAAATACGACTTGGGACCATATATTACCTAAATGAAATGGTAGATTCAAAGTTTAAATGAACGTAGTGTTTGTATCTTGAGCAAAGTTTAGTAGTTTAAACAATTTTAAAATATCTCAATTTTTAGGCGAGTAAACGAAAAAGTTCGTTTCAGACTCTACGCAGAAATCGTGTTTACAACTTGAAAAACGACTTGGAACCATATCTCACCAAAATTAAATGGTAAAATCAAACTTTAACTAAACGTAAAATTTGTACCTAGGGTATTGTTGAAAAGTTTAATCAATTTTAAAATATCCCTATATTTAGGCGAGTATACGAAAAATGTTCTTTTCAGACTCTAATAACGCAGAAATCGTGTTTCAAGTTGAAATACGACTTGGGACCATATTTTACCTAAATGAAATGGTAGATTCAAATGAACGTAGTGTTTATAACTAGGGTATTGTTGAAAAGTTTAATCAATTTTAAAATATCACTATATTTAGGCGAGTAAACGAAAAAAGTTCGTTTCAGACTCTAATAACGCAGAAATCGTGTTTCAAGTTGAAATACGACTTGGGACCATATTTTACCTAACTGAAATGGTAGATTCAAAGTTTAAATGAACGTAGTGTTTATACCTAGGGTATTGTTGAAAAGTTTAATCAATTTTAAAATATCACTATATTTAGACGAGTAAACGAAAAATGTTCTTTTCAGACTCTAATAACGCAGAAATCGTATTTCAAATTTAAATACAACTTTGGACCATATTTTACCTAAATTAAATGGTAGATTCAAAGTTTAAATGAACGTAGTGTTTGTACCTTCAGTAAAGTTTAGAAGTTTAAACAATTTTAAAATATCTCAAATTTTAGGCGAGTTAACGAAAAAGTTCGTTTCAGACTCTAATACGCAGAAATCGTGGTCCAAGTTGAAATACGACTTGGGTCCATATTTTTCCTAAACTAAATGGTAGAATCAAATTTTAACCAAACGTAAAGTTTGTACCTAGGGTATTGTTGAAAAGTTTAATCAATATGAAAATATCACTATATTTAGGCGAGTATACGAAAAATGTTCTTTTCAGACTCTAATAACGCAGAAATCGTGTTTCAAGTTGAAATACGACTTGGGACCATATTTTACCTAAATTAAATGGTAGATTCAGAGTTTAAATGAACGTACTATTTGTACCGTCAGTAAAGTTTAGAAGTTTAAACAATTTTAAAATATCACTATATTTAGGCGAGTAAACAAAAAGTTCGTTTCAGACTCTAATAACGCAGAAAATTGTGTTTACAAGTTGAAAAACGACTTGGAACCATATCTCACCTAAATTAAATGGTAGAATCAAACTTTAACCAAACGTAAAGTTTGTACCTAGGGTATTGTTGAAAAGTTTAATCAATTTTAAAATATCACTATATTTAGGCGAGTATACGAAAAATGTTCTTTTCAGACTCTAATAACGCAGAAATCGTGTTTCAAGTTGAAATACGACTTGGGACCATATTTTACCTAAATTAAATGGTAGATTCAAAGTTTAAATGAACGTAGTGTTTGTACCTTCACTAAAGTTTAGAAGTTTAATCAATTTTAAAGAATCTCAATTTTTAGGCGAGTAAACGAAAAAGTTCGTTTCAGACTCTAATAACGCAGAAATCGTGTTTAGAACTTGAAAAACGACTTGGAACCATATCTCACCTAAATTAAATGGTAGAATCAAACTTTAATCAAACGTAAAGTTTGTACCTAGGGTATTGTTGAAAAGTTTAATTAATTTTAAAATATCACTATATTTAGGCGACTATACGATAAATGTTCTTTTCAGACTCTAATAACGCAGAAATCGTATTTCAAATTTAAATACGACTTGGGACCATATATTACCTAAATGAAATGGTAGATTCAAAGTTTAAATGAACGTAGTGTTTGTACCTTGAGCAAAGTTTAGTAGTTTAAACAATTTTCAAATATCTCAATTTTTAGGTGAGTAAACGAAAAAGTTCGTTTCAGACTCTAATAACGCAGAAATCGTGTTCCAAGTTGAAATACGACTTGGGTCCATATTTTACCTAAATTAAATGGTAGAATCAAACTTTAACCAAACGTAAAGTTTGTACCTAGGGTATTGTTAAAAAGTTTAACCAATATGAAAATATCACTATATTTAGGCGAGTATACGAAAAATGTTCTTTTCAGACTCTAATAACGCAGAAATCGTGTTTCAAGTTGAAATACGACTTGGGACCATATTTTACCTAAATTAAATGGTAGATTCAAAGTTTAAATGAACGTAGTGTTTATACCTAGGGTATTGTTGAAAAGTTTAATCAATTTTAAAATATCCCTATATTTAGGCGAGTATACGAAAAATGTTCTTTTCAGACTCTAATAACGCAGAAATCGTGTTTCAAGTTGAAATACGACTTGGGACCATATTTTACCTAAATGAAATGGTAGATTCAAAGTTTAAATGAACGTAGTGTTTATACCTAGGGTATTGTTGAAAAGTTTAATCAATTTTAAAATATCACTATATTTAGGCGAGTAAACGAAAAATGTTCTTTTCAGACTATAATAACGCAGAAATCGTGTTTCAAGTTGAAATACGACTTTAAACCATATTTTACCTAAATTAAATGGTAGATTCAAAGTTTAAATGAACGTAGTGTTTGTACCTTCAGTAAAGTTTAGAAGTTTAAACAATTTTAAAATATCATTATTTTTAGGCGAGTAAACGAAAAAAGTTCGTTTCAGTCTCTTATAACGCAGAAATCGTATTTCAAATTTAAATACGACTTGGGACCATATTTTACCTAAATGAAATGGTAGATTCAAAGTTTAAATGAACGTAGTGTTTGTACCTTCAGTAAAGTTTAGAAGTTTAAACAATTTTAAAATATCTCAAATTTTAGGCGAGTAAACGAAAAAGTTCGTTTCATACTCTAATAACGCAGAAATCGTGTTCCAATTTGAAATACGATTTGGGTCCATATTTTACCTGAATTAAATGGTAGAATCAAACTTTAACCAAACGTAAAGTTTGTACCTAGGGTATTGTTGAAAAGTTTAATCAATATGAAAATATCACTATATTTAGGCGAGTATACGAAAAATGTTCTTTTCAGACTCTAATAACGCAGAAATCGTGTTTCAAGTTGAAATACGACTTGGGACCATATTTTACCTAAATGAAATGGTAGATTCAAAGTTTAAATGAACGTAGTGTTTGTACCTTCAGTAAAGTTTAGAAGTTTAAACAATTTTAAAATATCTCAAATTTTAGGCGAGTAAACGAAAAAGTTCGTTTCATACTCTAATAACGCAGAAATCGTGTTCCAATTTGAAATACGATTTGGGTCCATATTTTACCTGAATTAAATGGTAGAATCAAACTTTAACCAAACGTAAAGTTTGTACCTAGGGTATTGTTGAAAAGTTTAATCAATATGAAAATATCACTATATTTAGGCGAGTATACGAAAAATGTTCTTTTCAGACTCTAATAACGCAGAAATCGTGTTTCAAGTTGAAATACGACTTGGGACCATATTTTACCTAAATTAAATGGTAGATTCAGAGTTTAAATGAACGTACTATTTGTACCGTCAGTAAAGTTTAGAAGTTTAAACAATTTTAAAATATCACTATATTTAGGCGAGTAAACAAAAAGTTCGTTTCAGACTCTAATAACGCAGAAAATTGTGTTTACAAGTTGAAAAACGACTTGGAACCATATCTCACCTAAATTAAATGGTAGAATCAAACTTTAACCAAACGTAAAGTTTGTACCTAGGGTATTGTTGAAAAGTTTAATCAATATGAAAATATCACTATATTTAGGCGAGTATACGAAAAATGTTCTTTTCAGACTCTAATAACGCAGAAATCGTGTTTCAAGTTGAAATACGACTTGGGACCATATTTTACCTAAATTAAATGGTAGATTCAGAGTTTAAATGAACGTACTGTTTGTACCTTCAGTAAAGTTTAGAAGTTTAATCAATTTTAAAGAATCTCAATTTTTAGGCGAGTAAACGAAAAAGTTCGTTTCAGACTCTAATAACGCAGAAATCGTGTTTAGAACTTGAAAAACGACTTGGAACCATATCTCACCTAAATTAAATGGTAGAATCAAACTTTAATCAAACGTAAAGTTTGTACCTAGGGTATTGTTGAAAAGTTTAATTAATTTTAAAATATCACTATATTTAGGCGACTATACGATAAATGTTCTTTTCAGACTCTAATAACGCAGAAATCGTATTTCAAATTTAAATACGACTTGGGACCATATATTACCTAAATGAAATGGTAGATTCAAAGTTTAAATGATCGTAGTGTTTGTACCTTGAGCAAAGTTTAGTAGTTTAAACAATTTTCAAATATCTCAATTTTTAGGTGAGTAAACGAAAAAGTTCGTTTCAGACTCTAATAACGCAGAAATCGTGTTCCAAGTTGAAATACGACTTGGGTCCATATTTTACCTAAATTAAATGGTAGAATCAAACTTTAACCAAACGTAAAGTTTGTACCTAGGGTATTGTTAAAAAGTTTAACCTATATGAAAATATCACTATATTTAGGCGAGTATACGAAAAATGTTCTTTTCAGACTCTAATAACGCAGAAATCGTGTTTCAAGTTGAAATACGACTTGGGACCATATTTTACCTAAATTAAATGGTAGATTCAAAGTTTAAATGAACGTAGTGTTTATACCTAGGGTATTGTTGAAAAGTTTAATCAATTTTAAAATATCCCTATATTTAGGCGAGTATACGAAAAATGTTCTTTTCAGACTCTAATAACGCAGAAATCGTGTTTCAAGTTGAAATACGACTTGGGACCATATTTTACCTAAATGAAATGGTAGATTCAAAGTTTAAATGAACGTAGTGTTTATACCTAGGGTATTGTTGAAAAGTTTAATCAATTTTAAAATATCACTATATTTAGGCGAGTAAACGAAAAATGTTCTTTTCAGACTATAATAACGCAGAAATCGTGTTTCAAGTTGAAATACGACTTTAAACCATATTTTACCTAAATTAAATGGTAGATTCAAAGTTTAAATGAACGTAGTGTTTGTACCTTCAGTAAAGTTTAGAAGTTTAAACAATTTTAAAATATCATTATTTTTAGGCGAGTAAACGAAAAAAGTTCGTTTCAGTCTCTTATAACGCAGAAATCGTATTTCAAATTTAAATACGACTTGGGACCATATTTTACCTAAATGAAATGGTAGATTCAAAGTTTAAATGAACGTAGTGTTTGTACCTTCAGTAAAGTTTAGAAGTTTAAACAATTTTAAAATATCTCAAATTTTAGGCGAGTAAACGAAAAAGTTCGTTTCATACTCTAATAACGCAGAAATCGTGTTCCAATTTGAAATACGATTTGGGTCCATATTTTACCTGAATTAAATGGTAGAATCAAACTTTAACCAAACGTAAAGTTTGTACCTAGGGTATTGTTGAAAAGTTTAATCAATATGAAAATATCACTATATTTAGGCGAGTATACGAAAAATGTTCTTTTCAGACTCTAATAACGCAGAAATCGTGTTTCAAGTTGAAATACGACTTGGGACCATATTTTACCTAAATTAAATGGTAGATTCAGAGTTTAAATGAACGTACTGTTTGTACCTTCAGTAAAGTTTAGAAGTTTAAACAATTTTAAAATATCTCAATTTTTAGGCGAGTAAACGAAAAAGTTCGTTTCAGACTCTAATAACGCAGAAATCGTGTTTACAACTTGAAAAACGACTTGGAACCATATCTCACCAAAATTAAATGGTAAAATCAAACTTTAACTAAACGTAAAATTTGTACCTAGGGTATTGTTGAAAAGTTTAATCAATTTTAAAATATTCCTATATTTAGGCGAGTATACGAAGAATGTTCTTTTCAGACTCTAATAACGCAGAAATCGTGTTTACAACTTGAAAAACGACTTGGAACCATATCTCACCTAAATTAAATGGTAGAATCAAACTTTAATCAAACGTAAAGTTTGTACCTAGGGTATTGTTGAAAAGTTTAATTAATTTTAAAATATCACTATATTTAGGCGACTATACGATAAATGTTCTTTTCAGACTCTAATAACGCAGAAATCGTATTTCAAATTTAAATACGACTTGGGACCATATATTACCTAAATGAAATGGTAGATTCAAAGTTTAAATGAACGTAGTGTTTGTACCTTGAGCAAAGTTTAGTAGTTTAAACAATTTTCAAATATCTCAATTTTTAGGTGAGTAAACGAAAAAGTTCGTTTCAGACTCTAATAACGCAGAAATCGTGTTCCAAGTTGAAATACGACTTGGGTCCATATTTTACCTAAATTAAATGGTAGAATCAAACTTTAACCAAACGTAAAGTTTGTACCTAGGGTATTGTTAAAAAGTTTAACCAATATGAAAATATCACTATATTTAGGCGAGTATACGAAAAATGTTCTTTTCAGACTCTAATAACGCAGAAATCGTGTTTCAAGTTGAAATACGACTTTAAACCATATTTTACCTAAATTAAATGGTAGATTCAAAGTTTAAATGAACGTAGTGTTTGTACCTTCAGTAAAGTTTAGAAGTTTAAACAATTTTAAAATATCATTATTTTTAGGCGAGTAAACGAAAAAAGTTCGTTTCAGTCTCTTATAACGCAGAAATCGTATTTCAAATTTAAATACGACTTGGGACCATATTTTACCTAAATGAAATGGTAGATTCAAAGTTTAAATGAACGTAGTGTTTGTACCTTCAGTAAATTTAGAAGTTTAAACAATTTTAAAATATCTCAAATTTTAGGCGAGTAAACGAAAAAGTTCGTTTCATACTCTAATAACGCAGAAATCGTGTTCCAATTTGAAATACGATATGGGTCCATATTTTACCTGAATTAAATGGTAGAATCAAACTTTAACCAAACGTAAAGTTTGTACCTAGGGTATTGTTGAAAAGTTTAATCAATTTTAAAATATCCCTATATTTAGGCGAGTATACGAAAAATGTTCTTTTCAGACTCTAATAACGCAGAAATCGTGTTTCAAGTTGAAATACGACTTGGGACCATATTTTACCTAAATTAAATGGTAGATTCAAAGTTTAAATGAACGTAGTGTTTGTACCTTCAGTAAAGTTTAGAAGTTTAAACAATTTTAAAATATCTCTTTTTTTAGGTGAGTAAACGAAAAAGTTCGTTTCAGACTCTAATAACGCAGAAATCGTGTTTCAAGTTGAAATACGACTTGGGACCATATTTTACCTAAATGAAATGGTAGATTCAAAGTTTAAATGAACGTAGTGTTTATACCTCGGGTATTGTTGAAAAGTTTAATCAATTTTAAAATATCACTATATTTAGGCGAGTAAACGAAAAAAGTTTGTTTCAGACTCTAATAACGCAGAAATCGTGTTTCAAGTTGAAATACGACTTGGGACCATATTTTACCTAAATGAAATGGTAGATTCAAAGTTTAAATGAACGTTGTGTTTATACCTAGGGTATTGTTGAAATGTTTAATCAATTTTAAAATATCACTATATTTAGGCGAGTAAACGAAAAATGTTCTTTTCAGACTCTAATAACGCAGAAATCGTGTTTCAAGTTGAAATACGACTTGGGACCATATTTTACCTAAATTAAATGGTAGATTCAAAGTTTAAATGAACGTAGTGTTTGTACCTTCAGTAAAGTTTAGAAGTTTAAACAATTTTAAAATATCTCAATTTTTAGGTGAGTAAACGAAAAAGTTCGTTTCAGACTCTAATAACGCAGAAATCGTGTTCCAATTTGAAATACGATTTGGGTCCATATTTTACCTGAATTAAATGGTAGAATCAAACTTTAACCAAACGTAAAGTTTGTACCTAGGGTATTGTTGAAAAGTTTAATCAATATGAAAATATCACTATATTTAGGCGAGTATACGAAAAATGTTCTTTTCAGACTCTAATAACGCAGAAATCGTGTTTCAAGTTGAAATACGACTTGGGACCATATTTTACCTAAATTAAATGGTAGATTCAGAGTTTAAATGAACGTACTGTTTGTACCTTCAGTAAAGTTTAGAAGTTTAAACAATTTTAAAATATCACTATATTTAGGCGAGTAAACAAAAAGTCCGTTTCAGACTCTAATAACGCAGAAAATTGTGTTTACAAGTTGAAAAACGACTTGGAACCATATCTCACCTAAATTAAATGGTAGAATCAAACTTTAACCAAACGTAAAGTTTGAACCTAGGGTATTGTTGAAAAGTTTAAACAATTTTAAAATATCACTATATTTAGGCGAGTATACGAAAAATGTTCTTTTCAGAATCTAATAACGCAGAAATCGTGTTTCAAGTTGAAATACGACTTGGGACCATATTTTACCTAAATTAAATGGTAGATTCAAAGTTTAAATGAACGTAAAGTTTGTACCTAGGGTATTGTTGAAAAGTTTAATCAATTTTAAAATATCACTATATTTAGGCGAGTATACGAAAAATGTTCTTTTCAGACTCTAATAACGCAGAAATCGTATTTCAAATTTAAATACGACTTGGGACCAAATATTACCTAAATGAAACGGTAGATTCAAAGTTTAAATGAACGTAGTGTTTGTACCTTGAGCAAAGTTTAGTAGTTTAAACAATTTTAAAATATCTCAATTTTTAGGCGAGTAAACGAAAAAGTTCGTTTCAGACCCTAATAACGCAGAAATGGTGTTTACAACTTGAAAAACGACTTGGAACCATATCTCACCTAAATTAAATGGTAGAATCAAACTTTAACTAAACGTAAAGTTTGTACCTAGGGTATTGTTGAAAAGTTTAATCAATTTTAAAATATCCCTATATTTAGGCGAGTATACGAAAAATGTTCTTTTCAGACTCTAATAACGCAGAAATCGTGTTTCAAGTTGAAATACGACTTGGGACCATATTTTACCTAAATGAAATGGTAGATTCAAAGTTTAAATGAACGTAGTGTTTATACCTAGGGTATTGTTGAAAAGTTTAATCAATTTTAAAATATCACTATATTTAGGCGAGTAAACGAAAAAAGTTTGTTTCAGACTCTAATAACGCAGAAATCGTGTTTCAAGTTGAAATACGACTTGGGACCATATTTTACCTAAATTAAATGGTAGATTCATAGTTTAAATGAACGTATTGTTTGTACCTTCAGTAAAGTTTAGAAGTTTAAACAATTTTAAAATATAACTATATTTAGGCGAGTAAACAAAAAGTTCGTTTCAGACTCTAATAACGCAGAAAATTGTGTTTACAAGTTGAAAAACGACTTGGAACCATATCTCACCTAAATTAAATGGTAGAATCAAACTTTAATCAAACGTAAAGTTTGTTCCTAGGGTATTGTTGAAAAGTTTAATCAATTTTAAAATATCACTATATTTAGGCGACTATACGAAAAATGTTCTTTTCAGACTCTAATAACGCAGAAATCGTATTTCAAATTTAAATACGACTTGGGACCATATATTACCTAAATGAAATGGTAGATTCAAAGTTTAAATGAACGTAGTGTTTGTACCTTCAGTAAAGTTTAGAAGTTCAAACAATTTTAAAATATCTCAATTTTTAGGTGTGTAAACGAAAAAGTTCGTTTCAGACTCTAATAACGCAGAAATCGTGTTCCAATTTGAAATACGATTTGGGTCCATATTTTACCTGAATTAAATGGTAGAATCAAACTTTAACCAAACGTAAAGTTTGTACCTAGGGTATTGTTGAAAAGTTTAATCAATATGAAAATATCACTATATTTAGGCGAGTATACGAAAAATGTTCTTTTCAGACTCTAATAACGCAGAAAACGTGTTTCAAGTTGAAATACGACTTGGGACCATATTTTACCTAAATTAAATGGTAGATTCAGAGTTTAAATGAACGTACTGTTTGTACCTAGGGTATTGTTGAAAAGTTTAATCAATTTTAAAATATCACTATATTTAGGCGAGTATACGAAAAATGTTCTTTTCAGAATCTAATAACGCAGAAATCGTGTTTCAAGTTGAAATACGACTTGGGACCATATTTTACCTAAATTAAATGGTAGATTCAAAGTTTAAATGAACGTAAAGTTTGTACCTAGGGTATTGTTGAAAAGTTTAATCAATTTTAAAATATCACTATATTTAGGCGAGTATACGAAAAATGTTCTTTTCAGACTCTAATAACGCAGAAATCGTATTTCAAATTTAAATACGACTTGGGACCAAATATTACCTAAATGAAACGGTAGATTCAAAGTTTAAATGAACGTAGTGTTTGTACCTTGAGCAAAGTTTAGTAGTTTAAACAATTTTAAAATATCTCAATTTTTAGGCGAGTAAACGAAAAAGTTCGTTTCAGACTCTAATAACGCAGAAATCGTGTTTACAACTTGAAAAACGACTTGGAACCATATCTCACCAAAATTAAATGGTAAAATCAAACTTTAACTAAATGTAAAATTTGTACCTAGGGTATTGTTGAAAAGTTTAATCAATTTTAAAATATCCCTATATTTAGGCGAGTATACGAAGAATGTTCTTTTCAGACTCTAATAACGCTGAAATCGTGTTTACAACTTGAAAAACGACTTGGAACCATATCTCACCTAAATTAAATGGTAGAATCAAACTTTAACTAAACGTAAAGTTTGTAACTAGGGTATTGTTGAAAAGTTTAATCAATTTTAAAATATCCCTATATTTAGGCGAGTATACGAAAAATGTTCTTTTCAGACTCTAATAACGCAGAAATCGTGTTTCAAGTTGAAATACGACTTGGGACCATATTTTACCTAAATTAAATGGTAGATTCAGAGTTTAAATGAACGTACTGTTTGTACCTTCAGTAAAGTTTAGAAGTTTAAACAATTTTAAAATATAACTATATTTAGGCGAGTAAACAAAAAGTTCGTTTCAGACTCTAATAACGCAGAAAATTGTGTTTACAAGTTGAAAAACGACTTGGAACCATATCTCACCTAAATTAAATGGTAGAATCAAACTTTAATCAAACGTAAAGTTTGTTCCTAGGGTATTGTTGAAAAGTTTAATCAATTTTAAAATATCACTATATTTAGGCGACTATACGAAAAATGTTCTTTTCAGACTCTAATAACGCAGAAATCGTATTTCAAATTTAAATACGACTTGGGACCATATATTACCTAAATGAAATGGTAGATTCAAAGTTTAAATGAACGTAGTGTTTGTACCTTGAGCAAAGTTTAGTAGTTTAAACAATTTTAAAATATCTCAATTTTTAGGCGAGTAAACGAAAAAGTTCGTTTCAGACTCTAATAACGCAGAAATCGTGTTTACAACTTGAAAAACGACTTGGAACCATATCTCACCAAAATTAAATGGTAAAATCAAACTTTAACTAAACGTAAAATTTGTACCTAGGGTATTGTTGAAAAGTTTAATCAATTTTAAAATATCCCTATATTTAGGCGAGTATACGAAGAATGTTCTTTTCAGACTCTAATAACGCAGAAATCGTGTTTACAACTTGAAAAACGACTTGGAACCATATCTCAACTAAATTAAATGGTAGAATCAAACTTTAACTAAACGTAAAGTTTGTACCTAGGGTATTGTTGAAAAGTTTAATCAATTTTAAAATATCCCTATATTTAGGCGAGTATACGAAAAATGTTCTTTTCAGACTCTAATAACGCAGAAATCGTGTTTCAAGTTGAAATACGACTTGGGACCATATTTTACCTAAATGAAATGGTAGATTCAAAGTTTAAATGAACGTAGTGTTTATACCTAGGGTATTGTTGAAAAGTTTAATCAATTTTAAAATATCACTATATTTAGGCGAGTAAACGAAAAAAGTTTGTTTCAGACTCTAATAACGCAGAAATCGTGTTTCAAGTTGAAATACGACTTGGGACCATATTTTACCTAAATGAAATGGTAGATTCAAAGTTTAAATGAACGTTGTGTTTATACCTAGGGTATTGTTGAAATGTTTAATCAATTTTAAAATATCACTATATTTAGGCGAGTAAACGAAAAATGTTCTTTTCAGACTCTAATAACGCAGAAATCGTATTTCAAATTTAAATACAACTTTGGACCATATTTTACCTAAATTAAATGGTAGATTCAAAGTTTAAATGAACGTAGTGTTTGTACCTTCAGTAAAGTTTAGAAGTTTAAACAATTTTAAAATATCTCAATTTTTAGGTGAGTAAACGAAAAAGTTCGTTTCAGACTCTAATAACGCAGAAATCGTGTTCCAATTTGAAATACGATTTGGGTCCATATTTTACCTGAATTAAATGGTAGAATCAAACTTTAACCAAACGTAAAGTTTGTACTTAGGGTATTGTTGAAAAGTTTAATCAATATGAAAATATCACTATATTTAGGCGAGTATACGAAAAATGTTCTTTTCAGACTCTAATAACGCAGAAATCGTGTTTCAAGTTGAAATACGACTTGGGACCATATTTTACCTAAATTAAATGGTAGATTCAGAGTTTAAATGAACGTACTGTTTGTACCTTCAGTAAAGTTTAGAAGTTTAAACAATTTTAAAATATAACTATATTTAGGCTAGTAAACAAAAAGTTCGTTTCAGACTCTAATAACGCAGAAAATTGTGTTTACAAGTTGAAAAACGACTTGGAACCATATCTCACCTAAATTAAATGGTAGAATCAAACTTTAATCGAACGTAAAGTTTGTTCCTAGGGTATTGTTGAAAAGTTTAATAAATTTTAAAATATCACTATATTTAGGCGACTATACGAAAAATGTTCTTTTCAGACTCTAATAACGCAGAAATCGTATTTCAAATTTAAATACGACTTGGGACCATATATTACCTAACTGAAATGGTAGATTCAAAGTTTAAATGAACGTAGTGTTTGTACCTTGAGCAAAGTTTAGTAGTTTAAACAATTTTAAAATATCTCAATTTTTAGGCGAGTAAACGAAAAAGTTCGTTTCAGACTCTAATAACGCAGAAATCGTGTTTACAACTTGAAAAACGACTTGGAACCATATCTCACCAAAATTAAATAGTAAAATCAAACTTTAACTAAACGTAAAATTTGTACCTAGGGTATTGTTGAAAAGTTTAATCAATTTTAAAATATCCCTATATTTAGGCGAGTATACGAAGAATGTTCTTTTCAGACTCTAATAACGCAGAAATCGTGTTTCAAGTTTAAATACGTAAAAAATGGATTTTACCTAAATTAAATGGTAGATTCAAAATTTAAATAACCGTAGTGTTTGTACCTTGAGCAAAGTTTTGAATTTTAAACAATTTATTAAATTTCTCAATTTTAGGCGAGTAAACGAAAAAGTTCGTTTCAGACTCTAATAACGCAGAAATCGTGTTAACAAATTGAAAAACGACTTGGAACCATATCTCACCTAACCTAAATAACCAAACGTAAAGTTAGTACCTAAGGTATTGTTGAAAAGTTTAAACAATTTTAAAATATCACTATTTTTAGGCGAGTAAACGAAAAAAGTTCGTTTCAGTCTCTTATAACGCAGAAATCGTATTTCAAGTTTAAATACGACTTGGGACCATATTTTACCTAAATGAAATGGTAGATTCAAAGTTAAAATGAACGTAGTGTTTGTACCTTCAGTAAAGTTTAGAAGTTTAAACAATTTTAAAATATCTCAATTTTTAGGCGAGTAAACGAAAAAGTTCGTTTCAGACTCTAATAACGCAGAAATCGTGTTTACAACTTGAAAAACGACTTGGAACCATATCTCACCTAAATTAAATGGTAGAATCAAACTTTAACCAAACGTAAAGTTTGTACCTAGGGTATTGTTGAAAAGTTTAATCAATTTTAAAATATCACTATATTTAGGCGAGTATACGAAAAATGTTCTTTTCAGACTCTAATAACGCAGAAATCGTGTTTCAAGTTGAAATACGACTTGGGACCATATTTTACCTAAATGAAATGGTAGATTCAAAGTTTAAACGAACGTAGTGTTTATACCTAGGGTATTGTTGAAAAGTTTAATAAATTTTAAAATATCACTATATTAAGGCGAGTAAACGAAAAAAGTTCGTTTCACACTCTAATAACGCAGAAATAGTGTTTCAAGTTGAAATACGACTTGGGACCATATTTTACCTAAATGAAATGGTAGATTCAAAGTTTAAATGAACGTTATGTTTATACCTAGGGTATTGTTGAAATGTTTAATCAATTTTAAAATATCACTATATTTAGGCGACTATACGAAAAATGTTCTTTTCAGACTCTAATAACGCAGAAATCGTATTTCAAATTTAAATACGACTTGGGACCATATATTACCTAACTGAAATGGTAGATTCAAAGTTTAAATGAACGTAGTGTTTGTACCTTGAGCAAAGTTTAGTAGTTTAAACAATTTTAAAATATCTCAATTTTTAGGTCAGTAAACGAAAAAGTTCTTTTCAGACTCTAATAACGCAGAAATCGTGTTCCAAGTTGAAATACGACTTGGGTCCATATTTTACCTAAATTAAATGGTAGAATCAAACTTTAACCAAACGTAAAGTTTGTACCTAGGGTATTGTTGAAAAGTTTAATCAATATGAAAATATCACTATATTTAGGCGAGTATACGAAAAATGTTCTTTTCAGACTCTAATAACGCAGAAATCGTGTTTCAAGTTGAAATACGACTTGGGACAATATTTTACCTAAATTAAATGGTAGATTCAAAGTTTAAATGAACGTACTGTTTGTACCTTCAGTAAAGTTTAGAACTTTAAACAATTTTAAAATATCACTATGTTTAGGCGAGTAAACGAAAAAAGTTCGTTTCAGTCACTTATAACGCAGAAATCGTGTTTCGAGTTGAAATACGACTTGGGACCATATTTTACCTAAATGAAATGGTAGATTCAAAGTTTAAATTAACGTAGTGTTTGTACCTTGAGTAAAGTTTAGTTGTTTAAATAATTTTATAATATCTCAATTTTTAGGCGAGTAAACGAAAAAGTTCGTTTCATACTCTAACAACGCAGAAATCGTGTTTCAAGTTTAAATACGTAAATTATGGATTTTACCTAAATTAAATGGTAGATTCAAAGTTTAAATGAACGTAGTGTTTGTACTTTCACTAAAGTTTAGAAGTTAAAACAATTTTAAAATATCTCAATTTTTAGGCGAGTAAACGAAAAAGTTCGTTTCAGACTCTAATAACGCAGAAATCGTGTTTACAACTTGAAAAACGACTTGGCACCATATCTCACCTAAATTAAATGGTAGAATCAAACTTTAATCAAACGTAAAGTTTGTACCTAGGGTATTGTTGAAAAGTTTAATCAATTTTAAAATATCACTATATTTAGGCGAGTATACGAAAAATGTTCTTTTCAGACTCTAATAACGCAGAAATCGTGTTTCAAGTTGAAATACGACTTGGGACCATATTTTACCTAAATGAAATGGTAGATTCAAAGTTTAAATGAACGTAGTGTTTATACCTAGGGTATTGTTGTAAAGTTTAATCAATTTTAAAATATCACTATATTTAGGCGAGTAAACGAAAAAAGATCGTTTCAGACTATAATAACGCAGAAATCGTGTTTCGAGTTGAAATACGACTTGGGACCATATTTTACCTAAATGAAATGGTAGATTCAAAGTTTAAATGAACGTAGTGTTTATACCTAGGGTATTGTTGTAAAGTTTAATCAATTTTAAAATATCACTATATTTAGGCGAGTAAACGAAAAAAGATCGTTTCAGACTCTAATAACGCAGAAATCGTGTTTCGAGTTGAAATACGACTTGGGACCATATTTTACCTAAATGAAATGGTAGATTCAAAGTTTAAATGAACGTAGTGTTTATACCTAGGGTATTGTTGAAAAGTTTAATCAATTTTAAAATATCACTATATTTAGACGAGTAAACGAAAAATGTTCTTTTCAGACTCTAATAACGCAGAAATCGTGTTTCAAGTTTAAATACGTAAAATATGGATTTTACCTAAATTAAATGGTAGATTCAAAATTTAAATAACCGTAGTGTTTGTACCTTGAGCAAAGTTAAGAAGTTTAAACAATTTTAAAATATCTCAATTTTTAGGCGAGTAAACGAAAAAGTTCGTTTCAGACTCTAACAACGCAGAAAATTGTGTTTACAAGTTGAAAAACGACTTGGAACCATATCTCACCTAAATTAAATGGTAGAATCAAACTTTAACCAAATGTAAAGTTTGTACCTAGGGTATTGTTGAAAAGTTTAATTAATTTTAAAATATCACTATATTTAGGCGAGTATACGAAAAATGTTCTTTTCAGACTCTAATAACGCAGAAATCGTGTTTCAAGTTGAAATACGACTTGGGACCATATTTTACCTAAATGAAATGGTAGATTCAAAGTTTAAATGAACGTAGTGTTTATACCTAGGGTATTGTTGTAAAGTTTAATCAATTTTAAAATATCACTATATTTAGGCGAGTAAACGAAAAAAGATCGTTTCAGACTCTAATAACGCAGAAATCGTGTTTCGAGTTGAAATACGACTTGGGACCATATTTTACCTAAATGAAATGGTAGATTCAAAGTTTAAATGAACGTAGTGTTTATACCTAGGGTATTGTTGAAAAGTTTAATCAATTTTAAAATATCACTATATTTAGACGAGTAAACGAAAAATGTTCTTTTCAGACTCTAATAACGCAGAAATCGTATTTCAAATTTAAATACAACTTTGGACAAATATTTTACCTAAATTAAATGGAAGATTCAAAGTTTAAATGAACGTAGTGTTTGTACCTTCAGTAAAGCTTAGAAGTTTAAACAATTTTAAAATATCTCCATTTTTAGGCGAGTAAACGAAAAAGTTCGTTTCAGACTCTAATAACGCAGAAATCGTGTTCCAAGTTGAAATACGACTTGGGTAGATATTTTACCTAAATTAAATGGTAGATTCAAATTTTAAATGAACGTAGTGTTTGTACCTTCAGTAAAGTTTAGAAGTTTAAACAATTTTAAAATATCACTATGTTTAGGCGAGTAAACAAAAAGTTCGTTTCAGACTCTAATAACGCAGAAAATTGTGTTTACAAGTTGAAAAACGACTTGGAACCATATCTCACCTAAATTAAATGGTAGAATCAAACTTTAACCAAACGTAAATTTTGTACCTAGGGTATTGTTGAAAAGTTTAATCAATATGAAAATATCACTATATTTAGGCGAGTATACGAAAAATGTTCTTTTCAGACTTTAATAACGCAGAAATCGTGTTCCAAGTTGAAATACGACTTACCTACATGAAATGGTAGATTCAAAGTTTGAATGAACGTAGTGTTTGTACCTTCAGTAAAGTTTAGAAGTTTAAACAACTTTAAAATATCACTATTTTTAGGCGAGTAAACGAAAAAAGTTCGTTTCAGTCAGTTATAACGCAGAAATCGTATTTCAAATTTAAATACGACTTGGGACCATATTTTACCTAAATGAAATGGTAGATTCAAAGCTTAAATGAACGTAGTGTTTGTACCTTCAGTAAAGTTTAGAAGTTTAAACAATTTTAAAATATCTCAAATTTTGGGCGAGGAAACGAAAAAGTTCGTTTCAGACTCTAATACGCAGAAATCGTGGTCCAAGTTGAAATACGACATGGGTCCATATTTTTCCTAAATTAAATGGTAGAATCAAACTTTAACCAAACGTAAAGTTTGTACCTAGGGTATTGTTGAAAAGTTTAATCAATATGAAAATATCACTATATTTAGGCGAGTATACGAAAAATGTTCTTTTCAGACTCTAATAACGCAGAAATCGTGTTTCAAGTTGAAATACGACTTGGGACCATATTTTACCTAAATTAAATGGTAGATTCAGAGTTTAAATGAACGTACTGTTTGTACCTTCAGTAAAGTTTAGAAGTTTAAACAATTTTAAAATATCACTATTTTTAGGCGAGTAAACGAAAAAAGTTCGTTTCAGTCAGTTATAACGCAGAAATCGTATTTCAAATTTAAATACGACTTGGGACCATATTTTACCTAAATGAAATGGTAGATTCAAAGTTTAAATTAACGTAGTGTTTGTACCTTGAGTAAAGTTTAGTTGTTTAAACAATTTTAAAATATCTCAATTTTTAGGCGAGTAAACGAAAAAGTTCGTTTCAGACTCTAACAACGCAGAAATCGTGTTTCAAGTTAAAATACGACTTGGGACCATATTTTACGTAAATTAAATGGTAGATTCAGAGTTTAAATGAACGTACTGTTTGTACCTTCAGTAAAGTTTAGAAGTTTAAACAATTTTAAAATATCACTATGTTTAGGCGAGTAAACAAAAAGTTCGTTTCAGACTCTAATAAAGCAGAAAATTGTGTTTACAAGTTGAAAAACGACTTGGAACCATATCTCACCTAAATTAAATGGTAGAATCAAACTTTAACCAAACGTAAAGTTTGTACCTAGGGTATTGTTGAAAAGTTTAATCAATATGAAAATATCACTATATTTAGGCGAGTATACGAAAAATGTTCTTTTCAGACTTTAATAACGCAGAAATCGTGTTCCAAGTTGAAATACGACTTACCTAAATGAAATGGTAGATTCAAAGTTTAAATTAACGTAGTGTTTGTACCTTGAGTAAAGTTTAGTTGTTTAAACAATTTTAAAATATCTCAATTTTTAGGCGAGTAAACGAAAAAGTTCGTTTCAGACTCTAACAACGCAGAAATCATGTTTCAAGTTGAAATACGACTTGGGACCATATTTTACCTAAATTAAATGGTAGATTCAGAGTTTAAATGAACGTACTGTTTGTACCTTCAGTAAAGTTTAGAAGTTTAAACAATTTTAAAATTTCACTATGTTTAGGCGAGTAAACAAAAAGTTCGTTTCAGACTCTAATGACGCAGAAAATTGTGTTTACAAGTTGAAAAACGACTTGGAACCATATCTCACCTAAATTAAATGGTAGAATCAAACTTTAACCAAACGTAAAGTTTGTACCTAGGGTATTGTTGAAAAGTTTAATCAATTTTAAAATATCACTATATTTAGGCGAGTATACGAAAAATGTTCTTTTCAGACTCTAATAACGCAGAAATCGTGTTTCAAGTTGAAATACGACTTGGGACCATATTTTACCTAAATTAAATGGTAGATTCAAAGTTTAAATGAACGTAGTGTTTGTACCTTCAATAAAGGTTAGAAGTTTAAACAATTTTAAAATATCTCAATTTTTAGGCGAGTAAACGAAAAAGTTCGTTTCAGACTCTAATAACGCAGAACTCGTGTTTACAACTTGAAAAACGACTTGGAACCGTATCACACCTAAATTAAATGGTAGAATCAAACTTTAATCAAACGTAAAGTTTGTACCTAGGGTATTGTTGAAAAGTTTAATCAATTTTAAAATATCACTATATTTAGGCGAGTATACGAAAAATGTTCTTTCCAGACTCTAATAACGCAGAAATCGTGTTTCAAGTTGAAATACGACTTGGAACCATATCTCACCTATATGGTAGAATCAAACTTTAACCAAACGTAAAGTTTGTACCTAGGGCATTGTGAAAAGTTTAATCAATTTTAAATTATCACTATATTTAGGCGAGTATACGAAAAATGTTCTTTTCAGACTCTAATAACGCAGAAATCGTGTTTCAAGTTGAAATACGACTTGGAACCATATCTCACCTATATGGTAGAATCAAACTTTAACCAAACGTAAAGTTTGTACCTAGGGTATTGTTGAAAAGTTTAATCAATTTTAAAATATCACTATATTTAGGCGAGTATACGAAAAATGTTCTTTTTAGACTCTAATAATGCAGAAATCGTATTTCAAATTTAAATACGACTTGGGACCATATATTACCTAAATGAAATGGTAGATTCAAAGTTTAAATGAACGTAGTGTTTGTACCTTGAGCAAAGTTTAGTAGTTTAAACAATTTTAAAATATCTCAATTTTTAGGCGAGTAAACGAAAAAGTTCGTTTCAGACTCTAATAACGCAGAAATCGTGTTTACAACTTGAAAAACGACTTGGACCCATATCTCACCTAAATTAAATGGTAGAATCAAACTTTAACTATACGTAAAGTTTGTACCTAGGGTATTGTTGAAAAGTTTAATCAATTTTAAAATATCACTATATTTAGGCGAGTATACGAAAAATGTTCTTTTCAGACTCTAATAACGCAGAAATCGTATTTCAAATTTAAATACAACTTTGGACAAATATTTTACCTAAATTAAATGGAAGATTCAAAGTTTAAATGAACGTAGTGTTTGTACCTTCAGTAAAGCTTAGAAGTTTAAACAATTTTAAAATATCTCCATTTTTAGGCGAGTAAACGAAAAAGTTCGTTTCAGACTCTAATAACGCAGAAATCGTGTTCCAAGTTGAAATACGACTTGGGTAGATATTTTACCTAAATTAAATGGTAGATTCAAATTTTAAATGAACGTAGTGTTTGTACCTTCAGTAAAGTTTAGAAGTTTAAACAATTTTAAAATATCACTATGTTTAGGCGAGTAAACAAAAAGTTCGTTTCAGACTCTAATAACGCAGAAAATTGTGTTTACAAGTTGAAAAACGACTTGGAACCATATCTCACCTAAATTAAATGGTAGAATCAAACTTTAACCAAACGTAAATTTTGTACCTAGGGTATTGTTGAAAAGTTTAATCAATATGAAAATATCACTATATTTAGGCGAGTATACGAAAAATGTTCTTTTCAGACTTTAATAACGCAGAAATCGTGTTCCAAGTTGAAATACGACTTACCTAAATGAAATGGTAGATTCAAAGTTTGAATGAACGTAGTGTTTGTACCTTCAGTAAAGTTTAGAAGTTTAAACAACTTTAAAATATCACTATTTTTAGGCGAGTAAACGAAAAAAGTTCGTTTCAGTCAGTTATAACGCAGAAATCGTATTTCAAATTTAAATACGACTTGGGACCATATTTTACCTAAATGAAATGGTAGATTCAAAGCTTAAATGAACGTAGTGTTTGTACCTTCAGTAAAGTTTAGAAGTTTAAACAATTTTAAAATATCTCAAATTTTGGGCGAGGAAACGAAAAAGTTCGTTTCAGACTCTAATACGCAGAAATCGTGGTCCAAGTTGAAATACGACATGGGTCCATATTTTTCCTAAATTAAATGGTAGAATCAAACTTTAACCAAACGTAAAGTTTGTACCTAGGGTATTGTTGAAAAGTTTAATCAATATGAAAATATCACTATATTTAGGCGAGTATACGAAAAATGTTCTTTTCAGACTCTAATAACGCAGAAATCGTGTTTCAAGTTGAAATACGACTTGGGACCATATTTTACCTAAATTAAATGGTAGATTCAGAGTTTAAATGAACGTACTGTTTGTACCTTCAGTAAAGTTTAGAAGTTTAAACAATTTTAAAATATCACTATTTTTAGGCGAGTAAACGAAAAAAGTTCGTTTCAGTCAGTTATAACGCAGAAATCGTATTTCAAATTTAAATACGACTTGGGACCATATTTTACCTAAATGAAATGGTAGATTCAAAGTTTAAATTAACGTAGTGTTTGTACCTTGAGTAAAGTTTAGTTGTTTAAACAATTTTAAAATATCTCAATTTTTAGGCGAGTAAACGAAAAAGTTCGTTTCAGACTCTAACAACGCAGAAATCGTGTTTCAAGTTAAAATACGACTTGGGACCATATTTTACCTAAATTAAATGGTAGATTCAGAGTTTAAATGAACGTACTGTTTGTACCTTCAGTAAAGTTTAGAAGTTTAAACAATTTTAAAATATCACTATGTTTAGGCGAGTAAACAAAAAGTTCGTTTCAGACTCTAATAAAGCAGAAAATTGTGTTTACAAGTTGAAAAACGACTTGGAACCATATCTCACCTAAATTAAATGGTAGAATCAAACTTTAACCAAACGTAAAGTTTGTACCTAGGGTATTGTTGAAAAGTTTAATCAATATGAAAATATCACTATATTTAGGCGAGTATACGAAAAATGTTCTTTTCAGACTTTAATAACGCAGAAATCGTGTTCCAAGTTGAAATACGACTTACCTAAATGAAATGGTAGATTCAAAGTTTAAATTAACGTAGTGTTTGTACCTTGAGTAAAGTTTAGTTGTTTAAACAATTTTAAAATATCTCAATTTTTAGGCGAGTAAACGAAAAAGTTCGTTTCAGACTCTAACAACGCAGAAATCATGTTTCAAGTTGAAATACGACTTGGGACCATATTTTACCTAAATTAAATGGTAGATTCAGAGTTTAAATGAACGTACTGTTTGTACCTTCAGTAAAGTTTAGAAGTTTAAACAATTTTAAAATTTCACTATGTTTAGGCGAGTAAACAAAAAGTTCGTTTCAGACTCTAATGACGCAGAAAATTGTGTTTACAAGTTGAAAAACGACTTGGAACCATATCTCACCTAAATTAAATGGTAGAATCAAACTTTAACCAAACGTAAAGTTTGTACCTAGGGTATTGTTGAAAAGTTTAATCAATTTTAAAATATCACTATATTTAGGCGAGTATACGAAAAATGTTCTTTTCAGACTCTAATAACGCAGAAATCGTGTTTCAAGTTGAAATACGACTTGGGACCATATTTTACCTAAATTAAATGGTAGATTCAAAGTTTAAATGAACGTAGTGTTTGTACCTTCAATAAAGGTTAGAAGTTTAAACAATTTTAAAATATCTCAATTTTTAGGCGAGTAAACGAAAAAGTTCGTTTCAGACTCTAATAACGCAGAACTCGTGTTTACAACTTGAAAAACGACTTGGAACCGTATCACACCTAAATTAAATGGTAGAATCAAACTTTAATCAAACGTAAAGTTTGTACCTAGGGTATTGTTGAAAAGTTTAATCAATTTTAAAATATCACTATATTTAGGCGAGTATACGAAAAATGTTCTTTCCAGACTCTAATAACGCAGAAATCGTGTTTCAAGTTGAAATACGACTTGGAACCATATCTCACCTATATGGTAGAATCAAACTTTAACCAAACGTAAAGTTTGTACCTAGGGCATTGTGAAAAGTTTAATCAATTTTAAATTATCACTATATTTAGGCGAGTATACGAAAAATGTTCTTTTCAGACTCTAATAACGCAGAAATCGTGTTTCAAGTTGAAATACGACTTGGAACCATATCTCACCTATATGGTAGAATCAAACTTTAACCAAACGTAAAGTTTGTACCTAGGGTATTGTTGAAAAGTTTAATCAATTTTAAAATATCACTATATTTAGGCGAGTATACGAAAAATGTTCTTTTTAGACTCTAATAATGCAGAAATCGTATTTCAAATTTAAATACGACTTGGGACCATATATTACCTAAATGAAATGGTAGATTCAAAGTTTAAATGAACGTAGTGTTTGTACCTTGAGCAAAGTTTAGTAGTTTAAACAATTTTAAAATATCTCAATTTTTAGGCGAGTAAACGAAAAAGTTCGTTTCAGACTCTAATAACGCAGAAATCGTGTTTACAACTTGAAAAACGACTTGGACCCATATCTCACCTAAATTAAATGGTAGAATCAAACTTTAACTATACGTAAAGTTTGTACCTAGGGTATTGTTGAAAAGTTTAATCAATTTTAAAATATCACTATATTTAGGCGAGTATACGAAAAATGTTCTTTTCAGACTCTAATAACGCAGAAATCGTGTTTCAAGTTGAAATACGACTTGGGACCATATTTTACCTAAATTAAATGGTAGATTCAGAGTTTAAATGGACGTAGTGTTTGTACCTTCAATAAAGGTTAGAAGTTTAAACAATTTTAAAATATCTCAATTTTTAGGCGAGTAAACGAAAAAGTTCGTTTCAGACTCTAATAACGCAGAAATCGTGTTCCAAGTTGAAATACGACTTGGAACCGTATCACACCTAAGTT
Source organism: Pterostichus niger (assembly GCA_947425015.1). Classification (NCBI taxonomy): domain Eukaryota; kingdom Metazoa; phylum Arthropoda; class Insecta; order Coleoptera; family Carabidae; genus Pterostichus; species Pterostichus niger. The sequence goes on from OX380342.1 coordinate 17,249,958, forward strand.
AAATGGTAGAATCAAACTTTAATCAAACGTAAAGTTTGTCCCTAGGGTATTGTTGAAAAGTTTATTCAATTTTAAAATATCACTATATTTAGGCGAGTATACGAAAAATGTTCTTTCCAGACTCTAATAACGCAGAAATCGTGTTTCAAGTTGAAATACGACTTGGAACCATATCTCACCTATATGGTAGAATCAAACTTTAACCAAACGTAAAGTTTGTACCTAGGGTATTGTTGAAAAGTTTAATCAATTTTAAAATATCACTATATTTAGGCGAGTATACGAAAAATGTTCTTTTCAGACTCTAATAATGCAGAAATCGTATTTCAAATTTAAATACGACTTGGGACCATATATTACCTAAATGAAATGGTAGATTCAAAGTTTAAATGAACGTAGTGTTTGTACCTTGAGCAAAGTTTAGTAGTTTAAACAATTTTAAAATATCTCAATTTTTAGGCGAGTAAACGAAAAAGTTCGTTTCAGACTCTAATAACGCAGAAATCGTGTTTACAACTTGAAAAACGACTTGGACCCATATCTCACCTAAATTAAATGGTAGAATCAAACTTTAACTATACGTAAAGTTTGTACCTAGGGTATTGTTGAAAAGTTTAATCAATTTTAAAATATCACTATATTTAGGCGAGTATACGAAAAATGTTCTTTTCAGACTCTAATAACGCAGAAATCGTGTTTCAAGTTGAAATACGACTTGGGACCATATTTTACCTAAATTAAATGGTAGATTCAGAGTTTAAATGGACGTACTGTTTGTACCTTCAGTAAAGTTTAGAAGTTTAAACAATTTTAAAATATCTCAATTTTTAGGCGAGTAAACGAAAAAGTTCGTTTCAGACTCTAATAACGCAGAAATCGTGTTAACAAGTTGAAAAACGACTTGGAACCATATCTCACCTAAATTAAATGGTAGAATCAAACTTTAACCAAACGTAAAGTTTGTACCTAGGGTATTGTTGAAAAGTTTAATCAATTTTAAAATATCACTATATTTAGGCGAGTATACGAAAAATGTTCTTTTCAGACTCTAATAACGCAGAAATCGTGTTTCAAGTTGAAATACGACTTGGGACCATATTTTACCTAAATTAAATGGTAGATTCAGAGTTTAAATGGACGTACTGTTTGTACCTTCAGTAAAGTTTAGAAGTTTAAACAATTTTAAAATATCTCAATTTTTAGGCGAGTAAACGAAAAAGTTCGTTTCAGACTCTAATAACGCAGAAATCGTGTTCCAAGTTGAAATACGACTTAGGTCCATATTTTACCTAAATTAAATGGTAGAATCAAACTTTAACCAAACGTAAAGTTTGTACCTAGGGTATTGTTGAAAAGTTTAATCAATATGAAAATATCACTATATTTTGGCGAGTAAACGAAAAATGTTCTTTTCAGACTATAATAACGCAGAAAACGTGTTTCAAGTTGAAATACCTAAATTAAATAATAGATTCAAAGTTTAAATGAACGTAGTGTTTGTACCTTCAGTAAAGTTTAGAAGTTTAAACAATTTTAAAATATCTCCATTTTTAGGCGAGTAAACGGATAAGTTCGTTTCAGACTCTAATAACGCAGAAATCGTGTTCCAAGTTGAAATACGACTTGGGTCCATATTTTACCTAAATTAAATGGTAGATTCAAATTTTAAATGAACGTAGTGTTTGTACCTTCAGTAAAGTTTAGAAGTTTAAACAATTTTAAAATATCACTATGTTTAGGCAAGTAAGAAAAAAGTTCGTTTCAAACTTTAATAACGCAGAAATCGTGTTCCAAGTTGAAATACGACTTGGAACCATATCTCACCTAACCTAACCTAAATGGTAGAATCAAACTTTAACCAAACGTAAAGTTTGTACCAAAGGTATTGTTGAAAAGTTTAATCAATTTTAAAATATCACTATATTTAGGCGAGTAAACGAAAAATGTTCTTTTCAGACTATAATAACGCAGAAATCGTGTTTCAAGTTGAAATACCTAAATTAAATGGTACATTCAAAGTTTAAATGAACGTAGTGTTTGTACCTTTAGTAAAGTTTAGAAGTTTAAACAATTTTAAAATATCTCAAATTTTAGGCGAGGAAACGAAAAAGTTCGTTTCAGACTCTAATAACGCAGAAAATCGTGTTCCAAGTTGAAATACGACTTGGAACCATATCTCACCTAACCTAACCTAAATGGTAGAATCAAACTTTAACCAAACGTAAAGTTTGTACCTAGGGTATTGTTGAAAAGTTTAATCAATATGAAAATATCACTATATTTAGGCGAGTATACGAAAAATGTTCTTTTCAGACTTTAATAACGCAGAAATCGTGTTCCAAGTTGAAATACGACTTACTTAAATGAAATGGTAGATTCAAAGTTTGAATGAACGTAGTGTTTGTACCTTCAGTAAAGTTTAGAAGTTTAAACAACTTTAAAATATCACTATTTTTAGGCGAGTAAACGAAAAAAGTTCGTTTCAGTCAGTTATAACGCAGAAATCGTATTTCAAATTTAAATACGACTTGGGACCATATTTTACCTAAATGAAATGGTAGATTCAAAGCTTAAATGAACGTAGTGTTTGTACCTTCAGTAAAGTTTAGAAGTTTAAACAATTTTAAAATATCTCAAATTTTAGGCGAGGAAACGAAAAAGTTCGTTTCAGACTCTAATACGCAGAAATCGTGGTCCAAGTTGAAATACGACATGGGTCCATATTTTTCCTAAATTAAATGGTAGAATCAAACTTTAACCAAACGTAAAGTTTGTACCTAGGGTATTGTTGAAAAGTTTAATCAATATGAAAATATCACTATATTTAGGCGAGTATACGAAAAATGTTCTTTTCAGACTCTAATAACGCAGAAATCGTGTTTCAAGTTGAAATACGACTTGGGACCATATTTTACCTAAATTAAATGGTAGATTCAGAGTTTAAATGAACGTACTGTTTGTACCTTCAGTAAAGTTTAGAAGTTTAAACAATTTTAAAATATCACTATGTTTAGGCGAGTAAACAAAAAGTTCGTTTCAGACTCTAATAAAGCAGAAAATTGTGTTTACAAGTTGAAAAACGACTTGGAACCATATCTCACCTAAATTAAATGGTAGAATCAAACTTTAACCAAACGTAAAGTTTGTACCTAGGGTATTGTTGAAAAGTTTAATCAATATGAAAATATCACTATATTTAGGCGAGTATACGAAAAATGTTCTTTTCAGACTTTAATAACGCAGAAATCGTGTTCCAAGTTGAAATACGACTTACCTAAATGAAATGGTAGATTCAAAGTTTAAATTAACGTAGTGTTTGTACCTTGAGTAAAGTTTAGTTGTTTAAACAATTTTAAAATATCTCAATTTTTAGGCGAGTAAACGAAAAAGTTCGTTTCAGACTCTAACAACGCAGAAATCGTGTTTCAAGTTGAAATACGACTTGGGACCATATTTTACCTAAATTAAATGGTAGATTCAGAGTTTAAATGAACGTACTGTTTGTACCTTCAGTAAAGTTTAGAAGTTTAAACAATTTTAAAATTTCACTATGTTTAGGCGAGTAAACAAAAAGTTCGTTTCAGACTCTAATGACGCAGAAAATTGTGTTTACAAGTTGAAAAACGACTTGGAACCATATCTCACCTAAATTAAATGGTAGAATCAAACTTTAACCAAACGTAAAGTTTGTACCTAGGGTATTGTTGAAAAGTTTAATCAATTTTAAAATATCACTATATTTAGGCGAGTATACGAAAAATGTTTTTTCAGACTCTAATAACGCAGAAATCGTGTTTCAAGTTGAAATACGACTTGGGACCATATTTTACCTAAATTAAATGGTAGATTCAAAGTTTAAATGAACGTAGTGTTTGTACCTTCAATAAAGGTTAGAAGTTTAAACAATTTTAAAATATCTCAATTTTTAGGCGAGTAAACGAAAAAGTTCGTTTCAGACTCTAATAACGCAGAAATCGTGTTCCAAGTTGAAATACGACTTGGAACCGTATCACACCTAAGTTAAATGGTAGAATCAAACTTTAACTATACGTAAAGTTTGTACCTAGGGTATTGTTGAAAAGTTTAATCAATTTTAAAATATCACTATATTTAGGCGAGTATACGAAAAATGTTCTTTTCAGACTCTAACAACGCAGAAATCGTGTTTCAAGTTGAAATACGACTTGGGACCATATTTTACCTAAATTAAATGGTAGATTCAGAGTTTAAATGAACGTACTGTTTGTACCTTCAGTAAAGTTTAGAAGTTTAAACAATTTTAAAATTTCACTATGTTTAGGCGAGTAAACAAAAAGTTCGTTTCAGACTCTAATGACGCAGAAAATTGTGTTTACAAGTTGAAAAACGACTTGGAACCATATCTCCCCTAAATTAAATGGTAGAATCAAACTTTAACCAAACGTAAAGTTTGTACCTAGGGTATTGTTGAAAAGTTTAATCAATTTTAAAATATCACTATATTTAGGCGAGTATACGAAAAATGTTCTTTTCAGACTCTAATAACGCAGAAATCGTGTTTCAAGTTGAAATACGACTTGGGACCATATTTTACCTAAATTAAATGGTAGATTCAAAGTTTAAATGAACGTAGTGTTTGTACCTTCAATAAAGGTTAGAAGTTTAAACAATTTTAAAATATCTCAATTTTTAGGCGAGTAAACGAAAAAGTTCGTTTCAGACTCTAATAACGCAGAACTCGTGTTTACAACTTGAAAAACGACTTGGAACCGTATCACACCTAAATTAAATGGTAGAATCAAACTATAATCAAACGTAAAGTTTGTACCTAGGGTATTGTTGAAAAGTTTATTCAATTTTAAAATATCACTATATTTAGGCGAGTATCCGAAAAATGTTCTTTCCAGACTCTAATAACGCAGAAATCGTGTTTCAAGTTGAAATACGACTTGGAACCATATCTCACCTATATGGTAGAATCAAACTTTAACCAAACGTAAAGTTTGTACCTAGGGCATTGTGAAAAGTTTAATCAATTTTAAATTATCACTATATTTAGGCGAGTATACGAAAAATGTTCTTTTCAGACTCTAATAACGCAGAAATCGTGTTTCAAGTTGAAATACGACTTGGAACCATATCTCACCTATATGGTAGAATCAAACTTTAACCAAACGTAAAGTTTGTACCTAGGGTATTGTTGAAAAGTTTAATCAATTTTAAAATATCACTATATTTAGGCGAGTATACGAAAAATGTTCTTTTTAGACTCTAATAATGCAGAAATCGTATTTCAAATTTAAATACGACTTGGGACCATATATTACCTAAATGAAATGGTAGATTCAAAGTTTAAATGAACGTAGTGTTTGTACCTTGAGCAAAGTTTAGTAGTTTAAACAATTTTAAAATATCTCAATTTTTAGGCGAGTAAACGAAAAAGTTCGTTTCAGACTCTAATAACGCAGAAATCGTGTTTACAACTTGAAAAACGACTTGGACCCATATCTCACCTAAATTAAATGGTAGAATCAAACTTTAACTATACGTAAAGTTTGTACCTAGGGTATTGTTGAAAAGTTTAATCAATTTTAAAATATCACTATATTTAGGCGAGTATACGAAAAATGTTCTTTTCAGACTCTAATAACGCAGAAATCGTGTTTCAAGTTGAAATACGACTTGGGACCATATTTTACCTAAATTAAATGGTAGATTCAGAGTTTAAATGGACGTAGTGTTTGTACCTTCAATAAAGGTTAGAAGTTTAAACAATTTTAAAATATCTCAATTTTTAGGCGAGTAAACGAAAAAGTTCGTTTCAGACTCTAATAACGCAGAAATCGTGTTCCAAGTTGAAATACGACTTGGAACCGTATCACACCTAAGTTAAATGGTAGAATCAAACTTTAATCAAACGTAAAGTTTGTCCCTAGGGTATTGTTGAAAAGTTTATTCAATTTTAAAATATCACTATATTTAGGCGAGTATACGAAAAATGTTCTTTCCAGACTCTAATAACGCAGAAATCGTGTTTCAAGTTGAAATACGACTTGGAACCATATCTCACCTATATGGTAGAATCAAACTTTAACCAAACGTAAAGTTTGTACCTAGGGCATTGTGAAAAGTTTAATCAATTTTAAATTATCACTATATTTAGGCGAGTATACGAAAAAAGTTCTTTTCAGACTCTAATAACGCAGAAATCGTGTTTCAAGTTGAAATACGACTTGGAACCATATCTCACCTATATGGTAGAATCAAACTTTAACCAAACGTAAAGTTTGTACCTAGGGTATTGTTGAAAAGTTTAATCACTTTTAAAATATCACTATATTTAGGCGAGTATACGAAAAATGTTCTTTTCAGACTCTAATAATGCAGAAATCGTATTTCAAATTTAAATACGACTTGGGACCATATATTACCTAAATGAAATGGTAGATTCAAAGTTTAAATGAACGTAGTGTTTGTACCTTGAGCAAAGTTTAGTAGTTTAAACAATTTTAAAATATCTCAATTTTTAGGCGAGTAAACGAAAAAGTTCGTTTCAGACTCTAATAACGCAGAAATCGTGTTTACAACTTGAAAAACGACTTGGACCCATATCTCACCTAAATTAAATGGTAGAATCAAACTTTAACTATACGTAAAGTTTGTACCTAGGGTATTGTTGAAAAGTTTAATCAATTTTAAAATATCACTATATTTAGGCGAGTATACGAAAAATGTTCTTTTCAGACTCTAATAACGCAGAAATCGTGTTTCAAGTTGAAATACGACTTGGGACCATATTTTACCTAAATTAAATGGTAGATTCAGAGTTTAAATGGACGTACTGTTTGTACCTTCAGTAAAGTTTAGAAGTTTAAACAATTTTAAAATATCTCAATTTTTAGGCGAGTAAACGAAAAAGTTCGTTTCAGACTCTAATAACGCAGAAATCGTGTTCCAAGTTGAAATACGACTTAGGTCCATATTTTACCTAAATTAAATGGTAGAATCAAACTTTAACCAAACGTAAAGTTTGTACCTAGGGTATTGTTGAAAAGTTTAATCAATATGAAAATATCACTATATTTTGGCGAGTAAACGAAAAATGTTCTTTTCAGACTATAATAACGCAGAAAACGTGTTTCAAGTTGAAATACCTAAATTAAATAATAGATTCAAAGTTTAAATGAACGTAGTGTTTGTACCTTCAGTAAAGTTTAGAAGTTTAAACAATTTTAAAATATCTCCATTTTTAGGCGAGTAAACGGATAAGTTCGTTTCAGACTCTAATAACGCAGAAATCGTGTTCCAAGTTGAAATACGACTTGGGTCCATATTTTACCTAAATTAAATGGTAGATTCAAATTTTAAATGAACGTAGTGTTTGTACCTTCAGTAAAGTTTAGAAGTTTAAACAATTTTAAAATATCACTATGTTTAGGCAAGTAAGAAAAAAGTTCGTTTCAAACTTTAATAACGCAGAAATCGTGTTCCAAGTTGAAATACGACTTGGAACCATATCTCACCTAACCTAACCTAAATGGTAGAATCAAACTTTAACCAAACGTAAAGTTTGTACCAAAGGTATTGTTGAAAAGTTTAATCAATTTTAAAATATCACTATATTTAGGCGAGTAAACGAAAAATGTTCTTTTCAGACTATAATAACGCAGAAATCGTGTTTCAAGTTGAAATACCTAAATTAAATGGTACATTCAAAGTTTAAATGAACGTAGTGTTTGTACCTTTAGTAAAGTTTAGAAGTTTAAACAATTTTAAAATATCTCCATTTTTAGGCGAGTAAACGGATAAGTTCGTTTCGCAGAAATCGTGTTCCAAGTTGAAATACGACTTGGGTCCATATTTTACCTAAATTAAATGGTAGATTCAAATTTTAAATGAACGTAGTGTTTGTACCTTCAGTAAAGTTTAGAAGTTTAAACAATTTTAAAATATCACTATGTTTAGGCGAGTAAACGAAAAAAGTTCGTTTCAAACTCTAATAACGCAGAAATCGTGTTCCAAGTTGAAATACGACTTGGGACCATATATTACCTAAATGAAATGGTAGATTCAAAGTTTAAATTAACGTAGTGTTTGTACCTTGAGTAAAGTTTAGTTGTTTAAACAATTTTAAAATATCTCAATTTTTAGGCGAGTAAACGAAAAAGTTCGTTTCAGACTCTAATAACGCAGAAATCGTGTTTACAAGTTGAAAAACGACTTGGAACCATATCTCACCTAAATTAAATGGTAGAATCAAACTTTAACCAAACGTAAAGTTTGTACCTAGTTGAAAAGTTTAATATATTTTAAAATATCACTATATTTAGGCGAGTATACGAAAAATGTTCTTTTCAGACTCCAATAACGCAGAAATCGTGTTTCAAGTTGAAATACGACTTGGGACCATATTTTACCTAAATTAAATGGTAGATTCAAAGTTTAAATGAACGTAGTGTTTGTACCTTCACTAACGTTTAGAAGTTTAAACAATTTTAAAATATCTCAATTTTTAGGCGAGTAAACGAAAAAGTTCGTTTCAGACTCTAATAACGCAGAAATCGTGTTTACAACTTGAAAAACGACTTGGAATCATATCTCACCTAAATTAAATGGTAGAATCAAACTTTAACCAAACATAAAGTTTGTACCTAGGGTATTGTTGAAAAGTTTAATCAATTTTAAAATATCACTATATTTAGGCGAGTATACGAAAAATGTTCTTTTCACACTCTAATAACGCAGAAATCGTGTTCCAAGTTGAAATACGACTTAGGTCCATATTTTACCTAAATTAAATGGTAGATTCAAAGTTTAAATGAACGTAGTGTTTGTATCTTGAGCAAAGTTTAGAAGTTTAAACAATTTTAAAATATCTCAATTTTTAGACGAGTAAACGAAAAAGTTCGTTTCAGACTCTAATAACGCAGAAAATTGTGTTTACAAGTTGAAAAACGACTTGGAACCATATCTCACCTAAATGGTAGAATCAAACTTTAACCAAACGTAAAGTTTGTACCTAGGGTATTGTTGAAAAGTTTAATCAATAAGAAAATATCACTATATTTAGGCGAGTATACGAAAAATGTTCTTTTCAGACTCTAATAATGCAGAAATCGTGTTTCAAGTTGAAATACGACTTGGGACCATATTTTACCTAAATTAAATGGTAGATTCAAAGTTTAAATGAACGTACTGTTTGTACCTTCAGTAAAGTTTAGAAGTTTAAACAATTTTAAAATATCACTATGTTTAGGCGAGTAAACGAAAAAAGTTCGTTTCAAACTCTTATAACGCAGAAATCGTATTTCAAGTTTAAATACGACTTGGGACATTATTTTACCTAAATGAAATGGTAGATTCAAAATTTAAATTAACGTAGTGATGGTACCTTGAGCAAAGTTTAGTAGTTTGAACAATTTTAAAATATCTCAATTTTTAGGCGAGTAAACGAAAAAGTTCGTTTCAGACTCTAATAACGCAGAAATCGTGTTTCAAGTTTAAATACAACTTGGGACCATGTTTACCTAAATTAAATGGTAGTTTTAAGTTTAAATGAACGTAGTGTTTGTACCTTGAGTAAAGTTTAGAAGTTTAAACAATTTTAAAATATCTCAATTTTTAGGCGAGTAAACGAAAAAGTTCGTTTCAGACTCTAATAACGCAGAAAATCGTGTTTACAACTTGAAAAACGACTTGGAACCATATTTTACCTAAACTAAATGATAGATTCAAAGTTTAAATGAACGTACTGTTTGTACCTTCAGTAAAGTTTAGAAGTTTAAACAATTTTAAAATATCACTATGTTTAGGCGAGTAAACGAAAAAAGTTCGTTTCAAACTCTAATAACGCAGAAATCGTGTTCCAAGTTGAAATACGACTTGGGACCATATATTACCTAAATGAAACGGTAGATTCAAAGTTTAAATTAACGTAGTGTTTGTACCTTGAGTAAAGTTTAGTTGTTTAAACAATTTTAAAATATCTTAATTTTTAGGCGAGTAAACGAAAAAGTTCGTTTCAGACTCTTATAACGCAGAAATCGTATTTCAAGTTTAAATACGACTTGGGACAATATTTTACCTAAATGAAATGGTAGATTCAAAGTTTAAATGAACGTACTGTTTGTACCTTCAGTAAAGTTTAGAAGTTTAAACAATTTTAAAATATCACTATTTTTAGGCGAGTAAACGAAAAAAGTTCGATTCAGACTCTTATAACGCAGAAATCGTATTTCAAGTTTAAATACGACTTGGGACCATATATTACCAAAATGAAATGGTAGATTCAAAGTTTAAATGAACGTAGTGTTTGTACCTTGAGCAAAGTTTAGTAGTTTAAACAATTTTAAAATATCTCAATTTTTAGGCGAGTAAACGAAAAAGTTCGTTTCAGACTCTAATAACGCAGAAATCGTATTTACAACTTGAAAAACGACTTGGAACCATATCTCACCTAAATTAAATGGTAGAATCAAACTTTAACTATACGTAAAGTTTGTACCTAGGGTATTGTTGAAAAGTTTAATCAATTTTAAAATATCACTATATTTAGGCGAGTATACGAAAAATGTTCTTTTCAGACTCTAATAACGCAGAAATCGTGTTTCAAGTTGAAATACGACTTGGGACCATATTTTACCTTAATGAAATGGTAGATTCAAAGTTTAAATGAACGTAGTGTTTATACCTAGGGTATTGTTGAAAAGTTTAATCAATTTTAAAATATCACTATATTTAGGCGAGTAAACGAAAAATGTTCTTTTCAGACTCTAATAACGCAGAAATCGTATTTCAAATTTAAATACAACTTTGGACCATATTTTACCTAAATTAAATGGTAGATTCAAAGTTTAAATGAACGTAGTGTTTGTACCTTCAGTAAAGTTTAGAAGTTTAAACAATTTTAAAATATTTCAATTTTTAGGCGAGTAAACGAAAAAGGTCGTTTCAGACTCTAATAACGCAGAAATCGTATTTCAAGTTTAACTACGACTTGGGACCATATTTTACCTAAATGAAATGGTTGATTCAAAGTTTAAATTAACGTAGTGTTTGTACCTTGACCAAAGTTTAGTAGTTTAAACTATTTTAAAATATCTCAATTTTTAGGCGAGTAAACGAAAAATTTCGTTTCAGACTCTAATAACGCAGAAATCGTGTTCCAAGTTAAAATACGACTTGGGTCCATATTTTATCTAAATTAAATGGTAGAATCAAACTTTAACCAAACGTAAAGTTTGTACCTAGGGTATTGTTGAAAAGTTTAATCAATAAGAAAATATCACTATATTTAGGCGAGTAAACGAAAAATGTTCTTTTCAGACTCTAATAACGCAGAAATCGTGTTTCAAGTTGAAATACGACTTGAGACCATATTTTACCTAAATTAAATGGTAGATTCAAAGTTTAAATGAACGTACTGTTTGTACCTTCAGTAAAGTTTAGAAGTTTAAACAATTTTACAATATCACTATGTTTAGGCGAGTAAACGAAAAAAGTTCGTTTCAAACTCTAATAACGCAGAAATCGTGTTCCAAGTTGAAATACGACTTGGGACCATATATTACCTAAATGAAATGGTAGATTCAAAGTTTAAATTAACGTAGTTTTTGTACCTTGAGTAAAGTTTAGTTGTTTAAACAATTTTAAAATATCTCAATTTTTAGGCGAGGAAACGAAAAAGTTCGTTTCAGACTCTAACAACGCAGAAATCGTGTTTCAAGTTTAAATACGTAAAATATGGATTTTACCTAAATTAAATGGTAGATTCAAAATTTAAATAACCGTAGTGTTTGTACCTTGAGCAAAGTTTAGAAATTTAAACAATTTTAAAATATCTCAATTTTTAGGCGACTAAACGAAAAAAGTTCATTTCAGACTCTTATAACGCAGAAATCGTATTTCAAGTTTAAATACGACTTGGGACTATATTTTACCTAAATGAAATGGTAGATTCAAAGTTTAAATTAACGTAGTGTTTGTACCTTGAGCAAAGTTTAGTAGTTTAAACAATTTTAAAATATCTCAATTTTTAGGCGAGTAAACAAAAAAGTTCGTTTCAGACTCTAATAACGCAGAAAATTGTGTTTACAAATTTAAAAACGACTTGGAACCATATCTCACCTAACCTAAATGGTAGAATCAAACTTTAACCAAACATAAAGTTTGTACCTAAGGTATTGTTGAAAGTTTAATCAATTTTAAAATATCACTATATTTAGGCGAGTAAACGAAAAATGTTCTTTTCAGACTATAATAACGCAGAAATCGTGTTTCAAGTTGAAATACGACTTTGAACCATATTTTACCCAAATTAAATGGTAGATTCAAAGTTTAAATGAACGTAGTGTTTGTACCTTCAGTAAAGTTTAGAAGTTTAAACAATTTTAAAATATCACTATTTTTAGGCGAGTAAACGAAAAAAGTTCGTTTCAGACTCTTATAACGCAGAAATCGTATTTCAAGTTTAAATACGACTTGGGACCATATTTTACCTAAATGAAATGGTAGATTCAAAGTTTAAATTAACGTAGTGATGGTACCTTGAGCAAAGTTTAGTAGTTTGAACAATTTTAAAATATATCAATTTTTAGGCGAGTAAACGAAAAAGTTCGTTTCAGACTCTAATAACGCAGAAATCGTGTTTCAAGTTTAAATACAACTTGGGACCATGTTTACCTAAATTAAATGGTAGTTTTAAGTTTAAATGAACGTAGTGTTTGTATCTTGAGTAAAGTTTAGAAGTTTAAACAATTTTAAAATATCTCAATTTTTAGGCGAGTAAACGAAAAAGTTCGTTTCAGACTCTAATAACGCAGAAAATCGTGTTTACAACTTGAAAAACGACTTGGAACCATATCTCACCTAAATTAAATGGTAGAATCAAACTTTAACCAAACGTAAAGTTTGTACCTAGGGTATTGTTGAAAAGTTTAATAAATTTTAAAATATCACTATATTTAGGCGAGTAAACGAAAAATGTTCTTTCAGACTCTAATAACGCAGAAATCGTATTTCAAATTTAAATACGACTTGGGACCATATTTTACCTAAATGAAATGGTAGATTCAAAGTTTAAATGAACGTAGTGTTTGTACCTTGAGCAAAGTTTAGTAGCTTAAGCAATTTTAAAATATCTCAATTTTTACGCAAGTAAACGAAAAAGGTCGTTTCAGACTCTAATAACGCAGAAATCGTATTTCAAGTTTAACTACGACTTGGGACCATATTTTACCTAAATGAAATGGTTGATTCAAAGGTTAAATTAACGTAGTGTTTGTACCTTGAGCAAAGTTTAGTAGTTTAAACTATTTTAAAATATCTCAATTTTTAGGCGAGTAAACGAAAAAGTTCGTTTCAGACTCTAATAACGCAGAAATCGTGTTTACAACTTGAAAAACGACTTGGAACCATATCTCACCTAAATTAAATGGTAGAATCAAACTTTAACCAAACGTAAAGTTTGTACCTAGGGTATTGTTGAAAAGTTTAATCAATTTTAAAATATCACTATATTTAGGCGAGTATACGAAAAATGTTCTTTTCAGACTCTAATAACGCAGAAATCGTGTTTCAAGTTGAAATACGACTTGGGACCATATTTTACCTAAATTAAATGGTAGATTCAAAGTTTAAATGAACGTAATGTTTGTAGCTTGAGCAAAGTTTAGTAGCTTAAACAATTTTAAAATATCTCAATTTTTACGCGAGTAAACGAAAAAGGTCGTTTCAGACTCTAATAACGCAGAATTCGTATTTCAAGTTTAAATACGACTTGGGACCATATTTTACATAAATGAAATGGTAGATTCAAAGTTTAAATGAACGTAGTGTTTGTACCTTGAGTAAAGTTTAGTTGTTTAAACAATTTTAAAATATCTCAATTTTTAGGCGAGTAAACGAAAAAGTTCGTTTCGGACTCTAACAACGCAGAAATCGTGTTTCAAGTTTAAATACGACTTGGGGCCATATCTCATCTAAATGGTAGAATCAAACTTTAACCAAACGTAAAGTTTGTACCTAGGGTATTGTTGAAAAGTTTAATCAATTTTAAAATATCACTATATTTAGGCGAGTAAACGAAAAATGTTCTATTCAGACTCTAATAACGCAGAAATCGTGTTTCAAGTTGAAATACGACTTTGAACCATATTTTACCCAAATTAAATGGTAGATTCAAAGTTTAAATGAACGTAGTGTTTGTACCTTCAGTAAAGTTTAGAAGTTTAAACAATTTTAAAATATCACTATTTTTAGGCGAGTAAACGAAAAAAGTTCGTTTCAGACTCTTATAACGCAGAAATCGTATTTCAAGTTTAAATACGACTTGGGACCATATTTTACCTAAATGAAATGGTAGATTCAAAGTTTAAATTAACGTAGTGATGGTACCTTGAGCAAAGTTTATTAGTTTGAACAATTTTAAAATATCTCAATTTTTAGGCGAGTAAACGAAAAAGTTCGTTTCAGACTCTAATAACGCAGAAATCGTGTTTCAAGTTTAAATACGACTTGGGGCCATATCTCACCTAAATGGTAGAATCAAAATTTAACCAAACGTAAAGTTTGTACCTAGGGTATTGTTGAAAAGTTTAATAAATTTTAAAATATCACTATATTTAGGCGAGTAAACGAAAAAGTTCGTTTCAGACTCTAACAACGCAGAAATCGTGTTTCAAGTTTAAATACGACTTGGGACCATGTTTACCTAAATGAAATGGTAGATTCAAAGTTTAAATTAACGTAGTGTTTGTACCTTCAGTAAAGTTTAGAGGTTTAAACAATTTTAAAATATCTCAATTTTTAGGCGATTAAACGAAAAAGTTCGTTTCAGACTCAAACAACGCAGAAATCGTGTTTCAAGTTGAAATACGACTTTAGACCATATCTTACTTAAATTAAATGGTAGATTCAAAGTTTAAATGAACGTAGTGTTTGTACCTTCAGTAAAGTTTAGAAGTTTAAACAATTTTAAAATATCTCAATTTTTAGGCGAGTAAACGAAAAGTTCGTTTCAGACTCTAATAACGAAGAAATCGTGTTTCAAGTTGAAATACGACTTGGGACCATATTTTACCTAAATTAAATGGTAGATTCAGAGTTTAAATGAACGTACTGTTTGTACCTTCAGTAAAGTTTAGAAGTTCAAACAATTTTAAAATATCACTATGTTTAGGCGAGTAAACAAAAAAGATCGTTTCAGACTCTAACAACGCAGAAAATTGTGTTTACATGTTGAAAAACGACTTGGAACCATATCTCACTTAAATTAAATGGTAGAATCAAACTTTACCCAAACGTAAAGTTTGTACCTAGGGTATTGTTGAAAAGTTTAATCAATTTTAAAATATCACGATGTTTAGGCGAGTAAAGGTAAAATTTCGTTTCAAACTCTAATAACGCAGAAATCGTGTTCCAAGTTGAAATACGACTTGGGACCATATTTTACCTAAATAAAATGGTAGATTCAAAGTTTAAATTAACGTAGTGTTTGTACCTTCAGTAAAGTTTAGAAGTTTAAACAATTTTAAAATATCTCAATTTATAGGCGAGTAAACGAAAAAGTTCGTTTCAGACTCTAATAACGCAGAAAAATTGTGATTACAAGTTAAAAAACGACTTGGGACCATATTTTACCTAAATGAAATGGTAGATTCAAAGTTTAAATTAACGTAGTGTTTGTACCTTCAGTAAAGTTTAGGAGTTTAAACAATTTTAAAATATCTCAATTTTTAGGCGAGTAAACGAAAAAGATCGTTTCAGACTCTAACAACACAGAAATCGTGTTTCAAGTAGAAATACGACTTTGGACCATATTTTACCTAAATTAAATGGTAGATTCAAAGTTTAAATGATCGTAGTGTTTGTACCTTGAGCAAAGTTTAGCAGTTTAAACAATTTTAAAATATCTCAATTTTTAGGCGAGTAAACGAAAAAGTTCGTTTCAGACTCTAATAACGCAGAAATCGTGTTTCAAGTTGAAATACGACTTGGGACCATATTTTACCTAAATGAAATGGTAGATTCAAAGTTTAAATGAACGTAGTGTTTGTACCTTCAGTAAAGTTTAGGAGTTTAAACAATTTTAAAATATCTCAATTTTTAGGCGAGTAAACGAAAAAGATCGTTTCAGACTCTAACAACACAGAAATCGTGTTTCAAGTAGAAATACGACTTTGGACCATATTTTACCTAAATTAAATGGTAGATTCAAAGTTTAAATGATCGTAGTGTTTGTACCTTGAGCAAAGTTTAGCAGTTTAAACAATTTTAAAATATCTCAATTTTTAGGCGAGTAAACGAAAAAGTTCGTTTCAGACTCTAATAACGCAGAAAATTGTGTTTACAAGTTGAAAAACGACTTGGAACCATATCTCACTTAAATTAAATGGTAGAATCAAACTTTAACCATACGTAAAGTTTGTACCTAGGGTATTGTTGAAAAGTTTAATCAATATTAAAATATCACTATAAGCGAGTATACGAAAAATGTTCTTTTCAGACTCTAATAACGCAGAAATCGTGTTTCAAGTTGAAATACGACTTGGGACCATATTTTACCTAAATGAAATGGTAGATTCAAAGTTTAAATGAACGTAGTGTTTGTACCTTGCGCAAAGTTTAGTAGTTTAAACAATTTTAAAATATCTCAATTTTTAGGCGAGTAAACGAAAAAGTTCGTTTCAGACTCTAATAACGCAGAAAATTGTGTTTACAAGTTGAAAAACGACTTGGAACCATATTTCACTTAAATTAAATGGTAGAATCAATCGTTTTTCAACTTGAAACACGACATCTGCGTTATTAGAGTCTGAAACGAACATTTTTCTTTTACCCGCCTAAAAATAGTGATATTTTAAAATTGTGTAAACTTTTTAATTTTACCCAAGGTACAATTTTTTACGTTTAGTTAAAGTTTGATTCTACCAATTAAATTAGGTGAGATTTGGTCTCAGGTCGTCTTTCAACTTGAAACACGATTTCTGCGTTATTAGAGTCTGAAACGAACATTTTTCTTTTATCCGCCTAAACATAGTGATATTTTAAATTTGTTTAAACTTTTTAATTTTACCCTAGATACAATCTTTACGTTTAGTAAAAGTTTGATTCTATCATCTAATTTAGGTGAGATATGGTCCCAAGTCATTTTTTAACTTGAAACACGATTTTTGCGTTATTAGAGTCTGAAACGAACAGTTTTCGTTTACTCGCCTAAACATAGTGATATTTTATAATTGTTGAAACTTTTCAACTTTACCGTAGGTACAAACTTTACGTTTAGTAAAAGTTTAATCTACCATTAATTAGGTGAGATATGGTCCTAAGTAGTTTTTGAACTTGAAACACGATTTCTGCCTAAAACGAACATTTTCCGTTTACTCGCCTAAACATAGTGATATTTTAAAATTGTTTAGACTTTTAACTTTACCCTAGGTACAATCTTTACGGTTAATAAAAGTTTGATTCTACCATTTAATTTAGGTGAGATATGGTCCCAAGTCGTTTTTGAACTTGAAATACGATTTCTGCGTTATTAGAGTCTGAAACGAACATTTTTCGTTTACTCGCCTAAACATAGTGATATTTTAAAATTGTTTAAACTTTTTAATTTTACCCTAGATACAATCTTTACGTTTAGTAAAAGTTTGATTCTATCATCTAATTTAGGGGAGATATGGTCCCAAGACATTTTTGAACTTGAAACACGATTTTTGCGTTATTAGAGTCTGAAACGAACATTTTTCGTTTACTCCCCTAAACATAGTGATATTTTATAATTGTTGAAACTTTTCAACTTTACCGTAGGTACAAACTTTATGGTTAGTTAAAGTTTGATTCTACTATTTAATATAGGTGAGATATGGTCCCAAGTCGTTTTTGAACTTGAAACACGATTTCTGCGTTATTAGAGTCTGAAACGAACATTTTTCTTTTATCCGCCTACACATAGTGATATTTTAAAATTGTTTAAACTTTTCAATTTTACCCTAGATACAATTTTTTACGTTTAGTTAAAGTTTGATTCTAGCAATTAAATTAGGTGAGATTTGGTCTCAGGTCGTCTTTCAACTTGAAACACGATTTCTGCGTTATTAGAGTCTGATACGAACATTTTTCTTTTATCCGCCTAAACATAGTGATATTTTATAATTGTTGAAACTTTTCAACTTTACCGTAGGTACAAACTTTATGGTTAGTTAAAGTTTGATTCTACTATTTAATTTAGGTGAGATATGGTCCCAAGTCGTTTTTGCACTTGAAACACGATTTCTGCATTATTAGAGTCTGAAACGAACATTTTTCGTTTACTCGCCTAAACATAGTGATATTTTAAAATTGTTTAAACTTTTTAAGTTTACCCTAGATACAATCTTTACGTTTAGTAAAAGTTTGTTTCTATCATCTAATTTAGGTGAGATATGGCCCCAAGTCATTTTTGAACTTGAAACACGATTTTTGCGTTATTAGAGTCTGAAACGAACATTTTTCGTTTACTCGCCTAAACATAGTGATATTGTATAATTGTTGAAACTTTTCAACTTTACCGTAGGTACAAACTTTATGGTTAGTTAAAGTTTGATTCTACTATTTAATTTAGGTGAGATATGGTCCCAAGTCGTTTTTGAACTTGAAACACGATTTCTGCGTTATTAGAGTCTGAAACGAACATTTTTCGTTTACTCGCCTAAACATAGTGATATTTTAAAATTGTTTAAACTTTTTAAGTTTACCCTAGATACAATCTTTACGTTTAGTAAAAGTTTGTTTCTATCATCTAATTTAGGTGAGATATGGCCCCAAGTCATTTTTGAACTTGAAACACGATTTTTGCGTTATTTGAGTCTGAAACGAACATTTTTCGTTTACTCGCCTAAACATAGTGATATTGTATAGTTGTTGAAACTTTTCAACTTTACCGTAGGTACAAACTTTATGGTTAGTTAAAGTTTGATTCTACTATTTAATTTAGGTGAGATATGGTCCCAAGTCGTTTTTGAACTTGAAACACGATTTCTGCGTTATTAGAGTCTGAAACGAACATTTTTCGTTTACTCGCCTAAACATAGTGATATTTTAAAATTGTTTAAACTTTTTAAGTTTACCCTAGATACAATCTTTACGTTTAGTAAAAGTTTGTTTCTATCATCTAATTTATTTGAGATATGGCCCCAAGTCATTTTTGAACTTGAAACACGATTTTTGCGTTATTAGAGTCTGAAACGAACATTTTTCGTTTACTCGCCTAAACATAGTGATATTTTATAATTGTTGAAACTTTTCAACTTTACCGTAGGTACAAACTTTATGGTTAGTTAAAGTTTGATTCTACTATTTAATTTAGGTGAGATATGGTCCCAAGGCGTTTTTTGAACTTGAAACACGATTTTTGCGTTATTAGAGTCTGGAACGAACATTTTTCTTTTATCCGCCTAAATTTAGTGATATTTTAAAATTGTTTAAACTTTTTAAGTTTACCCTAGATACAATTTTTTACGTTTAGTTAAAGTTTGATTCTACCAATTAAATTAGGTGAGATTTGGTCTCAGGTCGTCTTTCAACTTGAAACACGATTTCTGCGTTATTAGAGTCTGAAACGAACATTTTTCGTTTACTCGCCTAAACATAGTGATATTTTATAATTGTTGAAACTTTTCAACTTTACCGTAGGTACAAACTTTATGGTTAGTTAAAGTTTGATTCTACTATTTAATTTAGGTGAGATATGGTCCCAAGTCGTTTTTGAACTTGAAACACGATTTCTGCGTTATTAGAGTCTGAAACGAACATTTTTCTTTTATCCGCCTACACATAGTGATATTTTAAAATTGTTTAAACTTTTCAATTTTACCCTAGATACAATTTTTTACGTTTAGTTAAAGTTTGATTCTACCAATTAAATTAGGTGAGATATGGTCCCAAAGCGTTTTTGAACTTGAAACACGATTTTTGCGTTATTAGAGTCTGGAACGAACATTTTTCTTTTATCCGCCTAAATTTAGTGATATTTTAAAATTGTTTAAACTTTTTAAGTTTACCCTAGATACAATTTTTTACGTTTAGTTAAAGTTTGATTCTACCAATTAAATTAGGTGAGATTTGGTCTCAGGTCGTCTTTCAACTTGAAACACGATTTCTGCGTTATTAGAGTCTGAAACGAACATTTTTCGTTTACTCGCCTAAACATAGTGATATTTTATAATTGTTGAAACTTTTCAACTTTACCGTAGGTACAAACTTTATGGTTAGTTAAAGTTTGATTCTACTATTTAATTTAGGTGAGATATGGTCCCAAGTCGTTTTTGAACTTGAAACACGATTTCTGCGTTATTAGAGTCTGAAACGAACATTTTTCTTTTATCCGCCTACACATAGTGATATTTTAAAATTGTTTAAACTTTTCAATTTTACCCTAGATACAATTTTTTACGTTTAGTTAAAGTTTGATTCTACCAATTAAATTAGGTTATATTTGGTCTCAGGTCGTCTTTCAACTTGAAACACGATTTCTGCGTTATTAGAGTCTGAAACGAACATTTTTCTTTTATCCGCCTAAACATAGTGATATTTTAAAATTGTTTAAACTTTTCAATTTTACCCTAGGTACAATTTTTTACGTTTAGTTAAAGTTTGATTCTACCAATTAAATTAGGTGAGATATGATCTCAGGTCGTCTTTCAACTTGAAACACGATTTCTGCGTTATTAGAGTCTGAAACGAACATTTTTCGTTTACTCGCCTAAACATAGTGATATTTTATAATTGTTGAAACTTTTCAACTTTACCGTAGGTACAAACTTTATGGTTAGTTAAAGTTTGATTCTACTATTTAATGTAGGTGAGATATGGTCCCAAGTCGTTTTTGAACTTGAAACACGATTTCTGCGTTATTAGAGTCTGAAACGAACATTTTTCGTTTACTCGCCTAAACATAGTGATATTTTAAAATTGTTTAAACTTTTTAAGTTTACCCTAGATACAATCTTTACGTTTAGTAAAAGTTTGTTTCTATCATCTAATTTATTTGAGATATGGCCCCAAGTCATTTTTGAACTTGAAACACGATTTTTGCGTTATTAGAGTCTGAAACGAACATTTTTCGTTTACTCGCCTAAACATAGTGATATTTTAAAATTGTTGAAACTTTTCAACTTTACCGTAGGTACAAACTTTATGGTTAGTTAAAGTTTGATTCTACTATTTAATTTAGGTGAGATATGGTCCCAAAGCGTTTTTGAACTTGAAACACGATTTTTGCGTTATTAGAGTCTTGAACGAACATTTTTCTTTTATCCGCCTAAATTTAGTGATATTTTAAAATTGTTTAAACTTTTTAAGTTTACCCTAGATACAATTTTTTACGTTTAGTTAAAGTTTGATTCTACCAATTAAATTAGGTGAGATTTGGTCTCAGGTCGTCTTTCAACTTGAAACACGATTTCTGCGTTATTAGAGTCCGAAACGAACATTTTTCGTTTACTCGCCTAAACATAGTGATATTTTATAATTGTTGAAACTTTTCAACTTTACCGTAGGTACAAACTTTATGGTTAGTTAAAGTTTGATTCTACTATTTAATTTAGGTGAGATATGGTCCCAAGTCGTTTTTGAACTTGAAACACGATTTCTGCGTTATTAGAGTCTGAAACGAACAATTTTCTTTTATCCGCCTACACATAGTGATATTTTATAATTGTTTAAACTTTTAAATTTTACCCTAGATACAATTTTTTACCTTTAGTTAAAGTTTGATTCTACCAATTAAATTAGGTGAGATTTGGTCTCAGGTCGTCTTTCTACTTGAAACACGATTTCTGCGTTATTAGAGTCTGATACGAACATTTTTCTTTTATCCGCCTAAACATAGTGATATTTTATAATTGTTGAAACTTTTCAACTTTACCGTAGGTACAAACTTTATGGTTAGTTAAAGTTTGATTCTACTATTTAGTTTAGGTGAGATATGGTCCCAAGTCGTTTTTGCACTTGAAACACGATTTCTGCATTATTAGAGTCTGAAACGAACATTTTTCGTTTACTCGCCTAAACATAGTGATATTTTAAAATTGTTTAAACTTTTTAAGTTTACCCTAGATACAATCTTTACGTTTAGTAAAAGTTTGTTTCTATCATCTAATTTAGGTGAGATATGGCCCCAAGTCATTTTTGAACTTGAAACACGATTTTAGCGTTATTAGAGTCTGAAACGAACATTTTTCGTTTACTCGCCTAAACATAGTGATATTGTATAATTGTTGAAACTTTTCAACTTTACCGTAGGTACAAACTTTATGGTTAGTTAAAGTTTGATTCTACTATTTAATTTAGGTGAGATATGGTCCCAAGTCGTTTTTGAACTTGAAACACGATTTCTGCGTTATTAGAGTCTGAAACGAACATTTTTCGTTTACTCGCCTAAACATAGTGATATTTTAAAATTGTTTAAACTTTTTAAATTTACCCTAGATACAATCTTTACGTTTAGTAAAAGTTTGTTTCTATCATCTAACTTATTTGAGATATGGCCCCAAGTCATTTTTGAACTTGAAACACGATTTTTGCGTTATTAGAGTCTGAAACGAACATTTTTCGTTTACTCGCCTAAACATAGTGATATTTTATATTTGTTGAAACTTTTCAACTTTACCGTAGGTACAAACTTTATGGTTAGTTAAAGTTTGATTCTACTATTTAATTTAGGTGAGATATGGTCCCAAGGCGTTTTTTAACTTGAAACACGATTTTTGCGTTATTAGAGTCTGGAACGAACATTTTTCTTTTATCCGCCTAAATTTAGTGATATTTTAAAATTGTTTAAACTTTTTAAGTTTACCCTAGATACAATTTTTTACGTTTAGTTAAAGTTTGATTCTATCAATTAAATTAGGTGAGATTTGGTCTCAGGTCGTCTTTCAACTTGAAACACGATTTCTGCGTTATTAGAGTCTGAAACGAACATTTTTCTTTTGTCCGCCTAAACATAGTGATATTTTAAAATTGTTTAAACTTTTCAATTTTACCCTAGGTAAAATTTTTTACGTTTAGTTAAAGTTTGATTCTACCAATTAAATTAGGTGAGATTTGGTCTCAGGTCGTCTTTCAACTTGAAACACGATTTCTGCGTTATTAGAGTCTGAAACGAACATTTTTCTTTTATCCGCCTAAACATAGTGATATTTTAAAATTGTTTAAACTTTTTAAGTTTACCCTAGATACAATCTTTACGTTTAGTAAAAGTTTGTTTCTATCATCTAATTTAGGTGAGATATGGTCCCAAGTCATTTTTGAACTTGAAACACGATTTTTGCGTTATTAGAGTCTGAAACGAACATTTTTCGTTTACTCGCCTAAACATAGTGATATTTTATAATTGTTGAAACTTTTCAACTTTACCCTAGGTACAATTTATTACGTTTAGTTAAACTTTGATTCTACCAATTAAATTAGGTGAGATTTGGTCTCAGGTCGTCTTTCAACTTGAAACACGATTTCTGCGTTATTAGAGTCTGAAACGAACATTTTTCTTTTATCCGCCTAAACATAGTGATATTTTAAAATTGTTTAAACTTTTCAATTTTACCCTAGGTACAATTTTTTACGTTTAGTTAAAGTTTGATTCTACCAATTAAATTAGGTGAGATCGTCTTTCAACTTGAAACATGATTTCTGCGTTATTAGAGTCTGAAACGAACATTTTTCTTTTGTCCGCCTAAATTTAGTGATATTTTAAAATTGTTTAAACTTTTTAATTTTACCCTAGATACAATCTTTACGTTTAGTAAAAGTTTGATTCTATTATCTAATTTATTTGAGATATGGCCCCAAGTCATTTTTGAACTTGAAACACGCTTTTTGCGTTATTAGAGTCTGAAACGAACATTTTTCGTTTACTCGCCTAAACATAGTGATATTTTATAATTGTTGAAACTTTTCAACTTTACCGTAGGTACAAACTTTATGGTTAGTTAAAGTTTGATTCTACTATTTAATTTAGGTGAGATATGGTCCCAAGGCGTTTTTGAACTTGAAACACGATTTTTTGCGTTATTAGAGTCTGGAACGAACATTTTTCTTTTATCCGCCTAAATTTAGTGATATTTTAAAATTGTTTAAACTTTTTAAGTATACCCTAGATACAATTTTTTACGTTTAGTTAAAGTTTGATTCTACCAATTAAATTAGGTGAGATTTGGTCTCAGGTCGTCTTTCAACTTGAAACACGATTTCTGCGTTATTAGAGTCCGAAACGAACATTTTTCGTTTACTCGCCTAAACATAGTGATATTTTATAATTGTTGAAACTTTTCAACTTTACCGTAGGTACAAACTTTATGGTTAGTTAAAGTTTGATTCTACTATTTAATTTAGGTGAGATATGGTCCCAAGTCGTTTTTGAACTTGAAACACGATTTCTGCGTTATTAGAGTCTAAAACGAACATTTTTCTTTTATCCGCCTACACATAGTGATATTTTAAAATTGTTTAAACTTTTCAATTTTACCCTAGATACAAATTTTTACGTTTAGTTAAAGTTTGATTCTACAAATTAAATTAGGTGAGATTTGGTCTCAGGTCGTCTTTCAACTTGAAACACGATTTCTGCGTTATTAGAGTCTGATACGAACATTTTTCTTTTATCCGCCTAAACATAGTGATATTTTATAATTGTTGAAACTTTTCACTTTACCGTAGATACAAACTTTATGGTTAGTTAAAGTTTGATTCTACTATTTAATTTAGGTGAGATATGGTCCCAAGTCGTTTTTGAACTTGAAACACGATTTCTGCATTATTAGAGTCTGAAACGAACATTTTTCGTTTACTCGCCTAATCATAGTGATATTTTAAAATTGTTTAAACTTTTTAAGTTTACCCTAGATACAATCTTTACGTATAGTAAAAGTTTGTTTCTATCATCTAATTTAGGTGAGATATGGCCCCAAGTCATTTTTGAACTTGAAACACGATTTTTGCGTTATTAGAGTCTGAAACGAACATTTTTCGTTTACTCGCCTAAACATAGTGATATTTTATATTTGTTGAAACTTTTCAACTTTACCGTAGGTACAAACTTTATGGTTAGTTAAAGTTTGATTCTACTATTTAATTTAGGTGAGATATGGTCCCAAGGCGTTTTTTAACTTGAAACACGATTTTTGCGTTATTAGAGTCTGGAACGAACATTTTTCGTTTACTCGCCTAAACATAGTGATATTTTATAATTGTTGAAACTCTTCAACTTTACCGTAGGTACAAACTTTATGGTTAGTTAAAGTTTGATTCTACTATTTAATGTAGGTGAGATATGGTCCCAAGTCGTTTTTGAACTTGAAACACGATTTCTGCGTTATTAGAGTCTGAAACGAACATTTTTCGTTTACTCGCCTAAACATAGTGATATTTTAAAATTGTTTAAACTTTTTAAGTTTAACCTAGATACAATTTTTTACGTTTAGTTAAAGTTTGATTCTATCAATTAAATTAGGTGAGATTTGGTCTCAGGTCGTCTTTCAACTTGAAACACGATTTCTGCGTTATTAGAGTCTGAAACGAACATTTTTCTTTTATCCGCCTAAACATAGTGATATTTTAAAATTGTTTAAACTGATATTTTATAATTGTTGAAACTTTTCAACTTTACCGTAGGTACAAACTTTATGGTTAGTTAAAGTTTGATTCTACTATTTAATGTAGGTGAGATATGGTCCCAAGTCGTTTTTGAACTTGAAACACGATTTCTGCGTTATTAGAGTCTGAAACGAACATTTTTCGGTTACTCGCCTAAACATAGTGATATTTTAGAATTGTTTAAACTTTTTAAGTTTACCTTAGATACAATCTTTACGTTTAGTAAAAGTTTGTTTCTATCATCTAATTTAGGTGAGATATGGTACCAAGTCATTTTTGAACTTGAAACACGATTTTTGCGTTATTAGAGTCTGAAAAGAACATTTTTCGTTTACTCGCCTAAACATAGTGATATTTTATAATTGTTGAAACTTTTCAACTTTACCGTAGGTACAAACTTTATGGTTAGGTAAAGTTTGATTCTACTATTTAATTTAGGTGAGATATGGTCCCAAGTCGTTTTTGAACTTGAAACACGATTTCTGCGTTATTAGAGTCTGGAACGAACATTTTTCTTTTGTCCGCCTAAATTTAGTGATATTTTAAAATTGTTTAAACTTTTTAATTTTACCCTATATACAATTTTTTACGTTTAGTTAAAGTTTGATTCTACCAATTAAATTAGTGAGATTTGGTCTCAGGTCGTCTTTCAACTTGAAACACGATTTCTGCGTTATTAGAGTCTGAAACGAACATTTTTCGTTTACTCGCCTAAACATAGTGATATTTTATAATTGTTGAAACTTTTCAACTTTACCGTAGGTACAAACTTTATGGTTAGTTAAAGTTTGATTCTACTATTTAATTTAGGTGAGATATGGTCCCAAGTCGTTTTTGAACTTGAAACACGATTTTTGCGTTATTAGAGTCTGAAACGAACATTTTTCGTTTACTCGCCTAAACATAGTGATATTTTATAATTGTTGAAACTTTTCAACTTTACCGTAGGTACAAACTTTATGGTTAGTTAAAGTTTGATTCTACTATTTAATTTAGGTGAGATATGGTCCCAAGTCGTTTTTGAACTTGAAACACGATTTTTGCGTTATTAGAATCTGAAACGAACATTTTTCGTTTACTCGCCTAAACATAGTGATATTTTAAAATTGTTTAAACTTTTTAAGTTTACCCTAGATACAATCTTTACGTTTAGTAAAAGTTTGTTTCTATCATCTAATTTAGGTGAGATATGGTCCCAAGTCATTTTTGAACTTGAATCACGTTTTTTGCGTTATTAGAGTCTGAAACGAACATTTTTCGTTTACTCGCCTAAACATAGTGATATTTTATAATTGTTGAAACTTTTCAACTTTACCGTAGGTACAAACTTTATGGTTAGTTAAAGTTTGATTCTACTATTTAATTTAGGTGAGATATGGTCCCAAGTCGTTTTTGAACTTGGAACACGATTTCTGCGTTATTAGAGTCTGAAACGAACATTCTACCATTTAATTTAGGCAAACATAGTGATATTTTAAAATTGTTTAAACTTTTCAATTTTACCCTAGGTACAATTTTTTACGTTTAGTTAAAGTTTGATTCTACCAATTAAATTAGGTGAGATTTGGTCTCAGGTCGTCTTTCAACTTGAAACACGATTTCTGCGTTATTAGAGTCTGAAACGAACATTTTTCTTTTATCCGCCTAAACATAGTGATATTTTAAAATTGTTTAAACTTTTTAATTTTACCCTAGATACAATCTTTACGTTTAGTAAAAGTTTGTTTCTATCATCTAATTTAGGTGAGATATGGTCCCAAGTCGTTTTTTAACTTGAAACACGATTTCTGCGTTATTAGAGTCTGAAACGAACATTTTTCTTTTATCCGCCTACACATAGTGATATTTTAAAATTGTTTAAACTTTTCAATTTTACCCTAGGTACAATTTTTTACGTTTAGTTAAAGTTTGATTCTACCAATTAAATTAGGTGAGATTTGGTCCCAAGGCGTTTTTTAACTTGAAACACGATTTTTGCGTTATTAGAGTCTGGAACGAACATTTTTCTTTTATCCGCCTAAATTTAGTGATATTTTAAAATTGTTTAAACTTTTCAATTTTACCCTAGGTACAATTTTTTACGTTTAGTTAAAGTTTGATTCTACCAATTAAATTAGGTGAGATCGTCTTTCAACTTGAAACATGATTTCTGCGTTATTAGAGTCTGAAACGAACATTTTTCTTTTGTCCGCCTAAATTTAGTGATATTTTAAAATTGTTTAAACTTTTTAATTTTACCCTATATACAATTTTTTACGTTTAGTTAAAGTTTGATTCTACCAATTAAATTAGTGAGATTTGGTCTCAGGTCGTCTTTCAACTTGAAACACGATTTCTGCGTTATTAGAGTCTGAAACGAACATTTTTCTTTTATCCGCCTACACATAGTGATATTTTAAAATTGTTTAAACTTTTCAATTTTACCCTAGATACAATTTTTTACGTTTAGTTAAAGTTTGATTCTACAAATTAAATTAGGTGAGATTTGGTCTCAGGTCGTCTTTCAACTTGAAACACGATTTCTGCGTTATTAGAGTCTGATACGAACATTTTTCTTTTATCCGCCTAAACATAGTGATATTTTATAATTGTTGAAACTTTTCAACTTTACCGTAGGTACAAACTTTATGGTTAGTTAAAGTTTGATTCTACTATTTAATTTAGGTGAGATATGGTCCCAAGTCGTTTTTGAACTTGAAACACGATTTCTGCATTATTAGAGTCTGAAACGAACATTTTTCGTTTACTCGCCTAAACATAGTGATATTTTAAAATTGTTTAAACTTTTTAAGTTTACCCTAGATACAATCTTTACGTTTAGTAAAAGTTTGTTTCTATCATCTAATTTAGGTAAGATATGGCCCCAAGTCATTTTTTAACTTAAAACACGATTTTTGCGTTATTAGAGTCTGAAACGAACATTTTTCGTTTACTCGCCTAAACATAGTGATATTGTATAATTGTTGAAACTTTTCAACTTTACCGTAGGTACAAACTTTATGGTTAGTTAAAGTTTGATTCTACTATTTAATTTAGGTGAGATATGGTCCCAAGTCGTTTTTGAACTTGAAACACGATTTCTGCGTTATTAGAGTCTGAAACGAACATTTTTCGTTTACTCGCCTAAACATAGTGATATTTTAAAATTGTTTAAACTTTTTAAGTTTACCCTAGATACAATCTTTACGTTTAGTAAAAGTTTGTTTCTATCATCTAACTTATTTGAGATATGGCCCCAAGTCATTTTTGAACTTAAAACACGATTTTTGCGTTATTAGAGTCTGAAACGAACATTTTTCGTTTACTCGCCTAAACATAGTGATATTTTATATTTGTTGAAACTTTTCAACTTTACCGTAGGTACAAACTTTATGGTTAGTTAAAGTTTGATTCTACTATTTAATTTTGGTGAGATATGGTCCCAAGGCGTTTTTTTAACTTGAAACACGATTTTTGCGTTATTAGAGTCTGGAACGAACATTTTTCTTTTATCCGCCTAAATTTAGTGATATTTTAAAATTGTTTAAACTTTTTAAGTTTACCCTAGATACAATTTTTTACGTTTAGTTAAAGTTTGATTCTACCAATTAAATTAGGTGAGATTTGGTCTCAGGTCGTCTTTCAACTTGAAACACGATTTCTGCGTTATTAGAGTCTGAAACGAACATTTTTCTTTTATCCGCCTAAACATAGTGATATTTTAAAATTGTTTAAACTTTTCAATTTTACCCTAGGTAAAATTTTTTACGTTTAGTTAAAGTTTGATTCTACCAATTAAATTAGGTGAGATTTGGTCTCAGGTCGTCTTTCAACTTGAAACACGATTTCTGCGTTATTAGAGTCTGAAACGAACATTTTTCGTTTACTCGCCTAAACATAGTGATATTTTATAATTGTTGAAACTTTTCAACTTTACCGTAGGTACAAACTTTATGGTTAGTTAAAGTTTGATTCTACTATTTAATGTAGGTGAGATATGGTCCCAAGTCGTTTTTGAACTTGAAACACGATTTCTGCGTTATTAGAGTCTGAAACGAACATTTTTCGTTTACTCGCCTAAACATAGTGATATTTTATAATTGTTGAAACTTTTCAACTTTACCGTAGGTACAAACTTTATGGTTAGTTAAAGTTTGATTCTACTATTTAATTTAGGTGAGATATAGTCCCAAGTCGTTTTTGAACTTGAAACACGATTTCTGCGTTATTAGAGTCTGAAACGAACATTTTTCGTTTACTCGCCTAAACATAGTGATATTTTAAAATTGTTTAAACTTTTTAAGTTTACCCTAGATACAATTTTTACGTTTAGTAAAAGTTTGTTTCTATCATCTAATTTAGGTGAGATATGGTCCCAAGTCATTTTTGAACTTGAAACACGTTTTTTGCGTTATTAGAGTCTGAAACGAACATTTTTCGTTTACTCGCCTAAACATAGTGATATTTTATAATTGTTGAAACTTTTCAACTTTACCGTAGGTACAAACTTTATGGTTAGTTAAAGTTTGATTCTACTATTTAATTTAGGTGTGATATGGTCCCAAGTCATTTTTGAACTTGAAACACGATTTTTGCGTTATTAGAGTCTGAAACGAACATTTTTCGTTTACTCGCCTAAACATAGTGATATTTTATAATTGTTGAAACTTTTCAACTTTACCGTAGGTACAAACTTTATGGTTAGTTAAAGTTTGATTCTACTATTTAATTTAGGTGAGATATGGTCCCAAGTCGTTTTTGAACTTGAAACACGATTTTTGCGTTATTAGAGTCTGAAACGAACATTTTTCGTTTACTCGCCTAAACATAGTGATATTTTAAAATTGTTTAAACTTTTTAAGTTTACCCTAGATACAATCTTTACGTTTAGTAAAAGTTTGTTTCTATCATCTAATTTAGGTGAGATATGGTCCCAAGTCGTTTTTGAACTTGAAACACGATTTCTGCGTTATTAGAGTCTGAAACGAACATTTTTCGTTTACTCGCCTAAACATAGTGATATTTTATAATTGTTGAAACTTTTCAACTTTACCGTAGGTACAAACTTTATGGTTAGTTAAAGTTTGATTCTACTATTTAATTTAGGTGAGATATGGTCCCAAGTCGTTTTTGAACTTGAAACACGATTTCTGCGTTATTAGAGTCTGAAACGAACATTTTTCGTTTACTCGCCTAAACATAGTGATATTTTAAAATTGTTTAAACTTTTTAAGTTTACCCTAGATACAATTTTTACGTTTAGTAAAAGTTTGTTTCTATCATCTAATTTAGGTGAGATATGGTCCCAAGTCATTTTTGAACTTGAAACACGTTTTTTGCGTTATTAGAGTCTGAAACGAACATTTTTCGTTTACTCGCCTAAACATAGTGATATTTTATAATTGTTGAAACTTTTCAACTTTACCGTAGGTACAAACTTTATGGTTAGTTAAAGTTTGATTCTACTATTTAATTTAGGTGTGATATGGTCCCAAGTCATTTTTGAACTTGAAACACGATTTTTGCGTTATTAGAGTCTGAAACGAACATTTTTCGTTTACTCGCCTAAACATAGTGATATTTTATAATTGTTGAAACTTTTCAACTTTACCGTAGGTACAAACTTTATGGTTAGTTAAAGTTTGATTCTACTATTTAATTTAGGTGAGATATGGTCCCAAGTCGTTTTTGAACTTGGAACACGATTTCTGCGTTATTAGAGTCTGAAACGAACATTCTACCATTTAATTTAGGCAAACATAGTGATATTTTAAAATTGTTTAAACTTTTCAATTTTACCCTAGGTACAATTTTTTACGTTTAGTTAAAGTTTGATTCTACCAATTAAATTAGGTGAGATTTGGTCTCAGGTCGTCTTTCAACTTGAAACACGATTTCTGCGTTATTAGAGTCTGAAACGAACATTTTTCTTTTATCCGCCTAAACATAGTGATATTTTAAAATTGTTTAAACTTTTCAATTTTACCCTAGGTAAAATTTTTTACGTTTAGTTAAAGTTTGATTCTACCAATTAAATTAGGTGAGATTTGGTCTCAGGTCGTCTTTCAACTTGAAACACGATTTCTGCGTTATTAGAGTCTGAAACGAACATTTTTCTTTTATCCGCCTAAACATAGTGATATTTTAAAATTGTTTAAACTTTTCAATTTTACCCTAGGTAAAATTTTTTACGTTTAGTTAAAGTTTGATTCTACCAATTAAATTAGGTGAGATTTGGTCTCAGGTCGTCTTTCAACTTGAAACACGATTTCTGCGTTATTAGAGTCTGAAACGAACATTTTTCGTTTACTCGCCTAAACATAGTGATATTTTATAATTGTTGAAACTTTTCAACTTTACCGTAGGTACAAACTTTATGGTTAGTTAAAGTTTGATTCTACTATTTAATGTAGGTGAGATATGGTCCCAAGTCGTTTTTGAACTTGAAACACGATTGCTGCGTTATTAGAGTCTGAAACGAACATTTTTCGGTTACTCGCCTAAACATAGTGATATTTTAGAATTGTTTAAACTTTTTAAGTTTACCTTAGATACAATCTTTACGTTTAGTAAAAGTTTGTTTCTATCATCTAATTTAGGTGAGATATGGTCCCAAGTCATTTTTGAACTTGAAACACGATTTTTGCGTTATTAGAGTCTGAAAAGAACATTTTTCGTTTACTCGCCTAAACATAGTGATATTTTATAATTGTTGAAACTTTTCAACTTTACCGTAGGTACAAACTTTATGGTTAGGTAAAGTTTGATTCTACTATTTAATTTAGGTGAGATATGGTCCCAAGTCGTTTTTGAACTTGAAACACGATTTCTGCGTTATTAGAGTCTGGAACGAACATTTTTCTTTTGTCCGCCTAAATTTAGTGATATTTTAAAATTGTTTAAACTTTTTAATTTTACCCTATATACAATTTTTTACGTTTAGTTAAAGTTTGATTCTACCAATTAAATTAGTGAGATTTGGTCTCAGGTCGTCTTTCAACTTGAAACACGATTTCTGCGTTATTAGAGTCTGAAACGAACATTTTTCGTTTACTCGCCTAAACATAGTGATATTTTATAATTGTTGAAACTTTTCAACTTTACCGTAGGTACAAACTTTATGGTTAGTTAAAGTTTGATTCTACTATTTAATTTAGGTGTGATATGGTCCCAAGTCATTTTTGAACTTGAAACACGATTTTTGCGTTATTAGAGTCTGAAACGAACATTTTTCGTTTACTCGCCTAAACATAGTGATATTTTATAATTGTTGAAACTTTTCAACTTTACCGTAGGTACAAACTTTATGGTTAGTTAAAGTTTGATTCTACTATTTAATTTAGGTGAGATATGGTCCCAAGTCGTTTTTGAACTTGAAACACGATTTTTGCGTTATTAGAGTCTGAAACGAACATTTTTCGTTTACTCGCCTAAACATAGTGATATTTTAAAATTGTTTAAACTTTTTAAGTTTACCCTAGATACAATCTTTACGTTTAGTAAAAGTTTGTTTCTATCATCTAATTTAGGTGAGATATGGTCCCAAGTCATTTTTGAACTTGAAACACGTTTTTTGCGTTATTAGAGTCTGAAACGAACATTTTTCGTTTACTCGCCTAAACATAGTGATATTTTATAATTGTTGAAACTTTTCAACTTTACCGTAGGTACAAACTTTATGGTTAGTTAAAGTTTGATTCTACTATTTAATTTAGGTGAGATATGGTCCCAAGTCGTTTTTGAACTTGGAACACGATTTCTGCGTTATTAGAGTCTGAAACGAACATTCTACCATTTAATTTAGGCAAACATAGTGATATTTTAAAATTGTTTAAACTTTTCAATTTTACCCTAGGTACAATTTTTTACGTTTAGTTAAAGTTTGATTCTACCAATTAAATTAGGTGAGATTTGGTCTCAGGTCGTCTTTCAACTTGAAACACGATTTCTGCGTTATTAGAGTCTGATACGAACATTTTTCTTTTATCCGCCTAAACATAGTGATATTTTATAATTGTTGAAACTTTTCACTTTACCGTAGGTACAAACTTTATGGTTAGTTAAAGTTTGATTCTACTATTTAATTTAGGTGAGATATGGTCCCAAGTCGTTTTTGAACTTGAAACACGATTTCTGCATTATTAGAGTCTGAAACGAACATTTTTCGTTTACTCGCCTAAACATAGTGATATTTTAAAATTGTTTAAACTTTTTAAGTTTACCCTAGATACAATTTTTACGTTTAGTAAAAGTTTGTTTCTATCATCTAATTTAGGTGAGATATGGTCCCAAGTCATTTTTGAACTTGAAACACGTTTTTTGCGTTATTAGAGTCTGAAACGAACATTTTTCGTTTACTCGCCTAAACATAGTGATATTTTATAATTGTTGAAACTTTTCAACTTTACCGTAGGTACAAACTTTATGGTTAGTTAAAGTTTGATTCTACTATTTAATTTAGGTGAGATATGGTCCCAAGTCGTTTTTGAACTTGAAACACGATTTCTGCGTTATTAGAGTCTGAAACGAACATTTTTCGTTTACTCGCCTAAACATAGTGATATTTTAAAATTGTTTAAACTTTTTAAGTTTACCCTAGATACAATTTTTACGTTTAGTAAAAGTTTGTTTCTATCATCTAATTTAGGTGAGATATGGTCCCAAGTCATTTTTGAACTTGAAACACGTTTTTTGCGTTATTAGAGTCTGAAACGAACATTTTTCGTTTACTCGCCTAAACATAGTGATATTTTATAATTGTTGAAACTTTTCAACTTTACCGTAGGTACAAACTTTATGGTTAGTTAAAGTTTGATTCTACTATTTAATTTAGGTGAGATATGGTCCCAAGTCGTTTTTGAACTTGAAACACGATTTCTGCGTTATTAGAGTCTGAAACGAACATTTTTCGTTTACTCGCCTAAACATAGTGATATTTTAAAATTGTTTAAACTTTTTAAGTTTACCCTAGATACAATTTTTACGTTTAGTAAAAGTTTGTTTCTATCATCTAATTTAGGTGAGATATGGTCCCAAGTCATTTTTGAACTTGAAACACGTTTTTTGCGTTATTAGAGTCTGAAACGAACATTTTTCGTTTACTCGCCTAAACATAGTGATATTTTATAATTGTTGAAACTTTTCAACTTTACCGTAGGTACAAACTTTATGGTTAGTTAAAGTTTGATTCTACTATTTAATTTAGGTGAGATATGGTCCCAAGGCGTTTTTTTAACTTGAAACACGATTTTTGCGTTATTAGAGTCTGGAACGAACATTTTTCTTTTATCCGCCTAAATTTAGTGATATTTTAAAATTGTTTAAACTTTTTAAGTTTACCCTAGATACAATCTTTACGTTTAGTAAAAGTTTGTTTCTATCATCTAATTTAGGTGAGATATGGTCCCAAGTCATTTTTGAACTTGAAACACGTTTTTTGCGTTATTAGAGTCTGAAACGAACATTTTTCGTTTACTCGCCTAAACATAGTGATATTTTATAATTGTTGAAACTTTTCAACTTTACCGTAGGTACAAACTTTATGGTTAGTTAAAGTTTGATTCTACTATTTAATTTAGGTGAGATATGGTCCCAAGTCGTTTTTGAACTTGGAACACGATTTCTGCGTTATTAGAGTCTGAAACGAACATTCTACCATTTAATTTAGGCAAACATAGTGATATTTTAAAATTGTTTAAACTTTTCAATTTTACCCTAGGTACAATTTTTTACGTTTAGTTAAAGTTTGATTCTACCAATTAAATTAGGTGAGATTTGGTCTCAGGTCGTCTTTCAACTTGAAACACGATTTCTGCGTTATTAGAGTCTGAAACGAACATTTTTCTTTTATCCGCTTAAACATAGTGATATTTTAAAATTGTTTAAACTTTTTAATTTTACCCTAGATACAATCTTTACGTTTAGTAAAAGTTTGTTTCTATCATCTAATTTAGGTGAGATATGGTCCCAAGTCGTTTTTTAACTTGAAACACGATTTCTGCGTTATTAGAGTCTGAAACGAACATTTTTCTTTTATCCGCCTACACATAGTGATATTTTAAAATTGTTTAAACTTTTCAATTTTACCCTAGATACAATTTTTTACGTTTAGTTAAAGTTTGATTCTACAAATTAAATTAGGTGAGATTTGGTCTCAGGTCGTCTTTCAACTTGAAACACGATTTCTGCGTTATTAGAGTCTGATACGAACATTTTTCTTTTATCCGCCTAAACATAGTGATATTTTATAATTGTTGAAACTTTTCACTTTACCGTAGGTACAAACTTTATGGTTAGTTAAAGTTTGATTCTACTATTTAATTTAGGTGAGATATGGTCCCAAGTCGTTTTTGAACTTGAAACACGATTTCTGCATTATTAGAGTCTGAAACGAACATTTTTCGTTTACTCGCCTAAACATAGTGATATTTTAAAATTGTTTAAACTTTTTAAGTTTACCCTAGATACAATCTTTACGTTTAGTAAAAGTTTGTTTCTATCATCTAATTTAGGTGAGATATGGCCCCAAGTCATTTTTGAACTTAAAACACGATTTTTGCGTTATTAGAGTCTGAAACGAACATTTTTCGTTTACTCGCCTAAACATAGTGATATTGTATAATTGTTGAAACTTTTCAACTTTACCGTAGGTACAAACTTTATGGTTAGTTAAAGTTTGATTCTACTATTTAATTTAGGTGAGATATGGTCCCAAGTCGTTTTTGAACTTGAAACACGATTTCTGCGTTATTAGAGTCTGAAACGAACATTTTTCGTTTACTCGCCTAAACATAGTGATATTTTAAAATTGTTTAAACTTTTTAAGTTTACCCTAGATACAATCTTTACGTTTAGTAAAAGTTTGTTTCTATCATCTAACTTATTTGAGATATGGCCCCAAGTCATTTTTGAACTTAAAACACGATTTTTGCGTTATTAGAGTCTGAAACGAACATTTTTCGTTTACTCGCCTAAACATAGTGATATTTTATATTTGTTGAAACTTTTCAACTTTACCGTAGGTACAAACTTTATGGTTAGTTAAAGTTTGATTCTACTATTTAATTTAGGTGAGATATGGTCCCAAGGCGTTTTTTTAACTTGAAACACGATTTTTGCGTTATTAGAGTCTGGAACGAACATTTTTCTTTTATCCGCCTAAATTTAGTGATATTTTAAAATTGTTTAAACTTTTTAAGTTTACCCTAGATACAATTTTTTACGTTTAGTTAAAGTTTGATTCTACCAATTAAATTAGGTGAGATTTGGTCTCAGGTCGTCTTTCAACTTGAAACACGATTTCTGCGTTATTAGAGTCTGAAACGAACATTTTTCTTTTATCCGCCTAAACATAGTGATATTTTAAAATTGTTTAAACTTTTCAATTTTACCCTAGGTAAAATTTTTTACGTTTAGTTAAAGTTTGATTCTACCAATTAAATTAGGTGAGATTTGGTCTCAGGTCGTCTTTCAACTTGAAACACGATTTCTGCGTTATTAGAGTCTGAAACGAACATTTTTCGTTTACTCGCCTAAACATAGTGATATTTTATAATTGTTGAAACTTTTCAACTTTACCGTAGGTACAAACTTTATGGTTAGTTAAAGTTTGATTCTACTATTTAATGTAGGTGAGATATGGTCCCAAGTCGTTTTTGAACTTGAAACACGATTTCTGCGTTATTAGAGTCTGAAACGAACATTTTTCGTTTACTCGCCTAAACATAGTGATATTTTATAATTGTTGAAACTTTTCAACTTTACCGTAGGTACAAACTTTATGGTTAGTTAAAGTTTGATTCTACTATTTAATTTAGGTGAGATATGGTCCCAAGTCGTTTTTGAACTTGAAACACGATTTCTGCGTTATTAGAGTCTGAAACGAACATTTTTCGTTTACTCGCCTAAACATAGTGATATTTTAAAATTGTTTAAACTTTTTAAGTTTACCCTAGATACAATTTTTACGTTTAGTAAAAGTTTGTTTCTATCATCTAATTTAGGTGAGATATGGTCCCAAGTCATTTTTGAACTTGAAACACGTTTTTTGCGTTATTAGAGTCTGAAACGAACATTTTTCGTTTACTCGCCTAAACATAGTGATATTTTATAATTGTTGAAACTTTTCAACTTTACCGTAGGTACAAACTTTATGGTTAGTTAAAGTTTGATTCTACTATTTAATTTAGGTGTGATATGGTCCCAAGTCATTTTTGAACTTGAAACACGATTTTTGCGTTATTAGATTCTGAAACGAACATTTTTCGTTTACTCGCCTAAACATAGTGATATTTTATAATTGTTGAAACTTTTCAACTTTACCGTAGGTACAAACTTTATGGTTAGTTAAAGTTTGATTCTACTATTTAATTTAGGTGAGATATGGTCCCAAGTCGTTTTTGAACTTGAAACACGATTTTTGCGTTATTAGAGTCTGAAACGAACATTTTTCGTTTACTCGCCTAAACATAGTGATATTTTAAAATTGTTTAAACTTTTTAAGTTTACCCTAGATACAATCTTTACGTTTAGTAAAAGTTTGTTTCTATCATCTAATTTAGGTGAGATATGGTCCCAAGTCATTTTTGAACTTGAAACACGTTTTTTGCGTTATTAGAGTCTGAAACGAACATTTTTCGTTTACTCGCCTAAACATAGTGATATTTTAAAATTGTTTAAACTTTTTAAGTTTACCCTAGATACAATCTTTACGTTTAGTAAAAGTTTGTTTCTATCATCTAATTTAGGTGAGATATGGTCCCAAGTCATTTTTGAACTTGAAACACGTTTTTTGCGTTATTAGAGTCTGAAACGAACATTTTTCGTTTACTCGCCTAAACATAGTGATATTTTATAATTGTTGAAACTTTTCAACTTTACCGTAGGTACAAACTTTATGGTTAGTTAAAGTTTGATTCTACTATTTAATTTAGGTGAGATATGGTCCCAAGTCGTTTTTGAACTTGGAACACGATTTCTGCGTTATTAGAGTCTGAAACGAACATTCTACCATTTAATTTAGGCAAACATAGTGATATTTTAAAATTGTTTAAACTTTTCAATTTTACCCTAGGTACAATTTTTTACGTTTAGTTAAAGTTTGATTCTACCAATTAAATTAGGTGAGATTTGGTCTCAGGTCGTCTTTCAACTTGAAACACGATTTCTGCGTTATTAGAGTCTGAAACGAACATTTTTCTTTTATCCGCCTAAACATAGTGATATTTTAAAATTGTTTAAACTTTTCAATTTTACCCTAGGTAAAATTTTTTACGTTTAGTTAAAGTTTGATTCTACCAATTAAATTAGGTGAGATTTGGTCTCAGGTCGTCTTTCAACTTGAAACACGATTTCTGCGTTATTAGAGTCTGAAACGAACATTTTTCTTTTATCCGCCTAAACATAGTGATATTTTAAAATTGTTTAAACTTTTCAATTTTACCCTAGGTAAAATTTTTTACGTTTAGTTAAAGTTTGATTCTACCAATTAAATTAGGTGAGATTTGGTCTCAGGTCGTCTTTCAACTTGAAACACGATTTCTGCGTTATTAGAGTCTGAAACGAACATTTTTCGTTTACTCGCCTAAACATAGTGATATTTTATAATTGTTGAAACTTTTCAACTTTACCGTAGGTACAAACTTTATGGTTAGTTAAAGTTTGATTCTACTATTTAATGTAGGTGAGATATGGTCCCAAGTCGTTTTTGAACTTGAAACACGATTTCTGCGTTATTAGAGTCTGAAACGAACATTTTTCGGTTACTCGCCTAAACATAGTGATATTTTAGAATTGTTTAAACTTTTTAAGTTTACCTTAGATACAATCTTTACGTTTAGTAAAAGTTTGTTTCTATCATCTAATTTAGGTGAGATATGGTCCCAAGTCATTTTTGAACTTGAAACACGATTTTTGCGTTATTAGAGTCTGAAAAGAACATTTTTCGTTTACTCGCCTAAACATAGTGATATTTTATAATTGTTGAAACTTTTCAACTTTACCGTAGGTACAAACTTTATGGTTAGGTAAAGTTTGATTCTACTATTTAATTTAGGTGAGATATGGTCCCAAGTCGTTTTTGAACTTGAAACACGATTTCTGCGTTATTAGAGTCTGGAACGAACATTTTTCTTTTGTCCGCCTAAATTTAGTGATATTTTAAAATTGTTTAAACTTTTTAATTTTACCCTATATACAATTTTTTACGTTTAGTTAAAGTTTGATTCTACCAATTAAATTAGTGAGATTTGGTCTCAGGTCGTCTTTCAACTTGAAACACGATTTCTGCGTTATTAGAGTCTGAAACGAACATTTTTCGTTTACTCGCCTAAACATAGTGATATTTTATAATTGTTGAAACTTTTCAACTTTACCGTAGGTACAAACTTTATGGTTAGTTAAAGTTTGATTCTACTATTTAATTTAGGTGTGATATGGTCCCAAGTCATTTTTGAACTTGAAACACGATTTTTGCGTTATTAGAGTCTGAAACGAACATTTTTCGTTTACTCGCCTAAACATAGTGATATTTTATAATTGTTGAAACTTTTCAACTTTACCGTAGGTACAAACTTTATGGTTAGTTAAAGTTTGATTCTACTATTTAATTTAGGTGAGATATGGTCCCAAGTCGTTTTTGAACTTGAAACACGATTTTTGCGTTATTAGAGTCTGAAACGAACATTTTTCGTTTACTCGCCTAAACATAGTGATATTTTAAAATTGTTTAAACTTTTTAAGTTTACCCTAGATACAATCTTTACGTTTAGTAAAAGTTTGTTTCTATCATCTAATTTAGGTGAGATATGGTCCCAAGTCATTTTTGAACTTGAAACACGTTTTTTGCGTTATTAGAGTCTGAAACGAACATTTTTCGTTTACTCGCCTAAACATAGTGATATTTTATAATTGTTGAAACTTTTCAACTTTAC
Source organism: Pterostichus niger (assembly GCA_947425015.1). Lineage (NCBI taxonomy): Eukaryota > Metazoa > Arthropoda > Insecta > Coleoptera > Carabidae > Pterostichus > Pterostichus niger. Next base: position 17,290,475 of record OX380342.1, read on the forward strand.
CGTAGGTACAAACTTTATGGTTAGTTAAAGTTTGATTCTACTATTTAATTTAGGTGAGATATGGTCCCAAGTCGTTTTTGAACTTGGAACACGATTTCTGCGTTATTAGAGTCTGAAACGAACATTCTACCATTTAATTTAGGCAAACATAGTGATATTTTAAAATTGTTTAAACTTTTCAATTTTACCCTAGGTACAATTTTTTACGTTTAGTTAAAGTTTGATTCTACCAATTAAATTAGGTGAGATTTGGTCTCAGGTCGTCTTTCAACTTGAAACACGATTTCTGCGTTATTAGAGTCTGAAACGAACATTTTTCTTTTATCCGCTTAAACATAGTGATATTTTAAAATTGTTTAAACTTTTTAATTTTACCCTAGATACAATCTTTACGTTTAGTAAAAGTTTGTTTCTATCATCTAATTTAGGTGAGATATGGTCCCAAGTCGTTTTTTAACTTGAAACACGATTTCTGCGTTATTAGAGTCTGAAACGAACATTTTTCTTTTATCCGCCTACACATAGTGATATTTTAAAATTGTTTAAACTTTTCAATTTTACCCTAGGTACAATTTTTTACGTTTAGTTAAAGTTTGATTCTACCAATTAAATTAGGTGAGATTTGGTCCCAAGGCGTTTTTTAACTTGAAACACGATTTTTGCGTTATTAGAGTCTGGAACGAACATTTTTCTTTTATCCGCCTAAATTTAGTGATATTTTAAAATTGTTTAAACTTTTCAATTTTACCCTAGGTACAATTTTTTACGTTTAGTTAAAGTTTGATTCTACCAATTAAATTAGGTGAGATTTGGTCTCAGGTCGTCTTTCAACTTGAAACACGATTTCTGCGTTATTAGAGTCTGAAACGAACATTTTTCTTTTATCCGCCTAAACATAGTGATATTTTAAAATTGTTTAAACTTTTCAATTTTACCCTAGGTAAAATTTTTTACGTTTAGTTAAAGTTTGATTCTACCAATTAAATTAGGTGAGATTTGGTCTCAGGTCGTCTTTCAACTTGAAACACGATTTCTGCGTTATTAGAGTCTGAAACGAACATTTTTCGTTTACTCGCCTAAACATAGTGATATTTTATAATTGTTGAAACTTTTCAACTTTACCGTAGGTACAAACTTTATGGTTAGTTAAAGTTTGATTCTACTATTTAATGTAGGTGAGATATGGTCCCAAGTCGTTTTTGAACTTGAAACACGATTTCTGCGTTATTAGAGTCTGAAACGAACATTTTTCGGTTACTCGCCTAAACATAGTGATATTTTAGAATTGTTTAAACTTTTTAAGTTTACCTTAGATACAATCTTTACGTTTAGTAAAAGTTTGTTTCTATCATCTAATTTAGGTGAGATATGGTCCCAAGTCATTTTTGAACTTGAAACACGATTTTTGCGTTATTAGAGTCTGAAAAGAACATTTTTCGTTTACTCGCCTAAACATAGTGATATTTTATAATTGTTGAAACTTTTCAACTTTATTGTAGGTACAAACTTTATGGTTAGGTAAAGTTTGATTCTACTATTTAATTTAGGTGAGATATGGTCCCAAGTCGTTTTTGAACTTGAAACACGATTTCTGCGTTATTAGAGTCTGGAACGAACATTTTTCTTTTGTCCGCCTAAATTTAGTGATATTTTAAAATTGTTTAAACTTTTTAATTTTACCCTATATACAATTTTTTACGTTTAGTTAAAGTTTGATTCTACCAATTAAATTAGTGAGATTTGGTCTCAGGTCGTCTTTCAACTTGAAACACGATTTCTGCGTTATTAGAGTCTGAAACGAACATTTTTCGTTTACTCGCCTAAACATAGTGATATTTTATAATTGTTGAAACTTTTCAACTTTACCGTAGGTACAAACTTTATGGTTAGTTAAAGTTTGATTCTACTATTTAATTTAGGTGTGATATGGTCCCAAGTCATTTTTGAACTTGAAACACGATTTTTGCGTTATTAGAGTCTGAAACGAACATTTTTCGTTTACTCGCCTAAACATAGTGATATTTTATAATTGTTGAAACTTTTCAACTTTACCGTAGGTACAAACTTTATGGTTAGTTAAAGTTTGATTCTACTATTTAATTTAGGTGAGATATGGTCCCAAGTCGTTTTTGAACTTGAAACACGATTTTTGCGTTATTAGAGTCTGAAACGAACATTTTTCGTTTACTCGCCTAAACATAGTGATATTTTAAAATTGTTTAAACTTTTTAAGTTTACCCTAGATACAATCTTTACGTTTAGTAAAAGTTTGTTTCTATCATCTAATTTAGGTGAGATATGGTCCCAAGTCATTTTTGAACTTGAAACACGTTTTTTGCGTTATTAGAGTCTGAAACGAACATTTTTCGTTTACTCGCCTAAACATAGTGATATTTTATAATTGTTGAAACTTTTCAACTTTACCGTAGGTACAAACTTTATGGTTAGTTAAAGTTTGATTCTACTATTTAATTTAGGTGAGATATGGTCCCAAGTCGTTTTTGAACTTGGAACACGATTTCTGCGTTATTAGAGTCTGAAACGAACATTCTACCATTTAATTTAGGCAAACATAGTGATATTTTAAAATTGTTTAAACTTTTCAATTTTACCCTAGGTACAATTTTTTACGTTTAGTTAAAGTTTGATTCTACCAATTAAATTAGGTGAGATTTGGTCTCAGGTCGTCTTTCAACTTGAAACACGATTTCTGCGTTATTAGAGTCTGAAACGAACATTTTTCTTTTATCCGCTTAAACATAGTGATATTTTAAAATTGTTTAAACTTTTTAATTTTACCCTAGATACAATCTTTACGTTTAGTAAAAGTTTGTTTCTATCATCTAATTTAGGTGAGATATGGTCCCAAGTCGTTTTTTAACTTGAAACACGATTTCTGCGTTATTAGAGTCTGAAACGAACATTTTTCTTTTATCCGCCTACACATAGTGATATTTTAAAATTGTTTAAACTTTTCAATTTTACCCTAGGTACAATTTTTTACGTTTAGTTAAAGTTTGATTCTACCAATTAAATTAGGTGAGATTTGGTCCCAAGGCGTTTTTTAACTTGAAACACGATTTTTGCGTTATTAGAGTCTGGAACGAACATTTTTCTTTTATCCGCCTAAATTTAGTGATATTTTAAAATTGTTTAAACTTTTCAATTTTACCCTAGGTACAATTTTTTACGTTTAGTTAAAGTTTGATTCTACCAATTAAATTAGGTGAGATTTGGTCTCAGGTCGTCTTTCAACTTGAAACACGATTTCTGCGTTATTAGAGTCTGAAACGAACATTTTTCTTTTATCCGCCTAAACATAGTGATATTTTAAAATTGTTTAAACTTTTCAATTTTACCCTAGGTAAAATTTTTTACGTTTAGTTAAAGTTTGATTCTACCAATTAAATTAGGTGAGATTTGGTCTCAGGTCGTCTTTCAACTTGAAACACGATTTCTGCGTTATTAGAGTCTGAAACGAACATTTTTCGTTTACTCGCCTAAACATAGTGATATTTTATAATTGTTGAAACTTTTCAACTTTACCGTAGGTACAAACTTTATGGTTAGTTAAAGTTTGATTCTACTATTTAATGTAGGTGAGATATGGTCCCAAGTCGTTTTTGAACTTGAAACACGATTTCTGCGTTATTAGAGTCTGAAACGAACATTTTTCGGTTACTCGCCTAAACATAGTGATATTTTAGAATTGTTTAAACTTTTTAAGTTTACCTTAGATACAATCTTTACGTTTAGTAAAAGTTTGTTTCTATCATCTAATTTAGGTGAGATATGGTCCCAAGTCATTTTTGAACTTGAAACACGATTTTTGCGTTATTAGAGTCTGAAAAGAACATTTTTCGTTTACTCGCCTAAACATAGTGATATTTTATAATTGTTGAAACTTTTCAACTTTACCGTAGGTACAAACTTTATGGTTAGGTAAAGTTTGATTCTACTATTTAATTTAGGTGAGATATGGTCCCAAGTCGTTTTTGAACTTGGAACACGATTTCTGCGTTATTAGAGTCTGAAACGAACATTCTACCATTTAATTTAGGCAAACATAGTGATATTTTAAAATTGTTTAAACTTTTCAATTTTACCCTAGGTACAATTTTTTACGTTTAGTTAAAGTTTGATTCTACCAATTAAATTAGGTGAGATTTGGTCTCAGGTCGTCTTTCAACTTGAAACACGATTTCTGCGTTATTAGAGTCTGAAACGAACATTCTACCATTTAATTTAGGCAAACATAGTGATATTTTAAAATTGTTTAAACTTTTCAATTTTACCCTAGGTACAATTTTTTACGTTTAGTTAAAGTTTGATTCTACCAATTAAATTAGGTGAGATTTGGTCTCAGGTCGTCTTTCAACTTGAAACACGATTTCTGCGTTATTAGAGTCTGAAACGAACATTTTTCTTTTATCCGCCTAAACATAGTGATATTTTAAAATTGTTTAAACTTTTTAATATACCCTAGATACAATCTTTACGTTTAGTAAAAGTTTGTTTCTATCATCTAATTTAGGTGAGATATGGTCCCAAGTCGTTTTTTAACTTGAAACACGATTTCTGCGTTATTAGAGTCTGAAACGAACATTTTTCTTTTATCCGCCTAAACATAGTGATATTTTAAAATTGTTTAAACTTTTCAATTTTACCCTAGGTAAAATTTTTTACGTTTAGTTAAAGTTTGATTCTACCAATTAAATTAGGTGAGATTTGGTCTCAGGTCGTCTTTCAACTTGAAACACGATTTCTGCGTTATTAGAGTCTGAAACGAACATTTTTCGTTTACTCGCCTAAACATAGTGATATTTTATAATTGTTGAAACTTTTCAACTTTACCGTAGGTACAAACTTTATGGTTAGTTAAAGTTTGATTCTACTATTTAATGTAGGTGAGATATGGTCCCAAGTCGTTTTTGAACTTGAAACACGATTTCTGCGTTATTAGAGTCTGAAACGAACATTTTTCGTTTACTCGCCTAAACATAGTGATATTTTATAATTGTTGAAACTTTTCAACTTTACCGTAGGTACAAACTTTATGGTTAGTTAAAGTTTGATTCTACTATTTAATTTAGGTGAGATATGGTCCCAAGTCGTTTTTGAACTTGAAACACGATTTCTGCGTTATTAGAGTCTGAAACGAACATTTTTCGTTTACTCGCCTAAACATAGTGATATTTTCAAAATTGTTTAAACTTTTTAAGTTTACCCTAGATACAATTTTTACGTTTAGTAAAAGTTTGTTTCTATCATCTAATTTAGGTGAGATATGGTCCCAAGTCATTTTTGAACTTGAAACACGTTTTTTGCGTTATTAGAGTCTGAAACGAAGATTTTTCGTTTACTCGCCTAAACATAGTGATATTTTATAATTGTTGAAACTTTTCAACTTTACCGTAGGTACAAACTTTATGGTTAGTTAAAGTTTGATTCTACTATTTAATTTAGGTGTGATATGGTCCCAAGTCATTTTTGAACTTGAAACACGATTTTTGCGTTATTAGAGTCTGAAACGAACATTTTTCGTTTACTCGCCTAAACATAGTGATATTTTATAATTGTTGAAACTTTTCAACTTTACCGTAGGTACAAACTTTATGGTTAGGTAAAGTTTGATTCTACTATTTAATTTAGGTGAGATATGGTCCCAAGTCGTTTTTGAACTTGAAACACGATTTCTGCGTTATTAGAGTCTGGAACGAACATTTTTCTTTTGTCCGCCTAAATTTAGTGATATTTTAAAATTGTTTAAACTTTTTAATTTTACCCTATATACAATTTTTTACGTTTAGTTAAAGTTTGATTCTACCAATTAAATTAGTGAGATTTGGTCTCAGGTCGTCTTTCAACTTGAAACACGATTTCTGCGTTATTAGAGTCTGAAACGAACATTTTTCGTTTACTCGCCTAAACATAGTGATATTTTATAATTGTTGAAACTTTTCAACTTTACCGTAGGTACAAACTTTATGGTTAGTTAAAGTTTGATTCTACTATTTAATTTAGGTGTGATATGGTCCCAAGTCATTTTTGAACTTGAAACACGATTTTTGCGTTATTAGAGTCTGAAACGAACATTTTTCGTTTACTCGCCTAAACATAGTGATATTTTATAATTGTTGAAACTTTTCAACTTTACCGTAGGTACAAACTTTATGGTTAGTTAAAGTTTGATTCTACTATTTAATTTAGGTGAGATATGGTCCCAAGTCGTTTTTGAACTTAAAACACGATTTTTGCGTTATTAGAGTCTGAAACGAACATTTTTCGTTTACTCGCCTAAACATAGTGATATTTTAAAATTGTTTAAACTTTTTAAGTTTACCCTAGATACAATCTTTACGTTTAGTAAAAGTTTGTTTCTATCATCTAATTTAGGTGAGATATGGTCCCAAGTCATTTTTGAACTTGAAACACGTTTTTTGCGTTATTAGAGTCTGAAACGAACATTTTTCGTTTACTCGCCTAAACATAGTGATATTTTATAATTGTTGAAACTTTTCAACTTTACCGTAGGTACAAACTTTATGGTTAGTTAAAGTTTGATTCTACTATTTAATTTAGGTGAGATATGGTCCCAAGTCGTTTTTGAACTTGGAACACGATTTCTGCGTTATTAGAGTCTGAAACGAACATTCTACCATTTAATTTAGGCAAACATAGTGATATTTTAAAATTGTTTAAACTTTTTAATTTTACCCTAGATACAATCTTTACGTTTAGTAAAAGTTTGTTTCTATCATCTAATTTAGGTGAGATATGGTCCCAAGTCGTTTTTGAACTTGAAACACGATTTCTGCGTTATTAGAGTCTGAAACGAACATTTTTCTTTTATCCGCCTACACATAGTGATATTTTAAAATTGTTTAAACTTTTCAATTTTATCCTAGGTACAATTTTTTACGTTTAGTTAAAGTTTGATTCTACCAATTAAATTAGGTGAGATCGTCTTTCAACTTGAAACATGATTTCTGCGTTATTAGAGTCTGAAACGAACATTTTTCTTTTGTCCGCCTAAATTTAGTGATATTTTAAAATTGTTTAAACTTTTTAATTTTACCCTAGATACAATCTTTACGTTTAGTATAAGTTTGATTCTATCATCTAATTTATTTGAGATATGGCCCGAAGTCATTTTTGAACTTGAAACACGATTTTTGCGTTATTAGAGTCTGAAACGAACATTTTTCGTTTACTCGCCTAAACATAGTGATATTTTATAATTGTTGAAACTTTTCAACTTTACCGTAGGTACAAACTTTATGGTTAGTTAAAGTTTGATTCTACTATTTAATTTAGGTGAGATATGGTCCCAAGTCGTTTTTGAACTTGAAACACGATTTCTGCGTTATTAGAGTCTGAAACGAACATTTTTCTTTTATCCGCCTAAACATAGTGATATTTTAAAATTGTTTAAACTTTTTAAGTTTACCCTAGATACAATCTTTACGTTTAGTAAAAGTTTGTTTCTATCATCTAATTTAGGTGAGATATGGTCCCAAGTCATTTTTTAACTTGAAACACGATTTTTGCGTTATTAGAGTCTGAAACGAACATTTTCCGTTTACTCGCCTAAACATAGTGATATTTTATAATTGTTGAAACTTTTCAACTTTACCGTAGGTACAAACTTTATTGTTAGTTAAAGTTTGATTCTACTATTTAATTTAGGTGAGATATGGTCCCAAGTCGTTTTTGAACTTGAAACACGATTTCTGCGTTATTAGAGTATGAAACGAACATTTTTCGTTTACTCGCCTAAACATAGTGATATTTTAAAATTGTTTAAACTTTTTAAGTTTACCCTAGGTACAATTTTTTACGTTTAGTTAAAGTTTGATTCTACCAATTAAATTAGGTGAGATTTGGTCTCAGGTCGTCTTTCAACTTGAAACACGATTTTGCGTTATTAGAGTCTGAAACGAACATTTTTCTTTTTTCCGCCTAAACATAGTGATATTTTAAAATTGTTTAAACTTTTTAAGTTTACCCTAGATACAATCTTTACGTTTAGTAACAGTTTGTTTCTATCATCTAATTTAGGTGAGATATGGTCCCAAGTAGTTTTTGAACTTGAAACACGATTTTTGCGTTATTAGAGTCTGAAACGAACATTTTTCGTTTACTCGCCTAAACATAGTGATATTTTAAAATTGTTGAAACTTTTCAACTTTACCGTAGGTACAAACTTTATGGTTAGTTAAAGTTTGATTCTACTATTTAATTTAGGTGAGATATGGTCCCAAGTCGTTTTTTAACTTGAAACACGATTTCTGCGTTATTAGAGTCTGAAACGAACATTTTTCGTTTACTCGCCTAAACATAGTGATATTTTATAATTGTTGAAACTTTTCAACTTTACCGTAGGTACAAACTTTATGGTTAGTTAAAGTTTGATTCTACTATTTAATTTAGGTGAGATATGGTCACAAGTCGTTTTTGAACTTGGAACACGATTTCTGCGTTATTAGAGTCTGAAACGAACATTCTACCATTTAATTTAGGCAAACATAGTGATATTTTAAAATTGTTTAAACTTTTCAATTTTACCCTAAGTACAATTTTTTACGTTTAGTTAAAGTTTGATTCTACCAATTAAATTAGGTGAGATTTGGTCTCAGGTCGTCTTTCAACTTGAAACACGATTTCTGCGGTATTAGAGTCTGAAACGAACATTTTTCTTTTATCCGCCTAAACATAGTGATATTTTAAAATTGTTTAAACTTTTCAATTTTACCCTAGGTACAATTTTTTACGTTTAGTTAAAGTTTGATTCTACCAATTAAATTAGGTGAGATCGTCTTACAACTTGAAACACGATTTCTGCGTTATTAGAGTCTGAAACGAACATTTTTCGTTTACTCGCCTAAACATAGTGATATTTTATAATTGTTGAAACTTTTCAACTTTACCGTAGGTACAAACTTTATGGTTAGTTAAAGTTTTATTCTACTATTTAATTTAGGTGAGATATGGTCGCAAGTCGTTTTTGAACTTGAAACATGATTTCTGCGTTATTAGAGTCTGAAACGAACATTTTTTGTTTACTCGCCTAAACATAGTGATATTTTAAAATTATTTAAACTTTTTAAGTTTACCCTAGGTACAAACTTTACGTTTAGTAAAAGTTTATTCTACCATTTAATTTAGCTGAGATATGGTCCTACGTAGTTTTTGAACTTGAAACACGATTTCTGCCTTATTAGAGCTAAAAACGAACATTTTTCGTATACTTGCCTAACCTAGTGATATTTTAAAATTGTTTAAACTTTTTAACTTCACCCTAGGTACAAACTTTATGGTTAGTTAAAGTTTGATTCTACTATTTAATTTAGGTGAGATATGGTCCCAAGTCGTTTTTGAACTTGGAACACTATTTCTGCGTTATTAGAGTCTGAAACGAACATTTTTCGTTTACTCGCCTAAACATAGTGATATTTTATAATTGTTGAAACTTTTCAACTTTACAGTAGGTACAAACTTTATGGTTAGTTAAAATTTGATTTTACTATTTAATTTAGGTGAGATATGGTCCCAAGTCGTTTTTGAACTTGAAACACGATTTCTGCGTTATTAGGTCAGAAACGAACATTTTTCGTTTACTCGCCTAAACATTGTGATATTTTAAAATTGTTTAAAGTTTTTAAGTTTACCCTAGATACAATTTTTACGTTTAGTAAAAGTTTGTTTCTATCATCTAATTTAGGTGAGATATGGTCCCAAGTCGTTTTTGAACTTGAAACACGATTTCTGCGTTATTAGAGTCTGAAACGAACATTTTTCTTTTATCCGCCTACACATAGTGATATTTTAAAATTGTTTAAACTTTTCAATTTTACCCTAGGTACAATTTTTTACGTGTAGTTAAAGTTTGATTCTGCCCATTAAATTAGGTGAGATGGTCTTTCAACTTGAAACACGATTTCTGCGTTATTAGAGTCTGAAAAGAACATTTTTCGTTTACTCGCCTAAACATAGTGATATTTTATAATTGTTGAAACTTTTTAACTTTACCGTAGGTACAAACTTTATGGTTAGGTAAAGTTTGATTCTACTATTTAATTTAGGTGAGATATGGTCGCAAGTCGTTTTTGAACTTGAAACACGATTTCTGCGTTATTAGAGTCTGAAACGAACATTTTTCGTTTACTCGCCTAAACATAGTGATATTTTATAATTGTTGAAACTTTTCAACTTTACAGTAGGTACAAACTTTATGGTTAGTTAAAGTTTGATTCTACTATTTAATTTAGGTGAGATATGGTCCCAAGTCGTTTTTGACCTTGAAACACGATTTCTGCGTTATTAGGGTCTGGAACGAACATTTTCTTTTATCCGCCTAAATTTAGTGATATTTTAAAATTGTTTAAACTTTTTAAGTTTACCCTAGATACAATCTTTACGTTTAGTAAAAGTTTGTTTCTATCATCTAATTTAGGTGAGATATGGTCCCAAGTCGTTTTTGAACGTGAAACACGATTTTTGCGTTATTAGAGTCTGAAACGAACATTTTTCGTTTACTCGCCTAAACATAGTGATATTTTATAATTGTTGAAACTTTTCAACTTTACCGTAGGTACAAACTTTATGGTTAGTTAAAGTTTGATTCTACTATTTAATTTAGGTGAGATATGGTCCCAAGTCGTTTTTGACCTTGAAACACGATTTCTGCGTTTTTAGGGTCTGGAACGAACATTTTTCTTTTATCCGCCTAAATTTAGTGATATTTTAAAATTGTTTAAACTTTTTAGTTTACCCTAGATACAATCTTTACGTTTAGTAAAAGTTTGTTTCTATCATCTAATTTAGGTGAGATATGGTCCCAAGTCGTTTTTGAACGTGAAACACGATTTTTGCGTTATTAGAGTCTGAAACGAACATTTTTCGTTTACTCGCCTAAACATAGTGATATTTTAAAATTGTTTAAACTTTTTAAGTTTACCCTAGATACAATCTTTACGTTTAGTAAAAGTTTGTTTCTATCATTTAATTTAGGTAAGATATGGTCCCAAGTCATTTTTGAACTTGAAGCACGATTTTTGCGTTATTAGAGTCTGAAACGAACATTTTCCGTTTACTCGCCTAAACATAGTGATATTTTATAATTGTTGAAACTTTTCAACTTTACCGTAGGTGCAAACTTTATGGTTAGTTAAAGTTTGATTCTACTATTTAATTTAGGTGAGATATGGTCCCAAGTCGTTTTTGAACTTGAAACACGATTTCTGCGTTATTAGAGTCTGAAACGAACATTTTTCGTTTACTCGCCTAAACATAGTGATATTTTAAAATTGTTTAAACTTTTTAAGTTTACCCTAGATACAATCTTTACGTTTAGTAAAAGTTTGTTTCTATCATTTAATTTAGGTGAGATATGGTCCCAAGTCATTTTTGAACTTGAAACACGATTTTTGCGTTATTAGAGTCTGAAACGAACATTTTCCGTTTACTCGCCTAAACATAGTGATATTTTATAATTATTGAAACTTTTCAACTTTACCGTAGGTACAAACTTTATGGTTAGTTACAGTTTGATTCTACTATTTAATTTAGGTGAGATATGTTCCCAAGTCGTTTTTGAACTTGAAACACGATTTCTGCGTTATTAGAGTATGAAACGAACATTTTTCGTTTACTCGCCTAAACATAGTGATATTTTAAAATTGTTTAAACTTTTTAAGTTTACCCTAGGTACAATTTTTTACCTTTAGTTAAAGTTTGATTCTACCAATTAAATTAGGTGAGATTTGGTCTCAGGTCGTCTTTCAACTTGAAACACGATTTCTGCGTTATTAGAGTCTGAAACGAACATTTTTCGTTTACTCGCCTAAACATAGTGATATTTTATAATTGTTGAACCTTTTCAACTTTACCGTAGGTACAAACTTTATGGTTAGTTAAAGTTTGATTCTACTATTTAATTTAGGTGAGATATGGTCCCAAGTCGTTTTTGAACTTGAAACACGATTTTTGCGTTATTAGAGTCTGAAACGAACATTTTTCGTTTACTCGCCTAAACATAGTGATATCTTATAATTGTTGAAACTTTTCAACTTTACCGTAGGTACAAACTTTATGGTTAGTTAAAGTTTGATTCTACTATTTAATTTAGGTGAGATATGGTCCCAAGTCGTTTTTGAACTTGAAACACGATTTCTGCGTTATTAGAGTCTGAAACGAACATTTTTCTTTTATCCGCCTAAACATAGTGATATTTTAAAATTGTTTAAACTTTTTAATTTTACCCTAGATACAATTTTTTACGTTTGGTTAAAGTTTGATTCTACCAATTAAATTAGGTGAGATTTGGTGTCAGGTCGTCTTTCAACTTGAAACACGATTTCTGCGTTATTAGAGTCTGAAACGAACATTTTTCTTTTATCCGCCTAAACATAGTGATATTTTAAAATTGTTTAAATTTTCAATTTTACCCTAGGTACAAACTTTATGGTTAGTTAAAGTTTGATTCTACCATTTAACTTATTTGAGATATGGGCTCAAGTCGTTTTAAACTTGAAACACAATTTCTGCGTTATTAGAGTCTGAAACGAACATTTTTCGTTTACTCGCCTAAACATAGTGATATTTTAAAATTGTTTAAACTTTTTAAGTTTACCCTAGATACAATCTTTACGTTTAGTAAAAGTTTGTTTCTATCATCTAATTTAGGTGAGATTTGGTCCCAAGTCGTTTTTGAACTTGAAACACGATTTTCTGCGATATTAGAATCTGAAGCGAACTATTGTCGATTACTCGCCTAAAAATAGTCATATTTAAATTTTGTTTAAACTTTTTAACTTTAACCTAGCTACAAACTTTACGTTTTGTTAATTTTGATTCTACCATTTAAATTAGATGAGATATGGTCTCTAGTCGTTTTTCAACTTGAAACACGATTTCTGCGTTATAAGAGTCTGAAACGAACATTTTTCGTTTACTCGCCTAAACATAGTGATATTTTATAATTGTTGAAACTTTTCAATTTTACCGTAGGTACAAACTTTACGTTTAGTAAAAGTTTATTCTACCATTTAATTAGGTGAGATATGGTCCTAAGTAGTTTTTGAACTTGAAACACGATTTCTGCGTTATTTGAGTCTGAAACGAACATTTTTCTTTTATCCGCCTAAACATAGTGATATTTTAAAATTGTTTAAACTTTTCAATTTTACCGTAGGTACAAACTTTACGTTTAGTAAAAGTTTATTCTACCATTTAATTAGGTGAGATATGGTCCTAAGTAGTTTTTGAACTTGAAACACGATTTCTGCGTTATTAGAGTCTGAACCGAACATTTTTCTTTTATCCGCCTAAACATAGTGATATTTTAAAATTGTTTAAACTTTTCAATTTTACCCTAGGTAAAATTTTTTACGTTTAGTTAAAGTTTGATTCTACCAATTAAATTAGGTGAGATTTGGTCTCAGGTCGTCTTTCAACTTGAAACACGATTTCTGCGTTATTAGAGTCTGAACCGAACATTTTTCTTTTATCCGCCTAAACATAGTGATATTTTAAAATTGTTTAAACTTTTCAATTTTACCCTAGGTACAATTTTTTACGTTTAGTTAAAGTTTGATTCTACCAATTAAATTAGGTGAGATCGTCTTTCAACTTGAAACATGATTTCTGCGTTTTAGAGTCTGAAACGAACATTTTTCTTTTGTCCGCCTAAATTTAGTGATATTTTAAAATTGTTTAAACTTTTTAATTTTACCCTATATACAATTTTTTACGTTTAGTTAAAGTTTGATTCTACCAATTAAATTAGGTGAGATTTGGTCTCAGGTCGTCTTTCAACTTGAAACACGATTTCTGCGTTATTAGAGTCTGAAACGAACATTTTTCGTTTACTCGCCTAAACATAGTGATATTTTAAAATTGTTTAAACTTTTTAAGTTTACCCTAGATACAATCTTTACGTTTAGTAAAAGTTTGTTTCTATCATCTAATTTAGGTGAGATATGGTCCCAAGTCATTTTTGAACTTGAAACACGATTTTTGCGTTATTAGAGTCTGAAACGAACATTTTTCGTTTACTCGCCTAAACATAGTGATATTTTATAATTGTTGAAACTTTTTAAGTTTACCCTAGATACAATCTTTACGTTTAGTAAAAGTTTGTTTCTATCATCTAATTTAGGTGAGATATGGTCCCAAGTCATTTTTGAACTTGAAACACGATTTCTGCGTTATTAGAGTCTGCAACGAACATTTTTCGTTTACTCGCCTAAACATAGTGATATTTTATAATTGTTGAAACTTTTTAAGTTTACCCTAGATACAATCTTTACGTTTAGTAAAAGTTTGTTTCTATCATCTAATTTAGGTGAGATATGGTCCCAAGTCATTTTTGAACTTGAAACACGATTTTTGCGTTATTAGAGTCTGAAACGAACATTTTTCGTTTACTCGCCTAAACATAGTGATATTTTATAATTGTTGAAACTTTTCAACTTTACCGTAGGTACAAACTTTATGGTTAGTTAAAGTTTGATTCTACTATTTAATTTAGGTGAGATATGGTCCCAAGTCGTTTTAGAACTTGAAACACGATTTCTGCGTTATTAGAGTCTGGAACGAACATTTTTCTTTTATCCGCCTAAATTTAGTGATATTTTAAAATTGTTTAAACTTTTTAATTTTACCCTAGATACAATTTTTTACGTTTAGTTAAAGTTTGATTCTACCAATTAAATTAGGTGAGATTTGGTCTCAGGTCGTCTTTCAACTTGAAACACGATTTCTGCGTTATTAGAGTCTGAAACGAACATTTTTCGTTTACTCGCCTAAACATAGTGATATTTTATAATTGTTGAAACTTTTCAACTTTACCGTAGGTACAATCTTTACGTTTAGTAAAAGTTTGTTTCTATCATCTAATTTAGGTGAGATTTGGTCCCAAGTCGTTTTTGAACTTGAAACACGATTTTTGCATTATTAGAGTCTGAAACGAACATTTTTCGCCTAAACATAGTGTTATTTTATAATTGTTGAAACTTTTCAACTTTACCGTAGGTACAAACTTTATGGTTAGTTAGTTTGATTCTACTATTTAATTTAGGTGAGAAATGGTCCCAAGTCGTTTTTGAACTTGAAACACTATTTCTGCGTTATTAGAGTCTGAAACGAACTTTTTTCTTTTATCCGCCTAAACATAGTGATATTTTAAAATTGTTTAAACTTTTCAATTTTACCCTAGGTACAAACTTGATGGTTAGTTAAAGTTTGATTCTACCATTTAATTTAGGTGAGGTTTGGTCCCATCGTTTTTGAACTTGAAACACGATTTTCTGCGATATTAGAATCTGAAGCGAACTATTGTCGATTACTCGCCTAAAAATAGTTATATTTAAATTTTGTTTAAACTTTTTAACTTTAACCTAGCTACAAAATTTACGTTTTGTTAATTTTGATTCTACCATTTAAATTAGATGAGATATGGTCTCAAGTCGTTTTTCAACTTGAAACACGATTTCTGCGTTATAAGAGTCTGAAACGAACATTTTTCGTTTACTCGCCTAAACATAGTGATATTTTATAATTGTTGAAACTTTTTAATTTTACCGTAGGTACAAACTTTACGTTTAGTAAAAGTTTATTCTACAATTTAATTAGGTGAGATATGGTCCTAAGTAGTTTTTGAACTTGAAACACGATTTCTGCGTTATTTGAGTCTGAAACGAACATTTTTCTTTTATCCGCCTAAACATAGTGATATTTTAAAATTGATAAACTTTTCAATTTTACCCTAGGTACAATTTTTTACGTTTAGTTAAAGTTTGATTCTACCAATTAAATTAGGTGAGATTTGGTCTCAGGTCGTCTTTCAACTTGAAACACGATTTCTGAGTTATTAGAGTCTGCAACGAACATTTTTCGTTTACTTGCCTAAACATAGTGAAATTTTATAATTGTTGAAACTTTTCAACTCTACCGTAGGTACAAACTTTATGGTTAGTTAAAGTTTGATTCTACTATTTAATTTAGGTGAGATATGGTCCCAAGTCGTTTTTGAACTTGAAACACGATTTTTGCGGTATTAGAGTCTGAAACGAACATTTTTCGTTTACTCGCCTAAACATAGTGATATTTTATAATTGTTGAAACTTTTCAACTTTACCGTAGGTACAAACTTTATGGTTAGTTAAAGTTTGATTCTACTATTTAGTTTAGGTGAGATATGGTCCCAAGTCGTTTTTGAACTTGAAACCCGATTTCTGCGTTATTAGAGTCTGAAACGAACATTTTTCTTTTATCCGCCTAAACATAGTGATATTTTAAAATTGTTTAAACTTTTCAATTTTACCCTAGGTACAATTTTTTACATTTAGTTAAAGTTTGATTCTACCAATTAAATTAGGTGAGATTTGGTCTCAGGTCGTCTTTCAACTTGAAACACGATTTCTGCGTTATTAGAGTCTGAAACGAACATTTTTCTTTTATCCGCCTAAACATAGTGATATTTTAAAATTGTTTAAACTTTTCAATTTTACCCTAGGTACAATTTTTTACGTTTAGTTAAAGTTTGATTCTACCAACTAAATTAGGTGAGATTTGGTCTCAGGTCTTCTCTCAACTTGAAACACGATTTCTGCGTTATTAGAGTCTGAAACGAACATTTTTCGTTTACTCGCCTAAACATAGTGATATTTTATAATTGTTGAAACTTTTCAACTTTACCGTAGGTACAAACTTTATGGTTAGTTAAAGTTTGATTCTACTATTTAATGTAGGTGAGATATGGTCCCAAGTCGTTTTTGAACTTGAAACACGATTTCTGCGTTATTAGAGTCTGAAACGAACATTTTTCTATTATCCGCCTAAACATAGTGATATTTTAAAATTGTTTAAACTTTTCAATTTTACCCTAGGTACAATTTTTTACATTTAGTTAAAGTTTGATTCTACCAATTAAATTAGGTGAGATTTGGTCTCAGGTCGTCTTTCAACTTGAAACACGATTTCTGCGTTATTAGAGTCTAAAACGAACATTTTTCGTTTACTCGCCTAAACATAGTGATATTTTAAAATTGTTTAAACTTTTCAATTTTACCCTAGGTACAAACTTTATGGTTAGTTAAAGTTTGATTCTACCATTTAAATTATTTGAGATATGGGCTCAAGTCGTTTTAAACTTGAAACACACTTTCTGCGTTATTAGAGTCTGAAACGAACATTTTTCGTTTACTCGCCTAAACATAGTGATATTTTAAAATTGTTTAGACTTTTAACTTTACCCTAGGTACAATCTTTACGGTTAGTAAAAGTTTGATTCTACCAATTAAATTAGGTGAGATTTGGTCTCAGGTCGTCTTTCAACTTGAAATACGATATCTGCGTTATTAGAGTCTGAAACGAACATTTTTCTTTTATCCGCCTAAACATAGTGATATTTTAAAATTGTTTAAACTTTTCAATTTTACCCTAGGTACAATTTTTTACGTTTAGTTAAAGTTTGATTCTACCAACTAAATTAGGTGAGATTTGGTCTCAGGTCTTCTCTCAACTTGAAACACGATTTCTGCGTTATTAGAGTCTGAAACGAACATTTTTCTTTTATCCGCCTAAACATAGTGATATTTTAAAATTGTTTAAACTTTTCAATTTTACCCTAGGTACAATTTTTTACATTTAGTTAAAGTTTGATTCTACCAATTAAATTAGGTGAGATTTGGTCTCAGGTCGTCTTTCAACTTGAAACACGATTTCTGCGTTATTAGAGTCTGATACGAACATTTTTCTTTTACTTGCCTAAACATAGTGATATTTTATAATTGTTGAAACTTTTCAACTTTACCGTAGGTACAAACTTTATGGTTAGTTAAAGTTTGATTCTACTATTTAATTTCGGTGAGATATGGTCCCAAGTCGTTTTTGAACTTGGTAAACACGATTTCTGCGTTATTAGAGTCTGAAACGAACATTTTTCTTTTATCCGCCTAAACATAGTGATATTTTAAAATTGTTTAAACTTTTCAATTTTACCCTAGGTACAATTTTTTACCTTTAGTTAAAGTTTGATTCTACCAATTAAATTAGGTGAGATTTGGTCTCAGGTCGTCTTTCAACTTGAAACACGATTTCTACGTTATTAGAGTCTGAAACGAACATTTTTCGTTTACTCGCCTAAACATAGTGATATTTTATAATTGTTGAACCTTTTCAACTTTACCGTAGGTACAAACTTTATGGTTAGTTAAAGTTTGATTCTACTATTTAATTTAGGTGAGATATGGTCCCAAGTCGTTTTTGAACTTGAAACACGATTTTTGCGTTATTAGAGTGTGAAACGAACATTTTTCGTTTACTCGCCTAAACATAGTGATATCTTATAATTGTTGAAACTTTTCAACTTTACCGTAGGTACAAACTTTATGGTTAGTTAAAGTTTGATTCTACTATTTAATTTAGGTGAGATATGGTCCCAAGTCGTTTTTGAACTTGAAACACGATTTCTGCGTTATTAGAGTCTGAAACGAACATTTTTCTTTTATCCGCCTAAACATAGTGATATTTTAAAATTGTTTAAACTTTTCAATTTTACCCTAGGTACAATTTTTTACGTTTAGTTAAAGTTTGATTCTACGAATTAAATTAGGTGAGATTTGGTCTCAGGTCGTCTTTCAACTTGAAACACGATTTCTGCGTTATTAGAGTCTGAAACGAACATTTTTCGTTTACTCGCCTAAACATAGTGATATTTTATAATTGTTGAAACTTTTCAACTTTACCGTAGGTACAAACTTTATGGTTAGTTAAAGTTTGATTCTACTATTTAGTTTAGGTGAGATATGGTCCCAAGTCGTTTTTGAACATGAAACACGATTTCTGCGTTATTAGAGTCTGAAACGAACATTTTTCTTTTATCCGCCTAAACATAGTGATATTTTAAAATTGTTTACACTTTTCAATTTTACCCTAGGTACAATTTTTTACGTTTAGTTAAAGTTTGATTCTACGAATTAAATTAGGTGAGATTTGGTCTCAGGTCGTCTTTCAACTTGAAACACGATTTCTGCGTTATTAGAGTCTGAAACGAACATTTTTCGTTTACTCGCCTAAACATAGTGATATTTTATAATTGTTGAAACTTTTCAACTTTACCGTAGGTACAAACTTTATGGTTAGTTAAAGTTTGATTCTACTATTTAGTTTAGGTGAGATATGGTCCCAAGTCGTTTTTGAACTTGAAACACAATTTCTGCGTTATTAGAGTCTGAAACGAACATTTTTCTTTTATCCGCCTAAACATAGTGATATTTTAAAATTGTTTAAACTTTTCAATTTTACCCTAGGTACAATTTTTTACATTTAGTTAAAGTTTGATTCTACCAATTAAATTAGGTGAGATTTGGTCTCAGGTCGTCTTTCAACTTGAAACACGATTTCTGCGTTATTAGAGTCTGAAACGAACATTTTTCTTTTACTCGCCTAAACATAGTGATATTTTATAATTGTTGAAACTTTTCAACTTTACCGTAGGTACAAACTTTATGGTTAGTTAAAGTTTGATTCTACTATTTAATTTAGGTGAGATATGGTCCCAAGTCGTTTTTGAACTTGGTAAACACGATTTCTGCGTTATTAGAGTCTGAAACGAACATTTTTCTTTTATCCGCCTAAACATATTGATATTTTAAAATTGTTTAAACTTTTCAATTTTACCCTAGGTACAATTGTTTACCTTTAGTTAAAGTTTGATTCTACCAATTAAATTAGGTGAGTTTTGGTCTCAGGTCGTCTTTCAACTTGAAACACGATTTCTGCGTTATTAGAGTCTGAAACGAACATTTTTCGTTTACTCGCCTAAACATAGTGATATTTTATAATTGTTGAAACTTTTCAACTTTACCGTAGGTACAAACTTTATGGTTAGTTAAAGTTTGATTCTACTATTTAGTTTAGGTGAGATATGGTCCCAAGTCGTTTTTGAACTTGAAACACAATTTCTGCGTTATTAGAGTCTGAAACGAACATTTTTCTTTTATCCGCCTAAACATAGTGATATTTTAAAATTGTTTAAACTTTTCAATTTTACCCTAGGTACAATTTTTTACGTTTAGTTAAAGTTGATTCTACGAATTAAATTAGGTGAGATTTGGTCTCAGGTCGTCTTTCAACTTGAAACACGATTTTTCCGTTATTAGAGTCTGAAACGAACATTTTTCGTTTACTCGCCTAAACATAGTGATATTTTATAATTGTTGAAACTTTTCAACTTTACCGTTGGTACAAACTTTATGGTTAGTTAAAGTTTGATTCTACTATTTAATTTAGGTGAGATATGGTCCCAAGTCGTTTTTGAACTTGAAACACGATTTTTGCGTTATTAGAGTCTGAAACGAACATTTTTCCTTTACTCGCCTAAACATAGTGATATTTTATAATTGTTGAAACTTTTCAACTTTACCGTAGGTACAAACTTTATGGTTAGTTAAAGTTTGATTCTACTATTTAATTTAGGTGAGATATGATCCTAAGTCGTTTTTGAACTTGAAACACGATTTCTGCGTTATTAGAGTCTGAAACGAACATTTTTCTTTTACCCGCCTAAAAATAGTGATATTTTAAAATTGTTTAAACTTTTTAATTTTACCCTTGATACAATTTTTTACGTTTAGTTAAAGTTTGATTCTACCAATTAAATTAGGTGAGATTTGGTCCCAGGACGTCTTTCAACTTAAAACACGATTTCTGCGTTATTAGAGTCTAAAACGAACATTTTTCGTTTACTCGCCTAAACATAGTGATATTTTAAAATTGTTTAAACTTTTCAATTTTACCCTAGGTACAAACTTTATGGTTAGTTAAAGTTTGATTCTACCATTTTAATTATTTGAGATATGGGCTCAAGTCGTTTTAAACTTGAAACACAATTTCTGCGTTATTAGAGTCTGAAACGAACATTTTTCGTTTACTCGCCTAAACATAGTGATATTTTAAAATTGTTTAGACTTTTAACTTTACCCTAGGTACAATCTTTACGGTTAGTAAAAGTTTGATTCTACCAATTAAATTAGGTGAGATTTGGTCTCAGGTCGTCTTTCAACTTGAAACACGATTTCTGCGTTATTAGAGTCTGAAACGAACATTTTTCATTTATCCGCCTAAACATAGTGATATTTTAAAATTGTTTAAACTTTTCAATTTTACCCTAGGTACAATTTTTTACGTTTAGTTAAAGTTTGATTCTACCAACTAAATTAGGTGAGATTTGGTCTCAGGTCTTCTCTCAACTTGAAACACGATTTCTGCGTTATTAGAGTCTAAAACGAACATTTTTCTTTTATCCGCCTAAACATAGTGATATTTTATAATTGTTGAAACTTTTCAACTTTACCGTAGGTACAAACTTTATGGTTAGTTAAAGTTTGATTCTACTATTTAGTGTAGGTGAGATATGGTCCCAAGTCGTTTTTGAACTTGAAACACGATTTCTGCGTTATTAGAGTCTGAAACGAACATTTATCTTTTACCCGCCTAAACATAGTGATATTTCAAAATTGTTTAAACTTTTTAATTTTACCCTAGATACAATTTTTTACGTTTAGTTAAAGTTTGATTCTACCAATTAAATTAGGTGAGATTTGATCTCAGGTCGTCTTTCAACTTAAAACACGATTTCTGCGTTATTAGAGTCTAAAACGAACATTTTTCGTTTACTCGCCTAAACATAGTGATATTTTAAAATTGTTTAAACTTTTCAATTTTACCCTAGATACAATTTTTTACGTTTAGTTAAAGTTTGATTCTACCAATTAAATTAGGTGAGATTTGGTCTCAGGTCGTCTTTCAACTTAAAACACGATTTCTGCGTTATTAGAGTCTAAAACGAACATTTTTCGTTTACTCGCCTAAACATAGTGATATTTTAAAATTGTTTAAACTTTTCAATTTTACCCTAGGTACAAACTTTATGGTTAGTTAAAAATTGATTCTACCATTTAAATTATTTGAGATATGGGCTCAAGTCGTTTTAAACTTGAAACACAATTTCTGCCTTATTAGAGTCTGAAACGAACATTTTTCGTTTACTCGCCTAAACATAGTGATATTTTAAAATTGTTTAGACTTTTAACTTTACCCTAGGTACAATCTTTACGGTTAGTAAAAGTTTGATTCTACCAATTAAATTAGGTGAGATTTGGTCTCAGGTCGTCTTTCAACTTGAAACACGATTTCTGCGTTATTAGAGTCTGAAACGAACATTTTTCTTTTATACGCCTAAACATAGTGATATTTTAAAATTGTTTAAACTTTTCAATTTTACCCTAGGTACAATTTTTTACGTTTAGTTAAAGTTTGATTCTACCAACTAAATTAGGTGAGATTTGGTCTCAGGTCTTCTCTCAACTTGAAACACGATTTCTGCGTTATTAGAGTCTGAAACGAACATTTTTCTTTTATCCGCCTAAACATAGTGATATTTTAAAATAGTTTAAACTTTTCAATTTTACCCTAGGTACAATTTTTTACATTTAGTTAAAGTTTGATTCTTCCAATTAAATTAGGTGAGATTTGGTCTCAGGTCGTCTTTCAACTTGAAACACGATTTCTGCGTTATTAGAGTCTGAAACGAACATTTTTCTTTTACTCGCCTAAACATAGTGATATTTTATAATTGTTGAAACTTTTCAACTTTACCGTTGGTACAAACTTTATGGTTAGTTAAAGTTTGATTCTACTATTTAATTTAGGTGAGATATCTTCCCAAGTCGTTTTTGAACTTGGTAAACACGATTTCTGCGTTATTAGAGTCTGAAACGATCATTTTTCTTTTATCCGCCTAAACATAGTGATATTTTAAAATTGTTTAAACTTTTCAATTTTACCCTAGGTATAATTTTTTACCTTTATTACAGTTTGATTCTACCAATTAAATTAGGTGAGATTTGGTCTCAGGTCGTCTTTCAACTTGAAACACGATTTCTGCGTTATTAGAGTCTGAAACGAACATTTTTCGTTTACTCGCCTAAACATAGTGATATTTTATAATTGTTGAAACTTTTCAACTTTACCGTAGGTACAAACTTTATGGTTAGTTAAAGTTTGATTCTACTATTTAGTTTAGGTGAGATATGGTCCCAAGTCGTTTTTGAACATGAAACACGATTTCTGCGTTATTAGAGTCTGAAACGAACATTTTTCTTTTATCCGCCTAAACATAGTGATATTTTAAAATTGTTTACACTTTTCAATTTTACCCTAGGTACAATTTTTTACGTTTAGTTAAAGTTTGATTCTACGAATTAAATTAGGTGAGATTTGGTCTCAGGTCGTCTTTCAACTTGAAACACGATTTCTGCGTTATTAGAGTCTGAAACGAACATTTTTCGTTTACTCGCCTAAACATAGTGATATTTTATAATTGTTGAAACTTTTCAACTTTACCGTAGGTACAAACTTTATGGTTAGTTAAAGTTTGATTCTACTATTTAATTTAGGTGAGATATGGGTCCCAAGTCGTTTTTGAACTTGAAACACGATTTTTCCGTTATTAGAGTCTGAAACGAACATTTTTCGTTTACTCGCCTAAACATAGTGATATTTTATAATTGTTGAAACTTTTCAACTTTACCGTAGGTACAAACTTTATGGTTAGTTAAAGTTTGATTCTACTATTTAGTTTAGGTGAGATATGGTCCCAAGTCGTTTTTGAACTTGAAACACGATTTCTGCGTTATTAGAGTCTGAAACGAACATTTTTCTTTTATCCGCCTAAACATAGTGATATTTTAAAATTGTTTAAACTTTTCAATTTTACCCTAGGTACAATTTTTTACGTTTAGTTAAAGTTTGATTCTACGAATTAAATTAGGTGAGATTTGGTCTCAGGTCGTCTTTCAACTTGAAACACGATTTCTGCGTTATTAGAGTCTGAAACGAACATTTTTCGTTTACTCGCCTAAACATAGTGATATTTTATAATTGTTGAAACTTTTCAACTTTACCGTAGGTACAAACTTTATGGTTAGTTAAAGTTTGATTCTACTATTTAGTTTAGGTGAGATATGGTCCCAAGTCGTTTTTGAACTTGAAACACGATTTCTGCGTTATTAGAGTCTGAAACGAACATTTTTCTTTTATCCGCCTAAACATAGTGATATTTTAAAATTGTTTAAACTTTTCAATTTTACCCTAGGTACAATTTTTTACCTTTAGTTAAAGTTTGATTCTACCAATTAAATTAGGTGAGATTTGGTCTCAGGTCGTCTTTCAACTTAAAACACGATTTCTGCGTTATTAGAGTCTGAAACGAACATTTTTCTTTTATCCGCCTAAACATAGTGATATTTTAAAATTGTTTAAACTTTTTAATTTTACCCTAGATACAATTTTTTACGTTTAGTTAAAGTTTGATTCTACCAATTAAATTAGGTGAGATTTGGTCCCAGGTCGTCTTTCAACTTAAAACACGATTTCTGCGTTATTAGAGTCTAAAACGAACATTTTTCGTTTACTCGCCTAAACATAGTGATATTTTAAAATTGTTTAAACTTTTCAATTTTACCCTAGGTACAAACTTTATGGTTAGTTAAAGTTTGATTCTACCATTTAAATTATTTGAGATATGGGCTCAAGTCGTTTTAAACTTGAAACACAATTTCTGCGTTATTAGAGTCTGAAACGAACATTTTTCGTTTACTCGCCTAAACATAGTGATATTTTAAAATTGTTTAGACTTTTAACTTTACCCTAGGTACAATCTTTACGGTTAGTAAAAGTTTGATTCTACCAATTAAATTAGGTGAGATTTGGTCTCAGGTCGTCTTTCAACTTGAAACACGATTTCTGCGTTATTAGAGTCTGAAACGAACATTTTTCTTTTATCCGCCTAAACATAGTGATATTTTAAAATTGTTTAAACTTTTCAATTTTACCCTAGGTACAATTTTTTACGTTTAGTTAAAGTTTGATTCTACCAACTAAATTAGGTGAGATTTGGTCTCAGGTCTTCTCTCAACTTGAAACACGATTTCTGCGTTATTAGAGTCTGAAACGAACATTTTTCTTTTATCCGCCTAAACATAGTGATATTTTATAATTGTTGAAACTTTTCAACTTTACCGTAGGTACAATCTTTATGGTTAGTTAAAGTTTGATTCTACTATTTAGTGTATGTGAGATATGGTCCCAAGTCGTTTTTGAACTTGAAACACGATTTCTGCGTTATTAGAGTCTGAAACGAACATTTTTCTTTTACCCGCCTAAACATAGTGATATTTCAAAATTGTTTAAACTTTTTAATTTTACCCTAGATACAATTTTTTACGTTTAGTTAAAGTTTGATTCTACCAATTAAATTAGGTGAGATTTGGTCTCAGGTCGTCTTTCAACTTAAAACACGATTTCTGCGTTATTAGAGTCTAAAACGAACATTTTTCGTTTACTCGCCTAAACATAGTGATATTTTAAAATTGTTTAAACTTTTCAATTTTACCCTAGATACAATTTTTTACGTTTAGTTAAAGTTTGATTCTACCAATTAAATTAGGTGAGATTTGGTCTCAGGTCGTCTTTCAACTTAAAACACGATTTCTGCGTTATTAGAGTCTAAAACGAACATTTTTCGTTTACTCGCCTAAACATAGTGATATTTTAAAATTGTTTAAACTTTTCAATTTTACCCTAGGTACAAACTTTATGGTTAGTTAAAAATTGATTCTACCATTTAAATTATTTGAGATATGGGCTCAAGTCGTTTTAAACTTGAAACACAATTTCTGCCTTATTAGAGTCTGAAACGAACATTTTTCGTTTACTCGCCTAAACATAGTGATATTTTAAAATTGTTTAGACTTTTAACTTTACCCTAGGTACAATCTTTACGGTTAGTAAAAGTTTGATTCTACCAATTAAATTAGGTGAGATTTGGTCTCAGGTCGTCTTTCAACTTGAAACACGATTTCTGCGTTATTAGAGTCTGAAACGAACATTTTTCTTTTATCCGCCTAAACATAGTGATATTTTAAAATTGTTTACACTTTTCAATTTTACCCTAGGTACAATTTTTTACGTTTAGTTAAAGTTTGATTCTACGAATTAAATTAGGTGAGATTTGGTCTCAGGTCGTCTTTCAACTTGAAACACGATTTCTGCGTTATTGGAGTCTGAAACGAACATTTTTCGTTTACTCGCCTAAACATAGTGATATTTTATAATTGTTGAAACTTTTCAACTTTACCGTAGGTACAAACTTTATGGTTAGTTAAAGTTTGATTCTACTATTTAATTTAGGTGAGATATGGGTCCCAAGTCGTTTTTGAACTTGAAACACGATTTTTCCGTTATTAGAGTCTGAAACGAACATTTTTCGTTT
Organism: Pterostichus niger; assembly: GCA_947425015.1. Classification (NCBI taxonomy): domain Eukaryota; kingdom Metazoa; phylum Arthropoda; class Insecta; order Coleoptera; family Carabidae; genus Pterostichus; species Pterostichus niger. The sequence goes on from OX380342.1 coordinate 17,316,816, forward strand.
ACTCGCCTAAACATAGTGATATTTTATAATTGTTGAAACTTTTCAACTTTACCGTAGGTACAAACTTTATGGTTAGTTAAAGTTTGATTCTACTATTTAGTTTAGGTGAGATATGGTCCCAAGTCGTTTTTGAACTTGAAACACGATTTCTGCGTTATTAGAGTCTGAAACGAACATTTTTCTTTTATCCGCCTAAACATAGTGATATTTTAAAATTGTTTAAACTTTTCAATTTTACCCTAGGTACAATTTTTTACGTTTAGTTAAAGTTTGATTCTACGAATTAAATTAGGTGAGATTTGGTCTCAGGTCGTCTTTCAACTTGAAACACGATTTCTGCGTTATTAGAGTCTGAAACGAACATTTTTCGTTTACTCGCCTAAACATAGTGATATTTTATAATTGTTGAAACTTTTCAACTTTACCGTAGGTACAAACTTTATGGTTAGTTAAAGTTTGATTCTACTATTTAGTTTAGGTGAGATATGGTCCCAAGTCGTTTTTGAACTTGAAACACGATTTCTGCGTTATTAGAGTCTGAAACGAACATTTTTCTTTTATCCGCCTAAACATAGTGATATTTTAAAATTGTTTAAACTTTTCAATTTTACCCTAGGTACAATTTTTTACCTTTAGTTAAAGTTTGATTCTACCAATTAAATTAGGTGAGATTTGGTCTCAGGTCGTCTTTCAACTTAAAACACGATTTCTGCGTTATTAGAGTCTGAAACGAACATTTTTCTTTTATCCGCCTAAACATAGTGATATTTTAAAATTGTTTAAACTTTTTAATTTTACCCTAGATACAATTTTTTACGTTTAGTTAAAGTTTGATTCTACCAATTAAATTAGGTGAGATTTGGTCCCAGGTCGTCTTTCAACTTAAAACACGATTTCTGCGTTATTAGAGTCTAAAACGAACATTTTTCGTTTACTCGCCTAAACATAGTGATATTTTAAAATTGTTTAAACTTTTCAATTTTACCCTAGGTACAAACTTTATGGTTAGTTAAAGTTTGATTCTACCATTTAAATTATTTGAGATATGGGCTCAAGTCGTTTTAAACTTGAAACACAATTTCTGCGTTATTAGAGTCTGAAACGAACATTTTTCGTTTACTCGCCTAAACATAGTGATATTTTAAAATTGTTTAGACTTTTAACTTTACCCTAGGTACAATCTTTACGGTTAGTAAAAGTTTGATTCTACCAATTAAATTAGGTGAGATTTGGTCTCAGGTCGTCTTTCAACTTGAAACACGATTTCTGCGTTATTAGAGTCTGAAACGAACATTTTTATTTTATCCGCCTAAACATAGTGATATTTTAAAATTGTTTAAACTTTTCAATTTTACCCTAGGTACAATTTTTTACGTTTAGTTAAAGTTTGATTCTACCAACTAAATTAGGTGAGATTTGGTCTCAGGTCTTCTCTCAACTTGAAACACGATTTCTGCGTTATTAGAGTCTGAAACGAACATTTTTCTTTTATCCGCCTAAACATAGTGATATTTTATAATTGTTGAAACTTTTCAACTTTACCGTAGGTACAATCTTTATGGTTAGTTAAAGTTTGATTCTACTATTTAGTGTATGTGAGATATGGTCCCAAGTCGTTTTTGAACTTGAAACACGATTTCTGCGTTATTAGAGTCTGAAACGAACATTTTTCTTTTACCCGCCTAAACATAGTGATATTTCAAAATTGTTTAAACTTTTTAATTTTACCCTAGATACAATTTTTTACGTTTAGTTAAAGTTTGATTCTACCAATTAAATTAGGTGAGATTTGGTCTCAGGTCGTCTTTCAACTTAAAACACGATTTCTGCGTTATTAGAGTCTAAAACGAACATTTTTCGTTTACTCGCCTAAACATAGTGATATTTTAAAATTGTTTAAACTTTTCAATTTTACCCTAGATACAATTTTTTACGTTTAGTTAAAGTTTGATTCTACCAATTAAATTAGGTGAGATTTGGTCTCAGGTCGTCTTTCAACTTAAAACACGATTTCTGCGTTATTAGAGTCTAAAACGAACATTTTTCGTTTACTCGCCTAAACATAGTGATATTTTAAAATTGTTTAAACTTTTCAATTTTACCCTAGGTACAAACTTTATGGTTAGTTAAAAATTGATTCTACCATTTAAATTATTTGAGATATGGGCTCAAGTCGTTTTAAACTTGAAACACAATTTCTGCCTTATTAGAGTCTGAAACGAACATTTTTCGTTTACTCGCCTAAACATAGTGATATTTTAAAATTGTTTAGACTTTTAACTTTACCCTAGGTACAATCTTTACGGTTAGTAAAAGTTTGATTCTACCAATTAAATTAGGTGAGATTTGGTCTCAGGTCGTCTTTCAACTTGAAACACGATTTCTGCGTTATTAGGGTCTGAAACGAACATTTTTCTTTTATACGCCTAAACATAGTGATATTTTAAAATTGTTTAAACTTTTCAATTTTACCCTAGGTACAATTTTTTACGTTTAGTTAAAGTTTGATTCTACCAACTAAATTAGGTGAGATTTGGTCTCAGGTCTTCTCTCAACTTGAAACACGATTTCTGCGTTATTAGAGTCTGAAACGAACATTTTTCTTTTATCCGCCTAAACATAGTGATATTTTAAAATAGTTTAAACTTTTCAATTTTACCCTAGGTACAATTTTTTACATTTAGTTAAAGTTTGATTCTTCCAATTAAATTAGGTGAGATTTGGTCTCAGGTCGTCTTTCAACTTGAAACACGATTTCTGCGTTATTAGAGTCTGAAACGAACATTTTTCTTTTATCCGCCTAAACATAGTGATATTTTAAAATTGTTTAAACTTTTCAATTTTGCCCTAGGTATAATTTTTTACCTTTATTAAAGTTTGATTCTACCAATTAAATTAGGTGAGATTTGGTCTCAGGTCGTCTTTCAACTTGAAACACGATTTCTGCGTTATTAGAGTCTGAAACGAACATTTTTCGTTTACTCGCCTAAACATAGTGATATTTTATAATTGTTGAAACTTTTCAACTTTACCGTAGGTACAAACTTTATGGTTAGTTAAAGTTTGATTCTACTATTTAGTTTAGGTGAGATATGGTCCCAAGTCGTTTTTGAACTTGAAACACGATTTCTGCGTTATTAGAGTCTGAAACGAACATTTTTCTTTTATCCGCCTAAACATAGTGATATTTTAAAATTGTTTACACTTTTCAATTTTACCCTAGGTACAATTTTTTACGTTTAGTTAAAGTTTGATTCTACGAATTAAATTAGGTGAGATTTGGTCTCAGGTCGTCTTTCAACTTGAAACACGATTTCTGCGTTATTAGAGTCTGAAACGAACATTTTTCGTTTACTCGCCTAAACATAGTGATATTTTATAATTGTTGAAACTTTTCAACTTTACCGTAGGTACAAACTTTATGGTTAGTTAAAGTTTGATTCTACTATTTAATTTAGGTGAGATATGGGTCCCAAGTCGTTTTTGAACTTGAAACACGATTTTTCCGTTATTAGAGTCTGAAACGAACATTTTTCGTTTACTCGCCTAAACATAGTGATATTTTATAATTGTTGAAACTTTTCAACTTTACCGTAGGTACAAACTTTATGGTTAGTTAAAGTTTGATTCTACTATTTAGTTTAGGTGAGATATGGTCCCAAGTCGTTTTTGAACTTGAAACACGATTTCTGCGTTATTAGAGTCTGAAACGAACATTTTTCTTTTATCCGCCTAAACATAGTGATATTTTAAAATTGTTTAAACTTTTCAATTTTACCCTAGGTAAAATTTTTTACGTTTAGTTAAAGTTTGATTCTACGAATTAAATTAGGTGAGATTTGGTCTCAGGTCGTCTTTCAACTTGAAACACGATTTCTGCGTTATTAGAGTCTGAAACGAACATTTTTCGTTTACTCGCCTAAACATAGTGATATTTTATAATTGTTGAAACTTTTCAACTTTACCGTAGGTACAAACTTTATGGTTAGTTAAAGTTTGATTCTACTATTTAGTTTAGGTGAGATATGGTCCCAAGTCGTTTTTGAACTTGAAACACGATTTCTGCGTTATTAGAGTCTGAAACGAACATTTTTCTTTTATCCGCCTAAACATAGTGATATTTTAAAATTGTTTAAACTTTTCAATTTTACCCTAGGTACAATTTTTTACCTTTAGTTAAAGTTTGATTCTACCAATTAAATTAGGTGAGATTTGGTCTCAGGTCGTCTTTCAACTTAAAACACGATTTCTGCGTTATTAGAGTCTAAAACGAACATTTTTCGTTTACTCGCCTAAACATAGTGTTAAAACTTTTCAACTTTACCGTAGGTACAAACTTTATGGTTAGTTAAAGTTTGATTCTACTATTTAGTGTATGTGAGATATGGTCCCAAGTCGTTTTTGAACTTGAAACACGATTTCTGCGTTATTAGAGTCTGAAACGAACATTTTTCTTTTATCCGCCTAAACATAGTGATATTTTAAAATTGTTTAAACTTTTCAATTTTACCCTAGGTACAATTTTTTACGTTTAGTTAAAGTTTGATTCTACCAATTAAATTAGGTGAGATTTGGTCTCAGGTCGTCTTTCAACTTGAAACACGATTTCTGCGTTATTAGAGTCTGAAACGAACATTTTTCTTTTATCCGCCTAAACATAGTGATATTTTAAAATTGTTGAAACTTTTCAACTTTACCGTAGGTTCAAACTTTATGGTTAGTTAAAGTTTGATTCTACTATTTAATATAGGTGAGATATGGTCCCAAGTCGTTTTTGAACATGAAACACGATTTTTCGTTATTAGAGTCTGAAACGAACATTTTTCTTTTACCCGCCTAAACATAGTGATATTTTATAATTGTTGAAACTTTTCAACTTTACCGTAGGTACAAACTTTATGGTTAGTTAAAGTTTGATTCTACTATTTAATTTAGGTGAGATATGGTCCCAAGTCGTTTTTGAACTTGAAACACGATTTCTGCGTTATTAGAGTCTGAAACGAACATTTTTCTTTTATCCGCCTAAACATAGTGATATTTTAAAATTGTTTAGACTTTTAACTTTACCCTAGGTACAATCTTTACGGTTAGTAAAAGTTTGATTCTACCAATTAAATTAGGTGAGATTTGGTCTCAGGTCGTCTTTCAACTTGAAACACGATTTCTGCGTTATTAGAGTCTGAAACGAACATTTTTCTTTTATCCGCCTAAACATAGTGATATTTTAAAATTGTTTAAACTTTTCAATTTTACCCTAGGTACAATTTTTTACGTTTAGTTAAAGTTTGATTCTACCAACTAAATTAGGTGAGATTTGGTCTCAGGTCTTCTCTCAACTTGAAACACGATTTCTGCGTTATTAGTGTCTGAAACGAACATTTTTCTATTATCCGCCTAAACATAGTGATATTTTAAAATTGTTTAAACTTTTCAATTTTACCCTAGGTACAATTTTTTACATTTAGTTAAAGTTTGATTCTACCAATTAAATTAGGTGAGATTTGGTCTCAGGTCGTCTTTCAACTTGAAACACGATTTCTGCGTTATTAGAGTCTGAAACGAACATTTTTCTTTTACTCGCCTAAACATAGTGATATTTTATAATTGTTGAAACTTTTCAACTTTACCGTAGGTACAAACTTTATGGTTAGTTAAAGTTTGATTCTACTATTTAATTTAGGTGAGATATGGTCCCAAGTCGTTTTTGAACTTGGTAAACACGATTTCTGCGTTATTAGAGTCTGAAACGAACATTTTTCTTTTATCCGCCTAAACATAGTGATATTTTAAAATTGTTTAAACTTTTCAATTTTACCCTAGGTACAATTTTTTACCTTTAGTTAAAGTTTGATTCTACCAATTAAATTAGGTGGGATTTGGTCTCAGGTCGTCTTTCAACTTGAAACACGATTTCTGCGTTATTAGAGTCTGAAACGAACATTTTTCGTTTACTCGCCTAAACATAGTGATATTTTATAATTGTTGAAACTTTTCAACTTTACCGTAGGTACAAACTTTATGGTTAGTTAAAGTTTGATTCTACTATTTAGTTTAGGTGAGATATGGTCCCAAGTCGTTTTTGAACTTAAAACACGATTTCTGCGTTATTAGAGTCTGAAACGAACATTTTTCTTTTATCCGCCTAAACATAGTGATATTTTAAAATTGTTTAAACTTTTCAATTTTACCCTAGGTAAAATTTTTTACGTTTAGTTAAAGTTTGATTCTACGAATTAAATTAGGTGAGATTTGGTCTCAGGTCGTCTTTCAACTTGAAACACGATTTCTGCGTTATTAGAGTCTGAAACGAACATTTTTCGTTTACTCGCCTAAACATAGTGATATTTTATAATTGTTGAAACTTTTCAACTTTACCGTAGGTACAAACTTTATGGTTAGTTAAAGTTTGATTCTACTATTTAGTTTAGGTGAGATATGGTCCCAAGTCGTTTTTGAACTTGAAACACGATTTCTGCGTTATTAGAGTCTGAAACGAACATTTTTCTTTTATCCGCCTAAACATAGTGATATTTTAAAATTGTTTAAACTTTTCAATTTTACCCTAGGTACAATTTTTTACCTTTAGTTAAAGTTTGATTCTACCAATTAAATTAGGTGAGATTTGGTCTCAGGTCGTCTTTCAACTTAAAACACGATTTCTGCGTTATTAGAGTCTAAAACGAACATTTTTCGTTTACTCGCCTAAACATAGTGTTAAAACTTTTCAACTTTACCGTAGGTACAAACTTTATGGTTAGTTAAAGTTTGATTCTACTATTTAGTGTATGTGAGATATGGTCCCAAGTCGTTTTTGAACTTGAAACACGATTTCTGCGTTATTAGAGTCTGAAACGAACATTTTTCTTTTATCCGCCTAAACATAGTGATATTTTAAAATTGTTTAAACTTTTCAATTTTACCCTAGGTACAATTTTTTACGTTTAGTTAAAGTTTGATTCTACCAATTAAATTAGGTGAGATTTGGTCTCAGGTCGTCTTTCAACTTGAAACACGATTTCTGCGTTATTAGAGTCTGAAACGAACATTTTTCTTTTATCCGCCTAAACATAGTGATATTTTAAAATTGTTGAAACTTTTCAACTTTACCGTAGGTTCAAACTTTATGGTTAGTTAAAGTTTGATTCTACTATTTAATATAGGTGAGATATGGTCCCAAGTCGTTTTTGAACTTGAAACACGATTTTTCGTTATTAGAGTCTGAAACGAACATTTTTCTTTTACCCGCCTAAACATAGTGATATTTTATAATTGTTGAAACTTTTCAACTTTACCGTAGGTACAAACTTTATGGTTAGTTAAAGTTTGATTCTACTATTTAATTTAGGTGAGATATGGTCCCAAGTCGTTTTTGAACTTGAAACACGATTTCTGCGTTATTAGAGTCTGAAACGAACATTTTTCTTTTATCCGCCTAAACATAGTGATATTTTAAAATTGTTTAGACTTTTAACTTTACCCTAGGTACAATCTTTACGGTTAGTAAAAGTTTGATTCTACCAATTAAATTAGGTGAGATTTGGTCTCAGGTCGTCTTTCAACTTGAAACACGATTTCTGCGTTATTAGAGTCTGAAACGAACATTTTTCTTTTATCCGCCTAAACATAGTGATATTTTAAAATTGTTTAAACTTTTCAATTTTACCCTAGGTACAATTTTTTACGTTTAGTTAAAGTTTGATTCTACCAACTAAATTAGGTGAGATTTGGTCTCAGGTCTTCTCTCAACTTGAAACACGATTTCTGCGTTATTAGTGTCTGAAACGAACATTTTTCTATTATCCGCCTAAACATAGTGATATTTTAAAATTGTTTAAACTTTTCAATTTTACCCTAGGTACAATTTTTTACATTTAGTTAAAGTTTGATTCTACCAATTAAATTAGGTGAGATTTGGTCTCAGGTCGTCTTTCAACTTGAAACACGATTTCTGCGTTATTAGAGTCTGAAACGAACATTTTTCTTTTACTCGCCTAAACATAGTGATATTTTATAATTGTTGAAACTTTTCAACTTTACCGTAGGTACAAACTTTATGGTTAGTTAAAGTTTGATTCTACTATTTAATTTAGGTGAGATATGGTCCCAAGTCGTTTTTGAACTTGGTAAACACGATTTCTGCGTTATTAGAGTCTGAAACGAACATTTTTCTTTTATCCGCCTAAACATAGTGATATTTTAAAATTGTTTAAACTTTTCAATTTTACCCTAGGTACAATTTTTTACCTTTAGTTAAAGTTTGATTCTACCAATTAAATTAGGTGAGATTTGGTCTCAGGTCGTCTTTCAACTTGAAACACGATTTCTGCTTTATTAGAGTCTGAAACGAACATTTTTCGTTTACTCGCCTAAACATAGTGATATTTTATAATTGTTGAAACTTTTCAACTTTACCGTAGGTACAAACTTTATGGTTAGTTAAAGTTTGATTCTACTATTTAGTTTAGGTGAGATATGGTCCCAAGTCGTTTTTGAACTTAAAACACGATTTCTGCGTTATTAGAGTCTGAAACGAACATTTTTCTTTTATCCGCCTAAACATAGTGATATTTTAAAATTGTTTAAACTTTTCAATTTTACCCTAGGTACAATTTTTTACGTTTAGTTAAAGTTTGATTCTACCAATTAAATTAGGTGAGATTTGGTCTCAGGTCGTCTTTCAACTTAAAACACGATTTCTGCGTTATTAGAGTCTAAAACGAACATTTTTCGTTTACTCGCCTAAACATAGTGATATTTTATAATTGTTGAAACTTTTCAACTTTACCGTAGGTACAAACTTTATGGTTAGTTAAAGTTTGATTCTACTATTTAGTGTAGGTGAGATATGGTCCCAAGCCGTTTTTGAACTTGAAACACGATTTCTGCGTTATTAGAGTCTGAAACGAACATTTTTCTTTTACCCGCCTAAACATAGTGATATTTTAAAATTGTTTAAACTTTTTAATTTTCCCCTTGATACAATTTTTTACGTTTAGTTAAAGTTTGATTCTACCAATTAAATTAGGTGAGATTTGGTCTCAGGTCGTCTTTCAACTTAAAACACGATTTCTGCGTTATTAGAGTCTAAAACGAACATTTTTCGTTTACTCGCCTAAACATAGTGTTAAAACTTTTCAACTTTACCGTAGGTACAAACTTTATGGTTAGTTAAAGTTTGATTCTACTATTTAGTGTAGGTGAGATATGGTCCCAAGTCGTTTTTGAACTTGAAACACGATTTCTGCGTTATTAGAGTCTGAAACGAACATTTTTCGTTTACTCGCCTAAACATAGTGATATTTTATAATTGTTGAAACTTTTCAACTTTACCGTAGGTCGTCTTTCAACTTGAAACACGATTTCTGCGTTATTAGAGTCTGAAACGAACATTTTTCTTTTATCCGCCTAAACATAGTGATATTTTAAAATTGTTGAAACTTTTCAACTTTACCGTAGGTTCAAACTTTATGGTTAGTTAAAGTTTGATTCTGCTATTTAATATAGGTGAGATATGGTCCCAAGTCGTTTTTGAACTTGAAACACGATTTTTCGTTATTAGAGTCTGAAACGAACATTTTTCTTTTACCCGCCTAAACATAGTGATATTTTATAATTGTTGAAACTTTTCAACTTTACCGTAGGTACAAACTTTATGGTTAGTTAAAGTTTGATTCTACTATTTAGTTTAGGTGAGATATGGTCCCAAGTCGTTTTTGAACTTGAAACACGATTTCTGCGTTATTAGAGTCTGAAACGAACATTTTTCTTTTATCCGCCTAAACATAGTGATATTTTAAAATTGTTTAGACTTTTAACTTTACCCTAGGTACAATCTTTACGGTTAGTAAAAGTTTGATTCTACCAATTAAATTAGGTGAGATTTGGTCTCAGGTCGTCTTTCAACTTGAAACACGATTTCTGCGTTATTAGAGTCTGAAACGAACATTTTTCTTTTATCCGCCTAAACATAGTGATATTTTAAAATTGTTTAAACTTTTCAATTTTACCCTAGGTACAATTTTTTACGTTTAGTTAAAGTTTGATTCTACCAACTAAATTAGGTGAGATTTGGTCTCAGGTCTTCTCTCAACTTGAAACACGATTTCTGCGTTATTAGTGTCTGAAACGAACATTTTTCTATTATCCGCCTAAACATAGTGATATTTTAAAATTGTTTAAACTTTTCAATTTTACCCTAGGTACAATTTTTTACATTTAGTTAAAGTTTGATTCTACAAATTAAATTAGGTGAGATTTGGTCTCAGGTCGTCTTTCAACTTGAAACACGATTTCTGCGTTATTAGAGTCTGAAACGAACATTTTTCTTTTACTCGCCTAAACATAGTGATATTTTATAATTGTTGAAACTTTTCAACTTTACCGTAGGTACAAACTTTATGGTTAGTTAAAGTTTGATTCTACTATTTAATTTAGGTGAGATATGGTCCCAAGTCGTTTTTGAACTTGGTAAACACGATTTCTGCGTTATTAGAGTCTGAAACGAACATTTTTCTTTTATCCGCCTAAACATAGTGATATTTTAAAATTGTTTAGACTTTTAACTTTACCCTAGGTACAATCTTTACGGTTAGTAAAAGTTTGATTCTACCAATTAAATTAGGTGAGATTTGGTCTCAGGTCGTCTTTCAACTTGAAACACGATTTCTGCGTTATTAGAGTCTGAAACGAACATTTTTCTTTTATCCGCCTAAACATAGTGATATTTTAAAATTGTTTAAACTTTTCAATTTTACCCTAGGTACAATTTTTTACGTTTAGTTAAAGTTTGATTCTACCAACTAAATTAGGTGAGATTTGGTCTCAGGTCTTCTCTCAACTTGAAACACGATTTCTGCGTTATTAGTGTCTGAAACGAACATTTTTCTATTATCCGCCTAAACATAGTGATATTTTAAAATTGTTTAAACTTTTCAATTTTACCCTAGGTACAATTTTTTACATTTAGTTAAAGTTTGATTCTACCAATTAAATTAGGTGAGATTTGGTCTCAGAAAGTCTTTCAACTTAAAACACGATTTCTGCGTTATTAGAGTCTAAAACGAACATTTTTCGTTTACTCGCCTAAACATAGTGTTAAAACTTTTCAACTTTACCGTAGGTACAAACTTTATGGTTAGTTAAAGTTTGATTCTACTATTTAGTGTAGGTGAGATATGGTCCCAAGTCGTTTTTGAACTTGAAACACGATTTCTGCGTTATTAGAGTCTGAAACGAACATTTTTCTTTTATCCGCCTAAACATAGTGATATTTTAAAATTGTTTAAACTTTTCAATTTTACCCTAGGTACAATTTTTTACGTTTAGTTAAAGTTTGATTCTACCAATTAAATTAGGTGAGATTTGGTCTCAGGTCGTCTTTCAACTTAAATCACGATTTCTGCGTTATTAGAGTCTAAAACGAACATTTTTCGTTTACTCGCCTAAACATAGTGATATTTTATAATTGTTGAAACTTTTCAACTTTACCGTAGGTACAAACTTTATGGTTAGTTAAAGTTTGATTCTACTATTTAGTGTAGGTGAGATATGGTCCCAAGCCGTTTTTGAACTTGAAACACGATTTCTGCGTTATTAGAGTCTGAAACGAACATTTTTCTTTTACCCGCCTAAACATAGTGATATTTTAAAATTGTTTAAACTTTTTAATTTTACCCTAGATACAATTTTTTACGTTTAGTTAAAGTTTGATTCTACCAATTAAATTAGGTGAGATTTGGTCTCAGAAAGTCTTTCAACTTAAAACACGATTTCTGCGTTATTAGAGTCTAAAACGAACATTTTTCGTTTACTCGCCTAAACATAGTGTTAAAACTTTTCAACTTTACCGTAGGTACAAACTTTATGGTTAGTTAAAGTTTGATTCTACTATTTAGTGTAGGTGAGATATGGTCCCAAGTCGTTTTTGAACTTGAAACACGATTTCTGCGTTATTAGAGTCTGAAACGAACATTTTTCTTTTATCCGCCTAAACATAGTGATATTTTAAAATTGTTTAAACTTTTCAATTTTACCCTAGGTACAATTTTTTACGTTTAGTTAAAGTTTGATTCTACCAATTAAATTAGGTGAGATTTGGTCTCAGGTCGTCTTTCAACTTGAAACACGATTTCTGCGTTATTAGAGTCTGAAACGAACATTTTTCTTTTATCCGCCTAAACATAGTGATATTTTAAAATTGTTTAAACTTTTCAATTTTACCCTAGGTACAATTTTTTACGTTTAGTAAAAGTTTATTCTACCATTTAATTTAGCTGAGATATGGTCCTAAGTAGTTTTTAACCTTGAAACAAGATTTCTGCCTTATTAGAGTCTAAAACGAACATTTTTCGTTTACTTGCCTAACCTAGTGATATTTTAAAATTGTTTAAACTTTTAACCTTCACCCTAGGTACAAACTTTATGGTTAGTTAAAGTTTGATTCTACTATTTAATTTAGGTGAGATATGGTCCTAAGTCATTTTTGAACTTGAAACACGATTTCTGCCTTATTAGAGTCTAAAACGAACATTTTTCGTTTACTTGCCTAACCTAGTGATATTTTAAAATTGTTTAAACTTTTAACCTTCACCGTAGGTACAAACTTTATGGTTAGTTAAAGTTTGATTCTACTATTTAATTTAGGTGAGATATGGTCCCAAGTCATTTTTGAACTTGAAACACGATTTTTGCATTATTAGAGTCTGAAACGAACATTTTTCGTTTACTCGCCTAAACATAGTGATATTTTATAATTGTTGAAACTTTTCAACTTTACCGTAGGTACAAACTTTATGGTTAGTTAAAGTTTGATTCTACTATTTAATTTAGGTGAGATATGGTCCCAAGTCGTTTTTGAACTTGAAACACGATTTCTGCCTTATTAGAGTCTAAAACGAACATTTTTCGTTTACTTGCCTAACCTAGTGATATTTTAAAATTGTTTAAACTTTTTAACTTCACCCTAGGTACAAACTTTATGGTTAGTTAAAGTTTGATTTTACTATTTAATTTAGGTGAGAAATGGTCACAAGTCATTTTGAACTTGAAACACGATTTCTGCGTTATTAGAGTCTGAAACGAACATGTTTCTTTTACCCGCCTAAACATAGTGATATTTTAAAATTGTTTAAACTTTTTAATTTTACCCTAGATACAATTTTTTACGTTTAGTTAAAGTTTGATTCTACCAATTAAATTAGGTGGGATTTGGTCTCAGGTCGTCTTTCAACTTGAAACACTTTTTCTGCGTTATTAGAGTCTGAAACGAACATTTTTCTTTTATCCGCCTAAACATAGTGATAATTTAAAATTGTTTAAACTTTTCAATTTTACCCTAGGTACATTTTTTTACGTTTAGTTAAAGTTTGATTCTACCAACTTAATAAGGTTGAGATTTGGTCTTAGGTCTTCTTTCAACTAGAATTTCTGCGTTATTAGAGTCTGAAACGAACATTTTTCGTTTACTCGCCTAAACATAGTGATATTTTAAAATTGTTTAAACTTTTTAAGTTTACCCTAGGTACAAACTTTACGTTTAGTAAAAGTTTATTCTACCATTTAATTTAGCTGAGATATGGTCCTAAGTAGTTTTTAACCTTGAAACACGATTTCTGCCTTATTAGAGTCTAAAACGAACATTTTTCGTTTACTTGCCTAACCTAGTGATATTTTAAAATTGTTTAAACTTTTAACCTTCACCGTAGGTACAAACTTTATGGTTAGTTAAAGTTTGATTCTACTATTTAATTTAGGTGAGATATGGTCCCAAGTCATTTTTGAACTTGAAACACGATTTTTGCATTATTAGAGTCTGAAACGAACATTTTTCGTTTACTCGCCTAAACATAGTGATATTTTATAATTGTTGAAACTTTTCAACTTTACCGTAGGTACAAACTTTATGGTTAGTTAAAGTTTGATTCTACTATTTAATTTAGGTGAGATATGGTCCCAAGTCGTTTTTGAACTTGAAACACGATTCCTGCGTTATTAGAGTCTGAAACGAACATTTTTCTTTTATCCGCCTAAACATAGTGATATTTTAAAATTGTTTAAACTTTTCAATTTTACCCTAGGTACAATTTTTTACGTTTATTTAAAGTTTGATTTTACCAATTAAATTAGGTGAGATTTGGTCTCAGGTCGTCTTTCAACTTGAAACACGATATCTGCGTTATTAGAGTCTGAAACGAACATTTTTCGTTTACTCGCCTAAACATAGTGATATTTTATAATTGTTGAAACTTTTCAACTTTACCGTAGGTACAAACTTTATGGTTAGTTAAAGTTTGATTCTACTATTTAATTTAGGTGAGATATGGTCCCAAGTCGTTTTTGAACTTGAAACACGATTTCTGCGTTATTAGAGTCTGAAACGAACATTTTTCTTTTGTCCGCCTAAACATAGTGATATTTTAAAATTGTTTAAACTTTTCAATTTTACCCTAGGTACAATTTTTTACGTTTAGTTAAAGTTTGATTCTACCAACTTAATAAGGTTGAGATTTGGTCTTAGGTCTTCTTTCAACTAGAATTTCTGCGTTATTAGAGTCTGAAACGAACATTTTTCGTTTACTCGCCTAAACATAGTGATATTTTAAAATTGTTTAAACTTTTTAAGTTTACCCTAGGTACAAACTTTACGTTTAGTAAAAGTTTACTCTACCATTTAATTTAGCTGAGATATGGTCCTACCTAGTGATATTTTAAAATTGTTTAAACTTTTAACCTTCACCCTAGGTACAAACTTTATGGTTAGTTAAAGTTTGATTCTACTATTTAATTTAGGTGAGATATGGTCCCAAGTCATTTTTGAACTTGAAACACGATTTCTGCCTTATTAGAGTCTAAAACGAACATTTTTCGTTTACTTGCCTAACCTAGTGATATTTTAAAATTGTTTAAACTTTTAACCTTCACCGTAGGTACAAACTTTATGGTTAGTTAAAGTTTGATTCTACTATTTAATTTAGGTGAGATATGGTCCCAAGTCATTTTTGAACTTGAAACACGATTTTTGCATTATTAGAGTCTGAAACGAACATTTTTCGTTTACTCGCCTAAACATAGTGATATTTTATAATTGTTGAAACTTTTCAACTTTACCGTAGGTACAAACTTTATGGTTAGTTAAAGTTTGATTCTACTATTTAATTTAGGTGAGATATGGTCCCAAGTCGTTTTTGAACTTGAAACACGATTTCTGCCTTATTAGAGTCTAAAACGAACATTTTTCGTTTACTTGCCTAACCTAGTGATATTTTAAAATTGTTTAAACTTTTTAACTTCACCCTAGGTACAAACTTTATGGTTAGTTAAAGTTTGATTTTACTATTTAATTTAGGTGAGAAATGGTCACAAGTCATTTTGAACTTGAAACACGATTTCTGCGTTATTAGAGTCTGAAACGAACATGTTTCTTTTACCCGCCTAAACATAGTGATATTTTAAAATTGTTTAAACTTTTTAATTTTACCCTAGATACAATTTTTTACGTTTAGTTAAAGTTTGATTCTACCAATTAAATTAGGTGGGATTTGGTCTCAGGTCGTCTTTCAACTTGAAACACTATTTCTGCGTTATTAGAGTCTGAAACGAACATTTTTCTTTTATCCGCCTAAACATAGTGATAATTTAAAATTGTTTAAACTTTTCAATTTTACCCTAGGTACATTTTTTTACGTTTAGTTAAAGTTTGATTCTACCAACTTAATAAGGTTGAGATTTGGTCTTAGGTCTTCTTTCAACTTGAATTTCTGCGTTATTAGAGTCTGAAACGAACATTTTTCATTTACTCGCCTAAACATAGTGATATTTTAAAATTGTTTAAACTTTTTAAGTTTACCCTAGGTACAAACTTTACGTTTAGTAAAAGTTTATTCTACCATTTAATTTAGCTGAGATATGGTCCTAAGTAGTTTTTAACCTTGAAACACGATTTCTGCCTTATTAGAGTCTAAAACGAACATTTTTCGTTTACTTGCCTAACCTAGTGATATTTTAAAATTGTTTAAACTTTTAACCTTCACCGTAGGTACAAACTTTATGGTTAGTTAAAGTTTGATTCTACTATTTAATTTAGGTGAGATATGGTCCCAAGTCATTTTTGAACTTGAAACACGATTTTTGCATTATTAGAGTCTGAAACGAACATTTTTCGTTTACTCGCCTAAACATAGTGATATTTTATAATTGTTGAAACTTTTCAACTTTACCGTAGGTACAAACTTTATGGTTAGTTAAAGTTTGATTCTACTATTTAATTTAGGTGAGATATGGTCCCAAGTCGTTTTTGAACTTGAAACACGATTCCTGCGTTATTAGAGTCTGAAACGAACATTTTTCTTTTATCCGCCTAAACATAGTGATATTTTAAAATTGTTTAAACTTTTCAATTTTACCCTAGGTACAATTTTTTACGTTTATTTAAAGTTTGATTTTACCAATTAAATTAGGTGAGATTTGGTCTCAGGTCGTCTTTCAACTTGAAACACGATATCTGCGTTATTAGAGTCTGAAACGAACATTTTTCGTTTACTCGCCTAAACATAGTGATATTTTATAATTGTTGAAACTTTTCAACTTTACCGTAGGTACAAACTTTATGGTTAGTTAAAGTTTGATTCTACTATTTAATTTAGGTGAGATATGGTCCCAAGTCGTTTTTGAACTTGAAACACGATTTCTGCGTTATTAGAGTCTGAAACGAACATTTTTCTTTTGTCCGCCTAAACATAGTGATATTTTAAAATTGTTTAAACTTTTCAATTTTACCCTAGGTACAATTTTTTACGTTTAGTTAAAGTTTGATTCTACCAACTTAATAAGGTTGAGATTTGGTCTTAGGTCTTCTTTCAACTAGAATTTCTGCGTTATTAGAGTCTGAAACGAACATTTTTCGTTTACTCGCCTAAACATAGTGATATTTTAAAATTGTTTAAACTTTTTAAGTTTACCCTAGGTACAAACTTTACGTTTAGTAAAAGTTTACTCTACCATTTAATTTAGCTGAGATATGGTCCTAAGTAGTTTTTAACCTTGAAACACGATTTCTGCCTTATTAGAGTCTAAAACGAACATTTTTCGTTTACTTGCCTAACCTAGTGATATTTTAAAATTGTTTAAACTTTTAACCTTCACCCTAGGTACAAACTTTATGGTTAGTTAAAGTTTGATTCTACTATTTAATTTAGGTGAGATATGGTCCCAAGTCATTTTTGAACTTGAAACACGATTTCTGCCTTATTAGAGTCTAAAACGAACATTTTTCGTTTACTTGCCTAACCTAGTGAAATTTTAAAATTGTTTAAACTTTTAACCTTCACCGTAGGTACAAACTTTATGGTTAGTTAAAGTTTGATTCTACTATTTAATTTAGGTGAGATATGGTCCCAAGTCATTTTTGAACTTGAAACACGATTTTTGCATTATTAGAGTCTGAAACGAACATTTTTCGTTTACTCGCCTAAACATAGTGATATTTTATAATTGTTGAAACTTTTCAACTTTACCGTAGGTACAAACTTTATGGTTAGTTAAAGTTTGATTCTACTATTTAATTTAGGTGAGATATGGTCCCAAGTCGTTTTTGAACTTGAAACACGATTTCTGCGTTATTAGAGTCTGAAACGAACATTTTTCTTTTATCCGCCTAAACATAGTGATATTTTAAAATTGTTTAAACTTTTCAATTTTACCCTAGGTACAATTTTTTACGTTTATTTAAAGTTTGATTCTACCAATTAAATTAGGTGAGATTTGGTCTCAGGTCGTCTTTCAACTTGAAACACGATATCTGCGTTATTAGAGTCTGAAACGAACATTTTTCGTTTACTCGCCTAAACATAGTGATATTTTATAATTGTTGAAACTTTTCAACTTTACCGTAGGTACAAACTTTATGGTTAGTTAAAGTTTGATTCTACTATTTAATTTAGGTGAGATATGGTCCCAAGTCGTTTTTGAACTTGAAACACGATTTCTGCGTTATTAGAGTCTGAAACGAACATTTTTCGTTTACTCGCCTAAACATAGTGATATTTTATAATTGTTGAAACTTTTCAACTTTACCGTAGGTACAAACTTTATGGTTAGTTAAAGTTTGATTCTACTATTTAATTTAGGTGAGATATGGTCCCAAGTCGTTTTTGAACTTGAAACTCGAATTCTGCGTTATTAGAGTCTGAAACGAACGTTTTTCGTTTACTCGCCTAAACATAGTGATATTTTAAAATTGTTTAAACTTTTTAAGTTTACCCTAGATACAATCTTTACGTTTAGTAAAAGTTTGTTTCTAACATCTAATTTAGGTGAGATATGGTCCCAAGTCATTTTTGAACTTGAAACACGATTTCTGCGTTATTAGAGTCTGAAACGAACATTTTTCGTTTACTCGCCTAAACATAGTGATATTTTATAATTGTTGAAACTTTTCAACTTTACCGTAGGTACAAACTTTATGGTTAGTTAAAGTTTGATTCTACTATTTAATTTAGGTGAGATATGGTCCCAAGTCGTTTTTGAACTTGAAACACGATTTCTGCGTTATTAGAGTCTGGAACGATCATTTTTCTTTTATCCGCCTAAATATAGTGATATTTTAAAATTGTTTAAACTTTTTAATTTTACCCTAGATACAATTTTTTACGTTTAGTTAAAGTTTGATTCTACCAATTAAATTAGGTGAGATTTGGTCTCAGGTCGTCTTTCAACTTGAAACACGATTTCTGCGTTATTAGAGTCTGAAACGAACATTTTCTTTTATCTGCCTAAACATAGTGATTTTTTAAAATTGTTTAAACTTTTTAATTTTACCCTAGATACAATCTTTACATTTAGTAAAAGTTTGATTCTATCATCTAATTTAGGTGATATATGGTCCCAAGTCATTTTTGAACTTGAAACACGATTTTTGCGTTATTAGAGTCTGAAACGAACATTTTTCGTTTACTCGCCTAAACATAGTGATATTTTATAATTGTTGAAACTTTTCAACTTTACCCTAGGTACAATCTTTACGGTTAGTAAAACTTTGATTCTACTATTTAATTTAGGTGAGAAATGGTCCCAAGTCGTTTTTGAACTTGAAACACTATTTCTGGGTTATTAGAGTCTGAAACGAACTTTTTTCTTTTATCCGCCTAAACATAGTGATATTTTAAAATTGTTTAAACTTTTCAATTTTACCCTAGGTACAAACTTTATGGTTAGTTAAAGTTTGATTCTACCATTTAATTTAGTTGAGGTATGGTCCCATCATTTTTGAACTTGAAACACGATTTTCTGCGATATTAGAATCTGAAGCGAACTATTGTCGATTACTCGCCTAAAAATAGTTATATTTAAATTTTGTTTAAACTTTTTAACTTTAACCTAGCTACAAACTTTACGTTTTGTTAATTTTGATTCTACCATTTAAATTAGATGAGATATGGTCTCAAGTCGTTTTTCAACTTGAAACACGATATCTGCGTTATTAGAGTCTGAAACGAACATTTTTCTTTTACCCGCCTAAAAATAGTGATATTTTAAAATTGTTTAAACTTTTCAATTTTACCCTAGGTACAATTTTTTACGTTTAGTTAAACTTTGATTCTACCAACTAAATTAGGTGAGATTTGGTCTCAGGTCGTCTTTCAACTTGTAAAGCGATTTCTGCGTTATTCTAATAACTCTAGTCTGAAACGAACATTTTTCTTTTATCCGCCTAAACATAGTGATATTTTAAAATTGTTTAAGCTTTTTAATTTTACCCTAGATACAATCTTTACGTTTAGTAAAAGTTTGATTCTATCATCTAATTTATGTGAGATATGGTCCCAAGTCGTTTTTCAACTTGAAACACGATATCTGCGTTATTAGAGTCTGAAACGAACATTTTTCTTTTATCCGCCTAAACATAGTGATATTTTAAAATTGTTTAAACTTTTTTAATTTACCCTAGGTACAAATTTTACGTATAGTAAAAGTTTATTCTACCATTTAATTAGGTGAGATATGGTCCTAAGTAGTTTTTGAACTTAAAACACGATTTCTGCGTTATTAGAGTCTGAAACGAACATTTTTCGTTTACTCGCCTAAACATAGTGATATTTTATAATTGTTGAAACTTTTTAACTTTACCGTAGGTACAAACTTTATTGTTAGTTAGTTTGATTCTACTATTTAATATAGGTGAGAAATGGTCCCAAGTCGTTTTTGAACTTGAAACACGATTTCTGCGTTATTAGAGTCTGAAACGAACATTTTTCGTTTACTCGCCTAAATATAGTGATATTTTAAAATTGTTTAAACTTTTCAATTTTACCCTAGATACAATTTTTTACGTTTAGTTAAAGTTTGATTCTACAATTTAAATTAGGTGAGATTTGGTCTCAGGTCGTCTTTCAACTTGAAACATGATTTCTGCGTTATTAGAGTCTGAAACGAACATTCTTCTTTTATCCGCCTAAACATAGTGATATTTTAAAATTGTTTAAACTTTTCAATTTTACCCTAGGTACAATTTTTTAAGTTTAGTTAAAGTTTGATTCTACAATTAAAATTAGATGAGAATTGGTCTCAGGTCGTCTTTCAACTTGAAACACAATTTCTGCGTTATTAGAGTCTGAAACGAATATTTTTCGTTTACTCGCCTAAACGTAGTGATATTTTAAAATTGTTTAGACTTTTAACTTTATCCTAGGTACAAACTTTACGTTTAGTAAAAGTTTATTCTACCATCAAATTTAGGTGAGATATGGGCCTAAGTCGTTTTTCAACTTGAAACACGATATCTGCGTTATTAGGTCTGAAACGAACATTTTTCTTTTACTTGCCTAAACATAGTGATATTTTAAAATTGTTTAAACTTTTTAAATTTACCCTAAGTTTATTCTACCATTTATTTAGGTGAGATATGGTCCTAAGTAGTTTTTGAACTTAAAACACGATTTCTGCGTTATTAGAGTTTGAAACGAACATTTTTCGTTTACTCGCCTAAACATAGTAATATTTTAAAATTGTTTAGACTTTTACTTTACCCTAGGTACAAACTTTACGTTTAGTAAAAGTATATTCTACCATTTAATTTAGCTGAGATATGGTAATAAGTAGTTTTTGAACTTGAAACACGATTTCTGCCTTCTTAGAGTCTAAAACGAACATTTTTCGTTTACTTGCCTAACCTAGTGATATTTTAAAATTGTTTAAACTTTTTAACTTCACCCTAGGTACAAACTTTATGGTTAGTTAAAGTTTGATTCTACTATTTAGTTTAGGTGAGATATGGTCCCAAGTCGTTTTTGAACTTGAAACACGATTTCTGCGTTATTAGAGTCTGAAACGAACATTTTTCTTTTATCCGCCTAAACATAGTGATATTTTAAAATTGTTTTATCTTTTCAATTTTACCCTAGGTACAATTTTTTACGTTTAGTTAAAGTTTGATTCTACCAATTAAATTAGGTGAGATTTGGTCTCAGGTCGTCTTTCAACTTGAAACACGATTTCTGCGTTATTAGAGTCTGAAACGAACATTTTTCGTTTACTCGCCTAAACATAGTGATATTTTATAATTGTTGAAACTTTTCAACTTTACCGTAGGTACAAACTTTATGGTTAGTTAAAATTTGATTCTACTATTTAATTTAGGTGAGATATGGTCCCAAGTCGTTTTTGAACTTGAAACACGATTTCTGCGTTATTAGAGTCTGAAACGAACATTTTTCTTTTATCCGCCTAAACATAGTGATATTTTAAAATTGTTTAAACTTTTCAATTTTACCCTAGGTACAATTTTTTACGTTTAGTTAAAGTTTGATTCTACCAATTAAATTAGGTGAGATTTGGTCTCATTTAGTTTTTCAACTTAAAACACGATTTCTGCGTTATTAGAGTCTGAAACGAACATTTTTCGTTTACTCGCCTAAACATAGTGATATTTTATAATTGTTGAAACTTTTCAACTTTACCGTAGGTACAAACTTTATGGTTACTTAAAGTTTGATTCTACTATTTAATTTAGGTGAGATATGGTCCCAAGTCGTTTTTGAACTTGAAACACGATTTCTGCGTTATTAGAGTCTGAAACGAACATTTTTCTTTTACCCGCCTAAACATAGTGATATTTTAAAATTGTTTAAACTTTTTAATTTTACCCTAGATACAATTTTTTACGTTTGGTTAAAGTTTGATTCTACCAATTAAATTAGGTGAGATTTGGTCTCAGGTCGTCTTTCAACTTGAAACACGATTTCTGCGTTATTAGAGTCTGAAACGAACATTTTTCTTTTATCCGCCTAAACATAGTGATATTTTAAAATTGTTTAAACTTTTCAATTTTACCCTAGGTACAAACTTTATGGTTAGTTAAAGTTTGATTCTACCATTTAAATTATTTGAGATATGGGCTCAAGTCGTTTTAAACTTGAAACACAATTTCTGCGTTATTAGAGTCTGAAACGAACATTTTTCTTTTACTCGCCTAAACATATTGATATTTTATAATTGTTGAAACTTTTCAACTTTACCGTAGGTACAAACTTTATGGTTAGTTAAAGTTTGATTCTACTATTTAATTTAGGTGAGATATGGTCCCAAGTCGTTTTTGAACTTGGTAAACACGATTTCTGCGTTATTAGAGTCTGAAACGAACATTTTTCTTTTATTCGCCTAAACATAGTGATATTTTAAAATTGTTTAAACTTTACAATTTTACCCTAGGTACAATTTTTTACGTTTAGTTAAAGTTTGATTCTACCAACTAAATTAGGTGAGATTTGGTCTCAGGTCTTCTCTCAACTTGAAACACGATTTCTGCGTTATTAGAGTCTGAAACGAACATTTTTCTTTTACCCGCCTAAACATAGTGATATTTTAAAATTGTTTAAACTTTTTAATTTTACCCTAGATACAATTTTTTACGTTTAGTTAAAGTTTGATTCTACCAATTAAATTAGGTGAGATTTGGTCTCAGGTCGTCTTTCAACTTAAAACACGATTTCTGCGTTATTAGAGTCTAAAACGAACATTTTTCGTTTACTCGCCTAAACATAGTGATATTTTAAAATTGTTTAAACTTTTCAATTTTACCCTAGGTACAAACTTTATGGTTAGTTAAAGTTTGATTCTACCATTTAAATTATTTGAGATATGGGCTCAAGTTGTTTTAAACTTGAAACACAATTTCTGCGTTATTAGAGTCTAAAACGAACATTTTTCGTAGGTACAAACTTTATGGTTAGTTAAAGTTTGATTCTACTATTTAATTTAGGTGAGATATTGTCCCAAGTCGTTTTTGAACTTGGTAAACACGATTTCTGCGTTATTAGAGTCTGAAACGAACATTTTTCTTTTATCCGCCTAAACATAGTGATATTTTAAAATTGTTTAAACTTTTCAATTTTACCCTAGGTACAATTTTTTACCTTTAGTTAAAGTTTGATTCTACCAATTAAATTAGGTGAGATTTTGTTTTAGGTCGTCTTTCAACTTGAAACACGATTTCTGCGTTATTAGAATCTGAAACGAACATTTTTCGTTTACTCGCCTAAACATAGTGATATTTTATAATTGTTGAAATTTTTCAACTTTACCGTAGGTACAAACTTTATGGTTAGTTAAAGTTTGATTCTACTATTTAGTTTAGGTGAGATATGGTCCCAAGTCGTTTTTGAACTTGAAACACGATTTCTGCGTTATTAGAGTCTGAAACGAACATTTTTCTTTTATCCGCCTAAACATAGTGATATTTTAATATTGTTTAAACTTTTCAATTTTACCCTAGGTACAATTTTTTACATTTAGTTAAAGTTTGATTCTACCAATTAAATTAGGTGAGATTTGGTCTCAGGTCGTCTTTCAACTTGAAACACGATTTCTGCGTTATTAGAGTCTGAAACGAACATTTTTCTTTTACTCGCCTAAACATATTGATATTTTATAATTGTTGAAACTTTTCAACTTTACCGTAGGTACAAACTTTATGGTTAGTTAAAGTTTGATTCTACTATTTAATTTAGGTGAGATATGGTCCCAAGTCGTTTTTGAACTTGGTAAACACGATTTCTGCGTTATTAGAGTCTGAAACGAACATTTTTCTTTTATCCGCCTAAACATAGTGATATTTTAAAATTGTTTAAACTTTTCAATTTTACCCTAGGTACAAACTTTATGGTTAGTTAAAGTTTGATTCTACCATTTAAATTATTTGAGATATGGGCTCAAGTCGTTTTAAACTTGAAACACAATTTCTGCGTTATTAGAGTCTGAAACGAACATTTTTCTTTTACTCGCCTAAACATATTGATATTTTATAATTGTTGAAACTTTTCAACTTTACCGTAGGTACAAACTTTATGGTTAGTTAAAGTTTGATTCTACTATTTAATTTAGGTGAGATATGGTCCCAAGTCGTTTTTGAACTTGGTAAACACGATTTCTGCGTTATTAGAGTCTGAAACGAACATTTTTCTTTTACCCGCCTAAACATAGTGATATTTTAAAATTGTTTAAACTTTTTAATTTTACCCTAGATACAATTTTTTACGTTTAGTTAAAGTTTGATTCTACCAATTAAATTAGGTGAGATTTGGTCTCAGGTCGTCTTTCAACTTAAAACACGATTTCTGCGTTATTAGAGTCTAAAACGAACATTTTTCGTTTACTCGCCTAAACATAGTGATATTTTAAAATTGTTTAAACTTTTCAATTTTACCCTAGGTACAATTTTTTACCTTTAGTTAAAGTTTGATTCTACCAATTAAATTAGGTGAGATTTTGTCTCAGGTCGTCTTTCAACTTGAAACACGATTTCTGCGTTATTAGAATCTGAAACGAACATTTTTCGTTTACTCGCCTAAACATAGTGATATTTTATAATTGTTGAAATTTTTCAACTTTACCGTAGGTACAAACTTTATGGTTAGTTAAAGTTTGATTCTACTATTTAGTTTAGGTGAGATATGGTCCCAAGTCGTTTTTGAACTTGAAACACGATTTCTGCGTTATTAGAGTCTGAAACGAACATTTTTCTTTTATCCGCCTAAACATAGTGATATTTTAAAATTGTTTAAACTTTTCAATTTTACCCTAGGTACAATTTTTTACGTTTAGTTAAAGTTTGATTCTACCAATTAAATTAGGTGAGATTTGGTCTCAGGTCGTCTTTCAACTTAAAACACGATTTCTGCGTTATTAGAGTCTAAAACGAACATTTTTCGTTTACTCGCCTAAACATAGTGATATTTTATAATTGTTGAAACTTTTCAACTTTACCGTAGGTACAAACTTTATGGTTAGTTAAAGTTTGATTCTACTATTTAATTTAGGTGAGATATGGTCCCAAGTCGTTTTTGAACTTGAAACACGATTTCTGCGTTATTAGAGTCTGAAACGATCATTTTTCATTTACCCGCCTAAACATAGTGATATTTAAAAATTGTATAACTTTTTAATTTTACCCTAGATACAATTTTTTACGTTTAGTTAAAGTTTGATTCTACCAATTAAATTAGGTGAGATTTGGTCTCAGGTCGTCTTTGAACTTGAAACACGATTTCTGCGTTATTAGAGTCTAAAACGAACATTTTTCGTTTACTAGCCTAAACATAGTGATATTTTAAAATTGTTTAAACTTTTCAATTTTACCCTAGGTACAAACTTTATGGTTAGTTAAAGTTTGATTCTACCAACTAAATTAGGTGAGATTTGGTCTCAGGTCTTCTCTCAACTTGAAACACGATTTCTGCGTTATTAGAGTCTGAAACGAACATTTTTCTTTTATCCGCCTAAACATTGTGATATTTTAAAATTGTTTAAACTTTTCAATTTTACCCTAGGTACAATTTTTTACATTTAGTTAAAGTTTGATTCTACCAATTAAATTAGGTGAGATTTGGTCTCAGGTCGTCTTTCAACTTGAAACACGATTTCTGCGTTATTAGAGTCTGAAACGAACATTTTTCTTTTATTCGCCTAAACATATTGATATTTTATAATTGTTGAAACTTTTCAACTTTACCGTAGGTACAAACTTTATGGTTAGTTAAAGTTTGATTCTACTATTTAATTTAGGTGAGATATGGTCCCAAGTCGTTTTTGAACTTGAAACACGATTTCTGCGTTATTAGAGTCTGAAACGAACATTTTTCTTTTATCCGCCTAAACATAGTGATATTTTAAAATTGTTTAAACTTTTCAATTTTACCCTAGGTACAATTTTTTACCTTTAGTTAAAGTTTGATTCTACCAATTAAATTAGGTGAGATTTGGTCTCAGGTCGTCTTTCAACTTGAAACACGATTTCTGCGTTATTAGAGTCTGAAACGAACATTTTTCGTTTACTCGCCTAAACATAGTGATATTTTATAATTGTTGAAACTTATCAACTTTACCGTAGGTACAAACTTTATGGTTAGTTAAAGTTTGATTCTACTATTTAGTTTAGGTGAGATATGGTCCCAAGTCGTTTTTGAACTTGAAACACGATTTCTGCGTTATTAGAGTCTGAAACGAACATTTTTCTTTTATCCGCCTAAACATAGTGATATTTTAAAATTGTTTAAACTTTTCAATTTTACCCTAGGTACAATTTTTTACGTTTAGTTAAAGTTTGATTCTACCAATTAAATTAGGTGAGATTTGGTCTCAGGTCGTCTTTCAACTTAAAACACGATTTCTGCGTTATTAGAGTCTAAAACGAACATTTTTCGTTTACTCGCCTAAACATAGTGATATTTTATAATTGTTGAAACTTTTCAACTTTACCGTAGGTACAAACTTTATGGTTAGTTAAAGTTTGATTCTACTATTTAATTTAGGTGAGATATGGTCCCAAGTCGTTTTTGAACTTGAAACACGATTTCTGCGTTATTAGAGTCTGAAACGATCATTTTTCATTTACCCGCCTAAACATAGTGATATTTAAAAATTGTATAACTTTTTAATTTTACCCTAGATACAATTTTTTACGTTTAGTTAAAGTTTGATTCTACCAATTAAATTAGGTGAGATTTGGTCTCAGGTCGTCTTTGAACTTGAAACACGATTTCTGCGTTATTAGAGTCTAAAACGAACATTTTTCGTTTACTAGCCTAAACATAGTGATATTTTAAAATTGTTTAAACTTTTCAATTTTACCCTAGGTACAAACTTTATGGTTAGTTAAAGTTTGATTCTACCAACTAAATTAGGTGAGATTTGGTCTCAGGTCTTCTCTCAACTTGAAACACGATTTCTGCGTTATTAGAGTCTGAAACGAACATTTTTCTTTTATCCGCCTAAACATTGTGATATTTTAAAATTGTTTAAACTTTTCAATTTTACCCTAGGTACAATTTTTTACATTTAGTTAAAGTTTGATTCTACCAATTAAATTAGGTGAGATTTGGTCTCAGGTCGTCTTTCAACTTGAAACACGATTTCTGCGTTATTAGAGTCTGAAACGAACATTTTTCTTTTATTCGCCTAAACATATTGATATTTTATAATTGTTGAAACTTTTCAACTTTACCGTAGGTACAAACTTTATGGTTAGTTAAAGTTTGATTCTACTATTTAATTTAGGTGAGATATGGTCCCAAGTCGTTTTTGAACTTGAAACACGATTTCTGCGTTATTAGAGTCTGAAACGAACATTTTTCTTTTATCCGCCTAAACATAGTGATATTTTAAAATTGTTTAAACTTTTCAATTTTACCCTAGGTACAATTTTTTACCTTTAGTTAAAGTTTGATTCTACCAATTAAATTAGGTGAGATTTGGTCTCAGGTCGTCTTTCAACTTGAAACACGATTTCTGCGTTATTAGAGTCTGAAACGAACATTTTTCGTTTACTCGCCTAAACATAGTGATATTTTATAATTGTTGAAACTTATCAACTTTACCGTAGGTACAAACTTTATGGTTAGTTAAAGTTTGATTCTACTATTTAGTTTAGGTGAGATATGGTCCCAAGTCGTTTTTGAACTTGAAACACGATTTCTGCGTTATTAGAGTCTGAAACGAACATTTTTCTTTTATCCGCCTAAACATAGTGATATTTTAAAATTGTTTAAACTTTTCAATTTTACCCTAGGTACAATTTTTTACGTTTAGTTAAAGTTTGATTCTACGAATTAAATTAGGTGAGATTTGGTCTCAGGTCGTCTTTCAACTTGAAACACGATTTCTGCGTTATTAGAGTCTGAAACGAACATTTTTCGTTTACTCGCCTAAACATAGTGATATATATATATGGGGTAGGTGGCTCAGTGGTATCGAGTCGGCCTGTGGATCTTGAGAACCCTGGTTCGATCCCCACAGCCGACAAACAATTTTCACCAATTTAAAAAATCTACCCCTGTGGCACCTCCACCACTAATATCCTTGGAGGCCGTGATTTGACGGCTGGTAACCGCACTTCACGCGACAAAATATATCACTTACCGAGATCTGCTTAGGCAGAGTGCCACACCCAGTGATGGGTAAAAGGCGTGATGATATATTTATTTATTTTATTTACATAGTGATATTTTATAATTGTTGAAACTTTTCAACTTTACCGTAGGTACAAACTTTATGGTTAGTTAAAGTTTGATTCTCCTATTTAATTTAGGTGAGATATGGTCCCAAGTCGTTTTTGAACTTGAAACACGATTTTTGCGTTATTAGAGTCTGAAACGAAAATTTTTTTTACTCGCCTAAACATAGTGATATTTTATAATTGTTGAAACTTTTCAACTTTACCGTAGGTACAAACTTGATGGTTAGTTAAAGTTTGATTCTACCATTTAATTTAGGTGAGATATGGTCCCAAGTCGTTTTTGAACTTGAAACACGATTTCTGCGTTATTAGAGTCTGAAACGATCATTTTTCATTTACCCGCCTAAACATAGTGATATTTAAAAATTGTATAACTTTTTAATTTTACCCTAGATACAATTTTTTACGTTTAGTTAAAGTTTGATTCTACCAATTAAATTAGGTGAGATTTGGTCTCAGGTCGTCTTTGAACTTGAAACACGATTTCTGCGTTATTAGAGTCTAAAACGAACATTTTTCGTTTACTAGCCTAAACATAGTGATATTTTAAAATTGTTTAAACTTTTCAATTTTACCCTAGGTACAAACTTTATGGTTAGTTAAAGTTTGATTCTACCAACTAAATTAGGTGAGATTTGGTCTCAGGTCTTCTCTCAACTTGAAACACGATTTCTGCGTTATTAGAGTCTGAAACGAACATTTTTCTTTTATCCGCCTAAACATTGTGATATTTTAAAATTGTTTAAACTTTTCAATTTTACCCTAGGTACAATTTTTTACATTTAGTTAAAGTTTGATTCTACCAATTAAATTAGGTGAGATTTGGTCTCAGGTCGTCTTTCAACTTGAAACACGATTTCTGCGTTATTAGAGTCTGAAACGAACATTTTTCTTTTATTCGCCTAAACATATTGATATTTTATAATTGTTGAAACTTTTCAACTTTACCGTAGGTACAAACTTTATGGTTAGTTAAAGTTTGATTCTACTATTTAATTTAGGTGAGATATGGTCCCAAGTCGTTTTTGAACTTGAAACACGATTTCTGCGTTATTAGAGTCTGAAACGAACATTTTTCTTTTATCCGCCTAAACATAGTGATATTTTAAAATTGTTTAAACTTTTCAATTTTACCCTAGGTACAATTTTTTACCTTTAGTTAAAGTTTGATTCTACCAATTAAATTAGGTGAGATTTGGTCTCAGGTCGTCTTTCAACTTGAAACACGATTTCTGCGTTATTAGAGTCTGAAACGAACATTTTTCGTTTACTCGCCTAAACATAGTGATATTTTATAATTGTTGAAACTTATCAACTTTACCGTAGGTACAAACTTTATGGTTAGTTAAAGTTTGATTCTACTATTTAGTTTAGGTGAGATATGGTCCCAAGTCGTTTTTGAACTTGAAACACGATTTCTGCGTTATTAGAGTCTGAAACGAACATTTTTCTTTTATCCGCCTAAACATAGTGATATTTTAAAATTGTTTAAACTTTTCAATTTTACCCTAGGTACAATTTTTTACGTTTAGTTAAAGTTTGATTCTACGAATTAAATTAGGTGAGATTTGGTCTCAGGTCGTCTTTCAACTTGAAACACGATTTCTGCGTTATTAGAGTCTGAAACGAACATTTTTCGTTTACTCGCCTAAACATAGTGATATATATATATGGGGTAGGTGGCTCAGTGGTATCGAGTCGGCCTGTGGATCTTGAGAACCCTGGTTCGATCCCCACAGCCGACAAACAATTTTCACCAATTTAAAAAATCTACCCCTGTGGCACCTCCACCACTAATATCCTTGGAGGCCGTGATTTGACGGCTGGTAACCGCACTTCACGCGACAAAATATATCACTTACCGAGATCTGCTTAGGCAGAGTGCCACACCCAGTGATGGGTAAAAGGCGTGATGATATATTTATTTATTTTATTTACATAGTGATATTTTATAATTGTTGAAACTTTTCAACTTTACCGTAGGTACAAACTTTATGGTTAGTTAAAGTTTGATTCTCCTATTTAATTTAGGTGAGATATGGTCCCAAGTCGTTTTTGAACTTGAAACACGATTTTTGCGTTATTAGAGTCTGAAACGAAAATTTTTTTTACTCGCCTAAACATAGTGATATTTTATAATTGTTGAAACTTTTCAACTTTACCGTAGGTACAAACTTGATGGTTAGTTAAAGTTTGATTCTACCATTTAATTTAGGTGAGATATGGTCCCAAGTCGTTTTTGAACTTGAAACACGATTTCTGCGTTATTAGAGTCTGAAACGAACATTTTTCTTTTACCCGCCTAAACATAGTGATATTTTAAAATTGTTTAAACTTTTTAATTTTACCCTAGATACAATTTTTTACGTTTAGTTAAAGTTTGATTCTACCAATTAAATTAGGTGAGATTTGGTCTCAGGTCGTCTTTCAACTTAAAACACGATTTCTGCGTTATTAGAGTCTAAAACGAGCATTTTTCGTTTACTCGCCTAAACATAGTGATATTTTAAAATTGTTTAAACTTTTCAATTTTACCCTAGGTACAAACTTTATGGTTAGTTAAAGTTTGATTCTACCATTTAAATTATTTGAGATATGGGCTCAAGTCGTTTTAAACTTGAAACACAATTTCTGCGTTATTAGAGTCTGAAACGAACATTTTTCGTTAACTCGCCTAAACATAGTGATATTTTAAAATTGTTTAGACTTCTTAATTTTACCCTAGATCCAATTTTTTACGTTTAGTTAAAGTTTGATTCTACCAATTAAATTAGGTGAGATTTGGTCTCAGGTCGTCTTTCAACTTAAAACACGATTTCTGCGTTATTAGAGTCTAAAACGAACATTTTTCGTTTACTCGCCTAAACATAGTGATATTTTATAATTGTTGAAACTTTTCAACTTTACCGTAGGTACAAACTTTATGGTTAGTTAAAGTTTGATTCTACTATTTAATTTAGGTGAGATATGGTCCCAAGTCGTTTTTGAACTTGAAACACGATTTCTGCGTTATTAGAGTCTGAAACGAACATTTTTCATTTACCCGCCTGAACATAGTGATATTTAAAAATTGTATAACTTTTTAATTTTACCCTAGATACAATTTTTTACGTTTAGTTAAAGTTTGATTCTACCAATTAAATTAGGTGAGATTTGGTCTCAGGTCGTCTTTCAACTTAAAACACGATTTCTGCGTTATTAGAGTCTAAAACGAACATTTTTCGTTTACTAGTCTAAACATAGTGATATTTTAAAATTGTTTAAACTTTTCAATTTTACCCTAGGTACAAACTTTATGGTTAGTTAAAGTTTGATTCTACCAACTAAATTAGGTGAGATTTGGTCTCAGGTCGTCTTTCAACTTAAAACACGATTTCTGCGTTATTAGAGTCTAAAACGAGCATTTTTCGTTTACTCGCCTAAACATAGTGATATTTTAAAATTGTTTAAACTTTTCAATTTTACCCTAGGTACAAACTTTATGGTTAGTTAAAGTTTGATTCTACCATTTAAATTATTTGAGATATGGGCTCAAGTCGTTTTAAACTTGAAACACAATTTCTGCGTTATTAGAGTCTGAAACGAACATTTTTCGTTAACTCGCCTAAACATAGTGATATTTTAAAATTGTTTAGACTTCTTAATTTTACCCTAGATCCAATTTTTTACGTTTAGTTAAAGTTTGATTCTACCAATTAAATTAGGTGAGATTTGGTCTCAGGTCGTCTTTCAACTTAAAACACGATTTCTGCGTTATTAGAGTCTAAAACGAACATTTTTCGTTTACTCGCCTAAACATAGTGATATTTTATAATTGTTGAAACTTTTCAACTTTACCGTAGGTACAAACTTTATGGTTAGTTAAAGTTTGATTCTACTATTTAATTTAGGTGAGATATGGTCCCAAGTCGTTTTTGAACTTGAAACACGATTTCTGCGTTATTAGAGTCTGAAACGAACATTTTTCATTTACCCGCCTGAACATAGTGATATTTAAAAATTGTATAACTTTTTAATTTTACCCTAGATACAATTTTTTACGTTTAGTTAAAGTTTGATTCTACCAATTAAATTAGGTGAGATTTGGTCTCAGGTCGTCTTTCAACTTAAAACACGATTTCTGCGTTATTAGAGTCTAAAACGAACATTTTTCGTTTACTAGTCTAAACATAGTGATATTTTAAAATTGTTTAAACTTTTCAATTTTACCCTAGGTACAAACTTTATGGTTAGTTAAAGTTTGATTCTACCAACTAAATTAGGTGAGATTTGGTCTCAGGTCGTCTTTCAACTTAAAACACGATTTCTGCGTTATTAGAGTCTAAAACGAGCATTTTTCGTTTACTCGCCTAAACATAGTGATATTTTAAAATTGTTTAAACTTTTCAATTTTACCCTAGGTACAAACTTTATGGTTAGTTAAAGTTTGATTCTACCATTTAAATTATTTGAGATATGGGCTCAAGTCGTTTTAAACTTGAAACACAATTTCTGCGTTATTAGAGTCTGAAACGAACATTTTTCGTTAACTCGCCTAAACATAGTGATATTTTAAAATTGTTTAGACTTCTTAATTTTACCCTAGATCCAATTTTTTACGTTTAGTTAAAGTTTGATTCTACCAATTAAATTAGGTGAGATTTGGTCTCAGGTCGTCTTTCAACTTAAAACACGATTTCTGCGTTATTAGAGTCTAAAACGAACATTTTTCGTAGGTACAAACTTTATGGTTAGTTAAAGTTTGATTCTACTATTTAATTTAGGTGAGATATGGTCCCAAGTCGTTTTTGAACTTGGTAAACACGATTTCTGCGTTATTAGAGTCTGAAACGAACATTTTTCTTTTATCCGCCTAAACATAGTGATATTTTAAAATTGTTTAAACTTTTCAATTTTACCCTAGGTACAATTTTTTACCTTTAGTTAAAGTTTGATTCTACCAATTAAATTAGGTGAGATTTTGTCTCAGGTCGTCTTTCAACTTGAAACACGATTTCTGCGTTATTAGAATCTGAAACGAACATTTTTCGTTTACTCGCCTAAACATAGTGATATTTTATAATTGTTGAAACTTTTCAACTTTACCGTAGGTACAAACTTTATGGTTAGTTAAAGTTTGATTCTACTATTTAGTTTAGGTGAGATATGGTCCCAAGTCGTTTTTGAACTTGAAACACGATTTCTGCGTTATTAGAGTCTGAAACGAACATTTTTCTTTTATCCGCCTAAACATAGTGATATTTTAAAATTGTTTAA
Source organism: Pterostichus niger (assembly GCA_947425015.1). NCBI lineage: Eukaryota > Metazoa > Arthropoda > Insecta > Coleoptera > Carabidae > Pterostichus > Pterostichus niger. Next base: position 17,350,573 of record OX380342.1, read on the forward strand.
ACTTTTCAATTTTACCCTAGGTACAATTTTTTACGTTTAGTTAAAGTTTGATTCTACCAATTAAATTAGGTGAGATTTGGTCTCAGGTCGTCTTTCAACTTAAAACACGATTTCTGCGTTATTAGAGTCTAAAACGAACATTTTTCGTTTACTCGCCTAAACATAGTGATATTTTATAATTGTTGAAACTTTTCAACTTTACCGTAGGTACAAACTTTATGGTTAGTTAAAGTTTGATTCTACTATTTAATTTAGGTGAGATATGGTCCCAAGTCGTTTTTGAACTTGAAACACGATTTCTGCGTTATTAGAGTCTGAAACGAACATTTTTCATTTACCCGCCTGAACATAGTGATATTTAAAAATTGTATAACTTTTTAATTTTACCCTAGATACAATTTTTTACGTTTAGTTAAAGTTTGATTTTACCAATTAAATTAGGTGAGATTTGGTCTCAGGTCGTCTTTCAACTTAAAACACGATTTCTGCGTTATTAGAGTCTAAAACGAACATTTTTCGTTTACTAGTCTAAACATAGTGATATTTTAAAATTGTTTAAACTTTTCAATTTTACCCTAGGTACAAACTTTATGGTTAGTTAAAGTTTGATTCTACCAACTAAATTAGGTGAGATTTGGTCTCAGGTCTTCTCTCAACTTGAAACACGATTTCTGCGTTATTAGAGTCTGAAACGAACATTTTTCTTTTATCCGCCTAAACATTGTGATATTTTAAAATTGTTTAAACTTTTCAATTTTACCCTAGGTACAATTTTTTACATTTAGTTAAAGTTTGATTCTACCAATTAAATTAGGTGAGATTTGGTCTCAGGTCGTCTTTCAACTTGAAACACGATTTCTGCGTTATTAGAGTCTGAAACGAACATTTTTCTTTTACTCGCCTAAACATATTGATATTTTATAATTGTTGAAACTTTTCAACTTTACCGTAGGTACAAACTTTATGGTTAGTTAAAGTTTGATTCTACTATTTAATTTAGGTGAGATATGGTCCCAAGTCGTTTTTGAACTTGGTAAACACGATTTCTGCGTTATTAGAGTCTGAAACGAACATTTTTCTTTTATCCGCCTAAACATAGTGATATTTTAAAATTGTTTAAACTTTTCAATTTTACCCTAGGTACAATTTTTTACCTTTAGTTAAAGTTTGATTCTACCAATTAAATTAGGTGAGATTTGGTCTCAGGTCGTCTTTCAACTTGAAACACGATTTCTGCGTTATTAGAATCTGAAACGAACATTTTTCGTTTACTCGCCTAAACATAGTAATATTTTATAATTGTTGAAACTTTTCAACTTTACCGTAGGTACAAACTTTATGGTTAGTTAAAGTTTGATTCTACTATTTAATTTAGGTGAGATATGGTCCCAAGTCGTTTTTGAACTTGAAACACGATTTCTGCGTTATTAGAGTCTGAAACGAACATTTTTCATTTACCCGCCTAAACATAGTGATATTTAAAAATTGTATAACTTTTTAAATTTACCCTAGATACAATTTTTTACGTTTAGTTATAGTTTGATTCTACCAATTAAATTAGGTGAGATTTGGTCTCAGGTCGTCTTTCTACTTAAAACACGATTTCTGCGTTATTAGAGTCTAAAACGAACATTTTTCGTTTACTCGCCTAAACATAGTGATATTTTAAAATTGTTTAAACTTTTCAATTTTACCCTAGGTACAAACTTTATGGTTAGTTAAAGTTTGATTCTACCATTTAAATTATTTGAGATATGGGCTCAAGTCGTTTTAAACTTGAAACACAATTTCTGCGTTATTAGAGTCTGAAACGAACATTTTTCGTTTACTCGCCTAAACATAGTGATATTTTAAAATTGTTTAGACTTTTAACTTTACCCTAGGTACAATCTTTACGGTTAGTAAAAGTTTGATTCTACCAATTAAATTAGGTGAGATTTGGTCTCAGGTCGTCTTTGAACTTGAAACACGATTTCTGCGTTATTAGAGTCTGAAACGAACATTTTTCTTTTATCCGCCTAAACATAGTGATATTTTAAAATTGTTTAAACTTTTCAATTTTACCCTAGGTACAATTTTTTATGTTTAGTTAAAGTTTGATTCTACCAACTAAATTAGGTGAGATTTGGTCTCATGTCTTCTCTCAACTTGAAACACGATTTCTGCGTTATTAGAGTCTGACACGAACATTTTTCTTTTATCCGCCTAAACATAGTGATATTTTAAAATTGTTTAAACTTTTCAATTTTACCCTAGGTACAATTTTTTACATTTAGTTAAAGTTTGATTCTACCAATTAAATTAGGTGAGATTTGGTCTCAGGTCGTCTTTCAACTTGAAACACGATTTCTGCGTTATTAGAGTCTGAAACGAACATTTTTCTTTTACTCGCCTAAACATAGTGATATTTTATAATTGTTGAAACTTTTCAACTTTACCGTAGGTACAAACTTTATGGTTAGTTAAAGTTTGATTCTACTATTTAATTTAGGTGAGATATGGTCCCAAGTCGTTTTTGAACTTGGTAAACACGATTTCTGCGTTATTAGAGTCTGAAACGAACATTTTTCTTTTATCCGCCTAAACATAGTGATATTTTAAAATTGTTTAAACTTTTCAATTTTACCCTAGGTATAATTTTTTACCTTTAGTTAAAGTTTGATTCTACCAATTAAATTAGGTGAGATTTGGTCTCAGGTCGTCTTTCAACTTGAAACACGATTTCTGCGTTATTAGATTCTGAAACGAACATTTTTCTATTATCCGCCTAAACATAGTGATATTTTAAAATTGTTTAAACTTTTCAATTTTACCCTAGGTACAATTTTTTACATTTAGTTAAAGTTTGATTCTACCAATTAAATTAGGTGAGATTTGGTCTCAGGTCGTCTTTCAACTTGAAACACGATTTCTGCGTTATTAGAGTCTGAAACGAACATTTTTCTTTTACTCGCCTAAACATAGTGATATTTTATAATTGTTGAAACTTTTCAACTTTACCGTAGGTACAAACTTTATGGTTAGTTAAAGTTTGATTCTACTATTTAATTTAGGTGAGATATGGTCCCAAGTCGTTTTTGAACTTGGTAAACACGATTTCTGCGTTATTAGAGTCTGAAACGAACATTTTTCTTTTATCCGCCTAAACATAGTGATATTTTAAAATTGTTTAAACTTTTCAATTTTACCCTAGGTACAATTTTTTACCTTTAGTTAAAGTTTGATTCTACCAATTAAATTAGGTGAGATTTGGTCTCAGGTCGTCTTTCAACTTGAAACACGATTTCTGCGTTATTAGAATCTGAAACGAACATTTTTCGTTTACTCGCCTAAACATAGTGATATTTTATAATTGTTGAAACTTTTCAACTTTACCGTAGGTACAAACTTTATGGTTAGTTAAAGTTTGATTCTACTATTTAGTTTAGGTGAGATATGGTCCCAAGTCGTTTTTGAACTTGAAACACGATTTCTGCGTTGTTAGAGTCTGAAACGAACATTTTTTTTTATCCGCCTAAACATAGTGATATTTTAAAATTGTTTAAACTTTTCAATTTTTCCCTAGGTACAATTTTTTACGTTTAGTTAAAGTTTGATTCTACCAATTAAATTAGGTGAGATTTGGTCTCAGGTCGTCTTTCAACTTAAAACACGATTTCTGCGTTATTAGAGTCTAAAACGAACATTTTTCGTTTACTCGCCTAAACATAGTAATATTTTATAATTGTTGAAACTTTTCAACTTTACCGTAGGTACAAACTTTATGGTTAGTTAAAGTTTGATTCTACTATTTAATTTAGGTGAGATATGGTCCCAAGTCGTTTTTGAACTTGAAACACGATTTCTGCGTTATTAGAGTCTGAAACGAACATTTTTCATTTACCCGCCTAAACATAGTGATATTTAAAAATTGTATAACTTTTTAAATTTACCCTAGATACAATTTTTTACGTTTAGTTATAGTTTGATTCTACCAATTAAATTAGGTGAGATTTGGTCTCAGGTCGTCTTTCAACTTAAAACACGATTTCTGCGTTATTAGAGTCTAAAACGAACATTTTTCGTTTACTCGCCTAAACATAGTGATATTTTAAAATTGTTTAAACTTTTCAATTTTACCCTAGGTACAAACTTTATGGTTAGTTAAAGTTTGATTCTACCATTTAAATTATTTGAGATATGGGCTCAAGTCGTTTTAAACTTGAAACACAATTTCTGCGTTATTAGAGTCTGAAACGAACATTTTTCGTTTACTCGCCTAAACATAGTGATATTTTAAAATTGTTTAGACTTTTAACTTTACCCTAGGTACAATCTTTACGGTTAGTAAAAGTTTGATTCTACCAATTAAATTAGGTGAGATTTGGTCTCAGGTCGTCTTTGAACATGAAACACGATTTCTGCGTTATTAGAGTCTGAAACGAACATTTTTCTTTTATCCGCCTAAACATAGTGATATTTTAAAATTGTTTAAACTTTTCAATTTTACCCTAGGTACAATTTTTTATGTTTAGTTAAAGTTTGATTCTACCAACTAAATTAGGTGAGATTTGGTCTCATGTCTTCTCTCAACTTGAAACACGATTTCTGCGTTATTAGAGTCTGACACGAACATTTTTCTTTTATCCGCCTAAACATAGTGATATTTTAAAATTGTTTAAACTTTTCAATTTTACCCTAGGTACAATTTTTTACATTTAGTTAAAGTTTGATTCTACCAATTAAATTAGGTGAGATTTGGTCTCAGGTCGTCTTTCAACTTGAAACACGATTTCTGCGTTATTAGAGTCTGAAACGAACATTTTTCTTTTACTCGCCTAAACATAGTGATATTTTATAATTGTTGAAACTTTTCAACTTTACCGTAGGTACAAACTTTATGGTTAGTTAAAGTTTGATTCTACTATTTAATTTAGGTGAGATATGGTCCCAAGTCGTTTTTGAACTTGGTAAACACGATTTCTGCGTTATTAGAGTCTGAAACGAACATTTTTCTTTTATCCGCCTAAACATAGTGATATTTTAAAATTGTTTAAACTTTTCAATTTTACCCTAGGTACAATTTTTTACCTTTAGTTAAAGTTTGATTCTACCAATTAAATTAGGTGAGATTTGGTCTCAGGTCGTCTTTCAACTTGAAACACGATTTCTGCGTTATTAGAGTCTGAAACGAACATTTTTCGTTTACTCGCCTAAACATAGTGATATTTTATAATTGTTGAAACTTTTCAACTTTACCGTAGGTACAAACTTTATGGTTAGTTAAAGTTTGATTCTACTATTTAGTTTAGGTGAGATATGGTCCCAAGTCGTTTTTGAACTTGAAACACGATTTCTGCGTTATTAGAGTCTGAAACGAACATTTTTCTTTAATCCGCCTAAACATAGTGATATTTTAAAATTGTTTAAACTTTTCAATTTTACCCTAGATACAATTTTTTACGTTTAGTTAAAGTTTGATTCTACCAATTAAATTAGGTGAGATTTGGTCTCAGGTCGTCTTTCAACTTAAAACACGATTTCTGCGTTATTAGAGTCTAAAACGAACATTTTTCGTTTACTCGCCTAAACATAGTGATATTTTAAAATTGTTTAAACTTTTCAATTTTACCCTAGGTACAAACTTTATGGTTAGTTAAAGTTTGATTCTACCATTTAAATTATTTGAGATATGGGCTCAAGTCGTTTTAAACTTGAAACACAATTTCTGCGTTATTAGAGTCTGAAACGAACATTTTTCGTTTACTCGCCTAAACATAGTGATATTTTAAAATTGTTTAGACTTTTAACTTTACCCTAGGTACAATCTTTACGGTTAGTAAAAGTTTGATTCTACCAATTAAATTAGGTGAGATTTGGTCTCAGGTCGTCTTTGAACTTGAAACACGATTTCTGCGTTATTAGAGTCTGAAACGAACATTTTTCTTTTATCCGCCTAAACATAGTGATATTTTAAAATTGTTTAAACTTTTCAATTTTACCCTAGGTACAATTTTTTACGTTTAGTTAAAGTTTGATTCTACCAACTAAATTAGGTGAGATTTGGTCTCAGGTCTTTTCTCAACTTGAAACACGATTTCTGCGTTATTAGAGTCTGAAACGAACATTTTTCTTTTATCCGCCTAAACATAGTGATATTTTAAAATTGTTTAAACTTTTCAATTTTACCCTAGGTACAATTTTTTACATTTAGTTAAAGTTTGATTCTACCAATTAAATTAGGTGACATTTGGTCTCAGGTCGTCTTTCAACTTGAAACACGATTTCTGCGTTATTAGAGTCTGAAACGAACATTTTTCTTTTAATCGCCTAAACATAGTGATATTTTATAATTGTTGAAACTTTTCAACTTTACCGTAGGTACAAACTTTATGGTTAGTTAAAGTTTGATTCTACTATTTAATTTAGGTGAGATATGGTCCCAAGTCGTTTTTGAACTTGGTAAACACGATTTCTGCGTTATTAGAGTCTGAAACGAACATTTTTCTTTTACTCGCCTAAACATAGTGATATTTTATAATTGTTGAAACTTTTCAACTTTACCGTAGGTACAAACTTTATGGTTAGTTAAAGTTTGATTCTACTATTTAATTTAGGTGAGATATGGTCCCAAGTCGGTTTTGAACTTGGTAAACTCGATTTCTGCGTTATTAGAGTCTGAAACGAACATTTTTCTTTTATCCGCCTAAACATAGTGATATTTTAAAATTGTATAAACTTTTCAATTTTACCCTAGGTATAATTTTTTACCTTTAGTTAAAGTTTGATTCTACCAATTAAATTAGGTGAGATTTGGTCTCAGGTCGTCTTTCAACTTGAAACACGATTTCTGCGTTATTAGAGTCTGAAACGAACATTTTTCGTTTACTCGCCTAAACATAGTGATATTTTATAATTGTTGAAACTTTTCAACTTTACCGTAGGTACAAACTTTATGGTTAGTTAAAGTTTGATTCTACTATTTAGTTTAGGTGAGATATGGTCCCAAGTCGTTTTTGAACTTGAAACACGATTTTTCCGTTATTAGAGTCTGAAACGAACATTTTTCGTTTACTCGCCTAAACATAGTGATATTTTATAATTATTGAAACTTTTCAACTTTACCGTAGGTACAAACTTTATGGTTAGTTAAAGTTTGATTCTACTATTTAGTTTAGGTGAGATATGGTCCCAAGTCGTTTTTGAACTTGAAACACGATTTCTGCGTTATTAGAGTCTGAAACGAACATTTTTCTTTTATCCGCCTAAACATAGTGATATTTTAAAATTGTTTAAACTTTTCAATTTTACCCTAGGTACAATTTTTTACGTTTAGTTAAAGTTTGATTCTACCAATTAAATTAGGTGAGATTTGGTCTCAGGTCGTCTTTCAACTTAAAACACGATTTCTGCGTTATTAGAGTCTAAAACGAACATTTTTCGTTTACTCGCCTAAACATAGTGATATTTTATAATTGTTGACACTTTTCAACTTTACCGTAGGTACAAACTTTATGGTTAGTTAAAGTTTGATTCTACTATTTAATTTAGGTGAGATATGGTCCCAAGTCGTTTTTGAACTTGAAACACGATTTCTGCGTTATTAGAGTCTGAAACGAACATTTTTCTTTTACCCGCCTAAACATAGTGATATTTTAAAATTGTTTAAACTTTTTAATTTTACCCTAGATACAATTTTTTACGTTTAGTTAAAGTTTGATTCTACCAATTAAATTAGGTGAGATTTGGTCTCAGGTCGTCTTTCAACTTAAAACACGATTTCTGCGTTATTAGAGTCTAAAACGAACATTTTTCGTTTACTCGCCTAAACATAGTGATATTTTAAAATTGTTTAAACTTTTAAATTTTACCCTAGGTACAAACTTAATGGTTAGTTAAAGTTTGATTCTACCATTTAAATTATTTGAGATATGGGCTCAAGTCGTTTTAAACTTGAAACACAATTTCTGCGTTATTAGAGTCTGAAACGAACATTTTTCGTTTACTCGCCTAAACATAGTGATATTTTAAAATTGTTTAGACTTTTAACTTTACCCTAGGTACAATCTTTACGGTTAGTAAAAGTTTGATTCTACCAATTAAATTAGGTGAGATTTGGTCTCAGGTCGTCTTTGAACTTGAAACACGATTTCTGCGTTATTAGAGTCTGAAACGAACATTTTTCTTTTATCCGCCTAAACATAGTGATATTTTAAAATTGTTTAAACTTTTCAATTTTACCCTAGGTACAATTTTTTATGTTTAGTTAAAGTTTGATTCTACCAATTAAATTAGGTGACATTTGGTCTCAGGTCGTCTTTCAACTTGAAACACGATTTCTGCGTTATTAGAGTCTGAAACGAACATTTTTCTTTTACTCGCCTAAACATAGTGATATTTTATAATTGTTGAAACTTTTCAACTTTACCGTAGGTACAAACTTTATGGTTAGTTAAAGTTTGATTCTACTATTTAATTTAGGTGAGATATGGTCCCAAGTCGTTTTTGAACTTGGTAAACACGATTTCTGCGTTATTAGAGTCTGAAACGAACATTTTTCTTTTACTCGCCTAAACATAGTGATATTTTATAATTGTTGAAACTTTTCAACTTTACCGTAGGTACAAACTTTATGGTTAGTTAAAGTTTGATTCTACTATTTAATTTAGGTGAGATATGGTCCCAAGTCGGTTTTGAACTTGGTAAACACGATTTCTGCGTTATTAGAGTCTGAAACGAACATTTTTCTTTTATCCGCCTAAACATAGTGATATTTTAAAATTGTTTAAACTTTTCAATTTAGTTAAAGTTTGATTCTACCAACTAAATTAGGTGAGATTTGGTCTCAGGTCTTCTCTCAACTTGAAACACGATTTCTGCGTTATTAGAGTCTGAAACGAACATTTTTCTTTTATCCGCCTAAACATAGTGATATTTTAAAATTGTTTAAACTTTTCAATTTTACCCTAGGTACAATTTTTTACATTTAGTTAAAGTTTGATTCTACCAATTAAATTAGGTGACATTTGGTCTCAGGTCGTCTTTCAACTTGAAACACGATTTCTGCGTTATTAGAGTCTGAAACGAACATTTTTCTTTTAATCGCCTAAACATAGTGATGTTTTATAATTGTTGAAACTTTTCAACTTTACCGTAGGTACAAACTTTATGGTTAGTTAAAGTTTGATTCTACTATTTAATTTAGGTGAGATATGGTCCCAAGTCGTTTTTGAACTTGGTAAACACGATTTCTGCGTTATTAGAGTCTGAAACGAACATTTTTCTTTTACTCGCCTAAACATAGTGATATTTTATAATTGTTGAAACTTTTCAACTTTACCGTAGGTACAAACTTTATGGTTAGTTAAAGTTTGATTCTACTATTTAATTTAGGTGAGATATGGTCCCAAGTCGGTTTTGAACTTGGTAAACACGATTTCTGCGTTATTAGAGTCTGAAACGAACATTTTTCTTTTATCCGCCTAAACATAGTGATATTTTAAAATTGTATAAACTTTTCAATTTTACCCTAGGTATAATTTTTTACCTTTAGTTAAAGTTTGATTCTACCAATTAAATTAGGTGAGATTTGGTCTCAGGTCGTCTTTCAACTTGAAACACGATTTCTGCGTTATTAGAGTCTGAAACGAACATTTTTCGTTTACTCGCCTAAACATAGTGATATTTTATAATTGTTGAAACTTTTCAACTTTACCGTAGGTACAAACTTTATGGTTAGTTAAAGTTTGATTCTACTATTTAGTTTAGGTGAGATATGGTCCCAAGTCGTTTTTGAACTTGAAACACGATTTTTCCGTTATTAGAGTCTGAAACGAACATTTTTCGTTTACTCGCCTAAACATAGTGATATTTTATAATTATTGAAACTTTTCAACTTTACCGTAGGTACAAACTTTATGGTTAGTTAAAGTTTGATTCTACTATTTAGTTTAGGTGAGATATGGTCCCAAGTCGTTTTTGAACTTGAAACACGATTTCTGCGTTATTAGAGTCTGAAACGAACATTTTTCTTTTATCCGCCTAAACATAGTGATATTTTAAAATTGTTTAAACTTTTCAATTTTACCCTAGGTACAATTTTTTACGTTTAGTTATAGTTTGATTCTACCAATTAAATTAGGTGAGATTTGGTCTCAGGTCGTCTTTCAACTTAAAACACGATTTCTGCGTTATTAGAGTCTAAAACGAACATTTTTCGTTTACTCGCCTAAACATAGTGATATTTTATAATTGTTGAAACTTTTCAACTTTACCGTAGGTACAAACTTTATGGTTAGTTAAAGTTTGATTCTACTATTTAATTTAGGTGAGATATGGTCCCAAGTCGTTTTTGAACTTGAAACACGATTTCTGCGTTATTAGAGTCTGAAACGAACATTTTTCTTTTACCCGCCTAAACATAGTGATATTTTAAAATTGTTTAAACTTTTTAATTTTACCCTAGATACAATTTTTTACGTTTAGTTAAAGTTTGATTCTACCAATTAAATTAGGTGAGATTTGGTCTCAGGTCGTCTTTCAACTTAAAACACGATTTCTGCGTTATTAGAGTCTAAAACGAACATTTTTCGTTTACTCGCCTAAACATAGTGATATTTTAAAATTGTTTAAACTTTTCAATTTTACCCTAGGTACAAACTTTATGGTTAGTTAAAGTTTGATTCTACCATTTAAATTATTTGAGATATGGGCTCAAGTCGTTTTAAACTTGAAACACAATTTCTGCGTTATTAGAGTCTGAAACGAACATTTTTCGTTTACTCGCCTAAACATAGTGATATTTTAAAATTGTTTAGACTTTTAACTTTACCCTAGGTACAATCTTTACGGTTAGTAAAAGTTTGATTCTACCAATTAAATTAGGTGAGATTTGGTCTCAGGTCGTCTTTGAACTTGAAACACGATTTCTGCGTTATTAGAGTCTGAAACGAACATTTTTCTTTTATCCGCCTAAACATAGTGATATTTTAAAATTGTTTAAACTTTTCAATTTTACCCTAGGTACAATTTTTTATGTTTAGTTAAAGTTTGATTCTACCAATTAAATTAGGTGACATTTGGTCTCAGGTCGTCTTTCAACTTGAAACACGATTTCTGCGTTATTAGAGTCTGAAACGAACATTTTTCTTTTACTCGCCTAAACATAGTGATATTTTATAATTGTTGAAACTTTTCAACTTTACCGTAGGTACAAACTTTATGGTTAGTTAAAGTTTGATTCTACTATTTAATTTAGGTGAGATATGGTCCCAAGTCGTTTTTGAACTTGGTAAACACGATTTCTGCGTTATTAGAGTCTGAAACGAACATTTTTCTTTTACTCGCCTAAACATAGTGATATTTTATAATTGTTGAAACTTTTCAACTTTACCGTAGGTACAAACTTTATGGTTAGTTAAAGTTTGATTCTACTATTTAATTTAGGTGAGATATGGTCCCAAGTCGGTTTTGAACTTGGTAAACACGATTTCTGCGTTATTAGAGTCTGAAACGAACATTTTTCTTTTATCCGCCTAAACATAGTGATATTTTAAAATTGTTTAAACTTTTCAATTTTACCCTAGGTATAATTTTTTACCTTTAGTTAAAGTTTGATTCTACCAATTAAATTAGGTGAGATTTGGTCTCAGGTCGTCTTTCAACTTGAAACACGATTTCTGCGTTATTAGAGTCTGAAACGAACATTTTTCGTTTACTCGCCTAAACATAGTGATATTTTATAATTGTTGAAACTTTTCAACTTTACCGTAGGTACAAACTTTATGGTTAGTTAAAGTTTGATTCTACTATTTAGTTTAGGTGAGATATGGTCCCAAGTCGTTTTTGAACTTGAAACACGATTTTTCCGTTATTAGAGTCTGAAACGAACATTTTTCGTTTACTCGCCTAAACATAGTGATATTTTATAATTATTGAAACTTTTCAACTTTACCGTAGGTACAAACTTTATGGTTAGTTAAAGTTTGATTCTACTATTTAGTTTAGGTGAGATATGGTCCCAAGTCGTTTTTGAACTTGAAACACGATTTCTGCGTTATTAGAGTCTGAAACGAACATTTTTCTTTTATCCGCCTAAACATAGTGATATTTTAAAATTGTTTAAACTTTTCAATTTTAACCTAGGTACAATTTTTTACGTTTAGTTAAAGTTTGATTCTACCAATTAAATTAGGTGAGATTTGGTCTCAGGTCGTCTTTCAACTTAAAACACGATTTCTGCGTTATTAGAGTCTAAAACGAACATTTTTCGTTTACTCGCCTAAACATAGTGATATTTTATAATTGTTGAAACTTTTCAACTTTACCGTAGGTACAAATTTATGGTTAGTTAAAGTTTGATTCTACTATTTAATTTAGGTGAGATATGGTCCCAAGTCGTTTTTGAACTTGAAACACGATTTCTGCGTTATTAGAGTCTGAAACGAACATTTTTCTTTTACCCGCCTAAACATAGTGATATTTTAAAATTGTTTAAACTTTTTAATTTTACCCTAGATATAATTTTTTACGTTTAGTTAAAGTTTGATTCTACCAATTAAATTAGGTGAGATTTGGTCTCAGGTCGTCTTTCAACTTAAAACACGATTTCTGCGTTATTAGAGTCTAAAACGAACATTTTTCGTTTACTCGCCTAAACATAGTGATATTTTAAAATTGTTTAAACTTTTCAATTTTACCCTAGGTACAAACTTTATGGTTAGTTAAAGTTTGATTCTACCATTTAAATTATTTGAGATATGGGCTCAAGTCGTTTTAAACTTGAAACACAATTTCTGCGTTATTAGAGTCTGAAACGAACATTTTTCGTTTACTCGCCTAAACATAGTGATATTTTAAAATTGTTTAGACTTTTAACTTTACCCTAGGTACAATCTTCACGGTTAGTAAAAGTTTGATTCTACCAATTAAATTAGGTGAGATTTGGTCTCAGGTCGTCTTTGAACTTGAAACACGATTTCTGCGTTATTAGAGTCTGAAACGAACATTTTTCTTTTATCCGCCTAAACATAGTGATATTTTAAAATTGTTTAAACTTTTCAATTTTACCCTAGGTACAATTTTTTACGTTTAGTTAAAGTTTGATTCTACCAACTAAATTAGGTGAGATTTGGTCTCAGGTCTTCTCTCAACTTGAAACACGATTTCTGCGTTATTAGAGTCTGAAACGAACATTTTTCTTTTATCCGCCTAAACATAGTGATATTTTAAAATTGTTTAAACTTTTCAATTTTACCCTAGGTACAATTTTTTACATTTAGTTAAAGTTTGATTCTACCAATTAAATTAGGTGAGATTTGGTCTCAGGTCGTCTTTAAACTTGAAACACGATTTCTGCGTTATTAGAGTCTAAAACGAACATTTTTCTTTTACTCGCCTAAACATAGTGATATTTTATAATTGTTGATACTTTTCAACTTTACCGTAGGTACAAACTTTATGGTTAGTTAAAATTTGATTCTACTATTTAATTTAGGTGAGATATGGTCCCAAGTCGTTTTTGAACTTGGTAAACACGATTTCTGCGTTATTAGAGTCTGAAACGAACATTTTTCTTTTATCCGCCTAAACATAGTGATATTTTAAAATTGTTTAAACTTTTCAATTTTACCCTAGGTACAATTTTTACCTTTAGTTAAAGTTTGATTCTACCAATTAAATTAGGTGAGATTTGGTCTCAGGTCGTCTTTCAACTTGAAACACGATTTCTGCGTTATTAGAGTCTGAAACGAACATTTTTCGTTTACTCGCCTAAACATAGTGATATTTTATAATTGTTGAAACTTTTCAACTTTACCGTAGGTAAAAACTTTATGGTTAGTTAAAGTTTGATTCTACTATTTAGTTTAGGTGAGATATGGTCCCAAGTCGTTTTTGAACTTGAAACACGATTTCTGCGTTATTAGAGTCTGAAACGAACATTTTTCTTTTATCCGCCTAAACATAGTGATATTTTAAAATTGTTTAAACTTTTCAATTTTACCCTAGGTACAATTTTTTACGTTTAGTTAAAGTTTGATTCTACGAATTAAATTAGGTGAGATTTGGTTTTAGGTCGTCTTTCAACTTAAAACACGATTTCTGCGTTATTAGAGTCTGAAACGAACATTTTTCGTTTACTCGCCTAAACATAGTGATATTTTATAATTGTTGAAACTTTTCAACTTTACCGTAGGTACAAACTTTATGGTTAGTTAAAGTTTGATTCTACTTTTTAAATTAGGTGAGATATGGTCCCAAGTCGTTTTTGAACTTGAAACACGATTTTTCCGTTATTAGAGTCTGAAACGAACATTTTTCGTTTACTCGCCTAAACATAGTGATATTTTATAATTGTTGAAACTTTTCAACTTTACCGTAGGTACAAACTTTATGGTTAGTTAAAGTTTGATTCTACTATTTAGTTTAGGTGAGATATGGTCCCAAGTCGTTTTTGAACTTGAAACACGATTTCTGCGTTATTAGAGTCTGAAACGAACATTTTTCTTTTATCCGCCTAAACATAGTGATATTTTAAAATTGTTTAAACTTTTCAATTTTACCCTAGATACAATTTTTTACGTTTAGTTAAAGTTTGATTCTACCAATTAAATTAGGTGAGATTTGGTCTCAGGTCGTCTTTCAACTTGAAACACGATTTCTGCGTTATTAGAGTCTGAAACGAACATTTTTCTTTTATCGGCCTAAACATAGTGATATTTTAAAATTGTTTAAACTTTTCAATTTTACCCTAGGTACAATTTTTTACGTTTAGTTAAAGTTTGATTCTACCAATTAAATTAGGTGAGATTTGGTCTCAGGTCGTCTTTCAACTTAAAACACGATTTCTGCGTTATTAGAGTCTGAAACGAACATTTTTCGTACTCGCCTAAACATAGTGATATTTTATAATTGTTGAAACTTTTCAACTTTACCGTAGGTACAAACTTTATGGTTAGTTAAAGTTTGATTCTACATTTAATTTAGGTGAGATATGGTCCCAAGTCGTTTTTGAACTTGAAACACGATTTCTGCGTTATTAGAGTCTGAAACGAACATTTTTCTTTTACCCGCCTAAACATAGTGATATTTTAAAATTGTTTAAACTTTTTAAGTTTACCCTAGATACAATTTTTTACGTTAAGTTAAAGTTTGATTCTACCAATTAAATTAGGTGAGATTTGGTCTCAGGTCGTCTTTCAACTTGAAACACGATTTCTGCGTTATTAGAGTCTGAAACGAACATTTTTCTTTTATCCGCCTAAACATAGTGATATTTTAAAATTGTTTAAACTTTTTAATTTTACCCTAGGTACAATTTTTTACGTTTAGTTAAAGTTTGATTCTACCAACTTAATAAGGTTGAGATTTGGTTTTAGGTCTTCTTTCAACTTGAATTTCTGCGTTATTAGAGTCTGAAACGAACATTTTTCGTTTACTCGCCTAAACATAGTGATATTTTAAAATTGTTTAAACTTTTTAAGTTTACCCTAGGTACAAACTTTACGTTTAGTAAAAGTTTATTCTACCATTTAATTTAGCTGAGATATGGTCCTAAGTAGTTTTTAACCTTGAAACACGATTTCTGCCTTATTAGAGTCTAAAACGAACATTTTTCGTTTACTTGCCTAACCTAGTAATATTTTAAAATTGTTTAAACTTTTAACCTTCACCCTAGGTACAAACTTTATGGTTAGTTAAGGTTTGATTCTACTATTTAATTTAGGTGAGATATGGTCCCAAGTCATTTTTGAACTTGAAACACGATTTTTGCGTTATTAGAGTCTGAAACGAACATTTTTCGTTTACTCGCCTAAACATAGTGATATTTTATAATTGTTGAAACTTTTCAACTTTACCGTAGGTACAAACTTTATGGTTAGTTAAAGTTTGATTCTACTATTTAATTTAGGTGAGATATGGTCCCAAGTCGTTTTTGAACTTGAAACACGATTTCTGCGTTATTAGAGTCTGAAACGAACATTTTTCTTTTATCCGCCTAAACATAGTGATATTTTAAAATTGTTTAAACTTTTCAATTTTACCCTAGGTACAATTTTTTACGTTTATTTAAAGTTTGATTCTACCAATAAAATTAGGTGAGATTTGGTCTCAGGTCGTCTTTCAACTTGAAACACGATTTCTGCGTTATTAGAGTCTGAAACGAACATTTTTCGTTTACTCGCCTAAACATAGTGATATTTTATAATTGTTGAAACTTTTCAACTTTACCGTATTTACAAACTTTATGGTTAGTTAAAGTTTGATTCTACTATTTAATTTAGGTGAGATATGGTCCCAAGTCGTTTTTGAACTTGAAACACGATTTTTGCGGTATTAGAGTCTGAAACGAACATTTTTCGTTTACTCGCCTAAACATAGTGATATTTTATAATTGTTGAAACTTTTCAAATTTACCGTAGGTACAAACTTTATGGTTAGTTAAAGTTTGATTCTACTATTTAATTTAGGTGAGATATGGTCCCAAGTCGTTTTTGAACTTGAAACACGATTTCTGCGTTATTAGAGTCTGAAACGAACATTTTTCTTTTACCCGCCTAAACATTGTGATATTTTAAAATTGTTTAAACTTTTTAATTTTACCCTAGATACAATTTTTTACGTTTAGTTAAAGTTTGATTCTACCAATTAAATTAGGTGAGATTTGGTCTCAGGTCGTCTTTCAACTTGAAACACGATTTCTGCGTTATTAGAGTCTGATACGAAATTTTTCTTTTATCCGCCTAAACATAGTGATATTTTAAAATTGTTTAAACTTTTCAATTTTACCCTAGGTACAATGTTTTACGTTTAGTTAAAGTTTGATTCTACCAATTAAATTAGGTGAGATTTGGTCTCAGTTCGTCTTTGAACTTGAAACATGATTTCTGCGTTATTAGAGTCTGAAACGAACATTCTTCTTTTATCCGCCTAAACATAGTGATATTTTAAAATTGTTTAAACTTTTCAATTTTACCCTAGGTACAATTTTTTACGTTTAGTTAAAGTTTGATTCTACAATTAAAATTAGGTGAGAATTGGTCTCAGGTCGGCTTTCAACTTGAAACACAATTTCTGCGTTATTAGAGTCCGAAACGAATATTTTTCGTTTACTCGCCTAAACATAGTGATATTTTAAAATTGTTTAGACTTTTAACTTTACCCTAGGTACAATCTTTACGGTTAGTAAAAGTTTGATTCTACCATTTAATTTAGGTGAGATATGGTCCCAAGTCGTTTTTTTACTTGAAACACGATTTCTGCGTTATTAGAGTATGAAACGAACATTCTACCATTTAATTTAGGCAAACATAGTGATATTTTAAAATTGTTTAGACTTTTAACTTTATCCTAGGTACAAACTTTACGTTTAGTAAAAGTTTATTCTACCATCTAATTTAGGTGAGATATGGTCCCAAGTCGTTTTTCAACTTGAAACACGATATCTGCGTTATTAGGTCTGAAACGAACATTTTTCGTTTACTTGCCTAAACATAGTGATATTTTAAAATTTAAAATATAATATGTTGGTCTAGGAGAGAAATGCTTTATGTTGTGTATAGGTGGTTTGTGATTTGGTTTAAAATTATTTGAGTTAATGCTCTTAGATGGCTTGGAGATGTGCTCAAATTGAAAGTCATTGGCTAACATGCCTAGCGTGGAATTTAAATCAGAAGGATATTTTGCTCTCATAAGCTGACCGATAGATTCCTTCAAACCGCGTAGCAATATACGTAGAGCATAATTTTGAAAACAATCATTCATGACAAGAGCTACGGCATCTATAGTATGTGTTGCAATATAAAATATTTGTTAATTTAAAATGTGTTGCAATCTTCCGTAAAAATCGAAAACAGTTTCATTTGAATTTTGCTTAAGATCGCTCATTTCAATATTTAATGTAAACCTATCGCGTTTATCTGCGAACGTGTTCAATAATGTTTCTGTCAAATCTTCCCATGTTTTGACCGTACAACTTGCAATATTAATTGCGACGTCGCACTTAATATTTGTTATTATACTATTCATTAAATATTCATTTTGGATATCTGTCGGATCGGCGACAATATAAAATTATTTACAAGTTTCTCACAAATATAAATAAAACGCTCGCCATGATATTCAGGCAGCATATCAAGGTATTATATTTTTAGAACTGGCACTTCCATTGTTAATTAAGGTTGTCATAATAAAATTTGTATTTAAAATAGTTTCAATAAAATTTTCAAGATCAGGTTCAAATTTTAAATTTGTGCTTGACTCAGAATTAATGAAAATAGTGTCTCTAAACGACATGTATGAACTTACAGAAATATTAGTTCCCGCTTCATGTGGCCTGAAGTTGTCCAAGGGGTTAAGAATGACGGCCGAAGTTCTTTGATGTTCGTTCAGATGGTTACGGATGTCGAATCTTGGCTTCTGGTGTAGCCTGAGTTGCTCTCTGGTTGGTGTGGTTTGGAGAAGTTTGATTTTTTCTTTTCTCTTGTTCGATAGCCAATTTAATTACAAATTATATTCGGTAATTTGTACTGGCTAACCTAATATATATACTTTTTTCCAATTCGAAATAGATGGCAAGGGGACTCACCGAAAAAGTCACCCCAAAAAACAATAAACGAATAAAATAACGTTTATTTTATAAAATCGTTTTGCAAATTTATTTCAAGCATTTAGTCGGTGAAAGGCTTGTGGCTACTTGTGATTATGTTGATTTTTTTATTTGATTCAATGTTTATTTCTTGTGATATTTGACCGTTTTTTTACTTTTCTTTCAGAATCATGTTAAAACTTATTTTTGCGATTAGAGCGCCATCTATTCCGAATTGGAAAAAAGTTTCAGATAAAATTAACATATTTTTTTCGCAGAATACGAATTTGCAATAAAAAATGGAAGTTCCCAAGCCAAGTTTAAAATTTAAGCTTTGTGCGTGCAACTGGCCATTATTCATCATATTTTACTTGTGAAATGAAATTTTCCTTTTCTGTTCTTCTACAAGCTGTTTTTTAGATTTAGTAGAAGTTCTGTTGTCACATCCAAATGCACAACAAGCTGGCATTTCTAAAACACTAAAAAGAAAAAAGACCACATAAATATAGTACATACAATCTATAAATAAATATAATTTTACCTTGTTTCCTTCTTCAGTACTTATTATAAATTGTTAAAATTCTTATTTTAAATCTTCATACGAAAGTATGTAAACATATTTAAATAACTACTTAATTACTATATAAACTAATAACAACGAACAAAATACAAAACCAGAAAAAACACGTATATATTACAATAAGCGGCAAAATAGTATTGACCGGCGTAAGATGACTGCCAAAAGTAAACGTCAAATGACGTTTGGCTTCAAGTTTGCGAACTAACGCTCCCCCTGTGGTATTTAGCCCCCGTTCAGGAGTTCGCTATACTAGTGATGCCAACATATAACCATAAAAAGTCACTAATTTTTGCCGGACTCGGCCGGTAACACTTGGTTTCCGGACGATTTTGAGTTATGTAATACTGCTAATGCCGGACGGTGGCGCGAAAAATAATTTTTTGTCACAATAATACGGAAAATAAGAAACACTTAAAACAACAAAATGATTTTATAACTAATATTCAAAATGGCTACCAGCCTCTTCAATGCATTTTGCACAACGTTTTGAAACTGAATAAGTAGCCCTTTATATTTGGTCAGCAGATAAAGATTCAATTGCTGCTTCATTTTTATTCTTCAGTCCATTTAATGTGTTTACTGGTTCATTACAAACAAAATCTTTCACGTAGCTTCATATAAAAATCAAGTGGTCATATCGGGAGAAAATGAATTGAAGAGGCTGGGAGTCATTTTGAATATTTGTTATAAAATAATTTTGTTGTTATTAAGTGTTCCTTATTCTTATTTTCTGTATTATTATGACAAAAAAATATTATTTAGTTTAATAATAATAATTACAATTGTTTTAGTCATGGCTCAATATTCTCTTTCCGATTAGGTGCACAATAAGTGTCCGCCATTTTACTTTTTAATAATGTAACATATGGATTATTTTACATGATTGTAAAGCAAATTTTATGCACTTTTAAAATTTGTAAAAAAATATAGTATATTCCATTTGAAATTTCAAAGTTCAAACCGGAAATGATATCATGAATGTACATCCGTCATCAACTAGTTTACATGTTGCTGTATAAATCATGTTATCTGAAAGAAATTGCTAAGTTGATAAATAAGCGAGATATTTGCTGGGTCTATTAAAATATAACACCCTGTATATAATATTTATATATACAGGCTGTTAAAAAAGTTCCGGGACGGTGAAATATCTCGAGAAATACACATCGAATCAAGAAACAAAAAAACACATGTTTCAAATTTTGCAAAAACCTATCTATGCACACCAAACACAAACCCCAACTCCCACCACCAGGGGGTGGGGCGGGGGGAACTTTGAAACCTTAAATGGGAACTTCCATTTTTTATTGCAAATTCGTATTCTGCGAAAAAAATATGTTAATTTTATCTGAAACTTTTTTCCAATTCGGAATAGATGGCGCTCTAATCGCAAAAATAAGTTTTAACATGATTCTGAAAGAAAAGTAAAAAAACGATCAAATATCACAAGAAATAAACATTGAATCAAATAAAAAAATCAACATAATCACAAGTAGCCACAAGCCTTTCACCGACTAAATGCTTGAAATAAATTTGCAAAACGATTTTATAAAATAAACGTTATTTTATTCCTTTATTGTTTTTTGGGGTGACTTTTTCGGTGAGTCCCCTTGCCATCTATTTCGAATTGGAAAAAAGTTTCAGATAAAATTAAGTTATTTTTTTCAAAGAATACGAATCTGCAATAAAAAATGTGGGTTCCCATTTAAAATTTCAAAGTTCAAAGATTCGGATGTAGAATTTTATGCTTTACAACATTTATTTGAAACATTTTTTCCTAAAATAATTAGGAAAGCAATGCGCACGGAAAAACTGATTTGCCATGTTAAACGCCTATGTTTCACTTTTCGTGTTACACCCGGTATATATATATATAGGGTGTTTCAGGACTAGTGTAACAAACTTTAATAGCTTATTCCTGAGGTCATTTTGAGCCAAAAATGTCATATAAACATATGTCCTATTCCTTCTAGTTACCAAAATACAAGAGGTTGATGTTCTATAAATAACACGAAATTTTCAAATTTTTGTAATCAAGATACTTTCGGAAAACAAGAGTTTTATTGAAAAGTCATACTTTATTTGTCTTAATAAATTTTATTTATTAATAATAACATGCATACGAGTTCAAGGCGCTCATTTTGAACAATTGCTGTAATTTTTTAAAATTTGTTATCTTATTTCATATTGTGTTAACCTATTCCATGTTTGGTTATGTTGTTCTGTGTCTATTTAATTATGTCATTTTATGTTTTGTTCTCTAAATCGTATTCGTTAATATTAATAAATAAAACTAATTACGACAAATAAAGTATGACTTTTCAATCAAACTCTTGTTTTCCAAAAGTATCTTGATTACAAAAATTTGAAAATTTCGTGTTATTTATAGAACTTCAACCTCTTGTATTTTGGTAACTAGAAGGAATAGGACATATGTTTATATGACATTTTTGGCTCAAAATGACCTCAGGAATAAGCTGTTAAAGTTTGTTACACTAGTCCTGAAACACCCTGTATATATATATATATATATATATATATATATATATATATATATATATATATACAGGGTGTTTCAGGACTAGTGTAACAAACTTTAACAGCTTATTCCTGAGGTCATTTTGAGCCAAAAATGTCATATAAACATATGTCCTATTCCTTCTAGTTACCAAAATACAAGAGGTTGAAGTTCTATAAATAACACGAAATTTTCAAATTTTTGTAATCAAGATACTTTTGGAAAACAAGAGTTTGATTGAAAAGTCATACTTTATTTGTCGTAATTAGTTTTATTTATTAATATTAACGAATACGATTTAGAGAACAAAACATAAAATGACACAATTAAATAGACACAGAACAACATAACCAAACATGGAATAGGTTAACACAATATGAAATAAGATAACAAATTTTAAAAAATTACAGCAATTGTTCAAAATGAGCGCCTTGAACTCGTATGCATGTTATTATTCATAAATAAAATTTATTAAGACAAATAAAGTATGACTTTTCAATAAAACTCTTGTTTTCCGAAAGTATCTTGATTACAAAAATTTGAAAATTTCGTGTTATTTATAGAACATCAACCTCTTGTATTTTGGTAACTAGAAGGAATAGGACATATGTTTATATGACATTTTTGGCTCAAAATGACCTCAGGAATAAGCTATTAAAGTTTGTTACACTAGTCCTGAAACACCCTGTATATATATATATATATATATATATATATATATATATATATATATATATATATATACCGGGTGTAACACGAAAAGTGAAACATAGGCGTTTAACATGGCAAATCAGTTTTTCCGTGCGCATTGCTTTCCTAATTATTTTAGGAAAAAATGTTTCAAATAAATGTTGTAAAGCATAAAATTCTACATCCGAATCTTTGAACTTTGAAATTTTAAATGGGAACCCACATTTTTTATTGCAGATTCGTATTCTTTGAAAAAAATAACTTAATTTTATCTGAAACTTTTTTCCAATTCGAAATAGATGGCAAGGGGACTCACCGAAAAAGTCACCCCAAAAAACAATAAAGGAATAAAATAACGTTTATTTTATAAAATCGTTTTGCAAATTTATTTCAAGCATTTAGTCGGTGAAAGGCTTGTGGCTACTTGTGATTATGTTGATTTTTTTATTTGATTCAATGTTTATTTCTTGTGATATTTGACCGTTTTTTTACTTTTCTTTCAGAATCATGTTAAAACTTATTTTTGCGATTAGAGCGCCATCTATTCCGAATTGGAAAAAAGTTTCAGATAAAATTAACATATTTTTTTCGCAGAATACGAATTTGCAATAAAAAATGGAAGTTCCCATTTAAGGTTTCAAAGTTCCCCCCGCCCCACCCTCTGGTGGTGGGAGTTGGGGTTTGTGTTTGGTGTGCATAGATAGGTTTTTGCAAAATTTGAAACATGTGTTTTTTTGTTTCTTGATTCGATGTGTATTTCTCGAGATATTTCACCGTCCCGGAACTTTTTTAACAGCCTGTATATATAAATATTATATACAGGGTGTTATATTTTAATAGACCCAGCAAATATCTCGCTTATTTATCAACTTAGCAATTTCTTTCAGATAACATGATTTATACAGCAACATGTAAGCTAGTTGATGACGGATGTACATTCATGATATCATTTCCGGTTTGAACTTTGAAATTTCAAATGGAATATACTATATTTTTTTACAAATTTTAAAAGTGCATAAAATTTGCTTTACAATCATGTAAAATAATCCATATGTTACATTATTAAAAAGTAAAATGGCGGACACTTATTGTGCACCTAATCGGAAAGAGAATATTGAGCCATGACTAAAACAATTGTAATTATTATTATTAAACTAAATAATATTTTTTTGTCATAATAATACAGAAAATAAGAATAAGGAACACTTAATAACAACAAAATTATTTTATAACAAATATTCAAAATGACTCCCAGCCTCTTCAATTCATTTTCTCCCGATATGACCACTTGATTTTTATATGAAGCTACGTGAAAGATTTTGTTTGTAATGAACCAGTAAACACATTAAATGGACTGAAGAATAAAAATGAAGCAGCAATTGAATCTTTATCTGCTGACCAAATATAAAGGGCTACTTATTCAGTTTCAAAACGTTGTGCAAAATGCATTGAAGAGGCTGGTAGCCATTTTGAATATTAGTTATAAAATCATTTTGTTGTTTTAAGTGTTTCTTATTTTCCGTATTATTGTGACAAAAAATTATTTTTCGCGCCACCGTCCGGCATTAGCAGTATTACATAACTCAAAATCGTCCGGAAACCAAGTGTTACCGGCCGAGTCCGGCAAAAATTAGTGACTTTTTATGGTTATATGTTGGCATCACTAGTATAGCGAACTCCTGAACGGGGGCTAAATACCACAGGGGGAGCGTTAGTTCGCAAACTTGAAGCCAAACGTCATTTGACGTTTACTTTTGGCAGTCATCTTACGCCGGTCAATACTATTTTGCCGCTTATTGTAATATATACGTGTTTTTTCTGGTTTTGTATTTTGTTCGTTGTTATTAGTTTATATAGTAATTAAGTAGTTATTTAAATATGTTTACATACTTTCGTATGAAGATTTAAAATAAGAATTTTAACAATTTATAATAAGTACTGAAGAAGGAAACAAGGTAAAATTATATTTATTTATAGATTGTATGTACTATATTTATGTGGTCTTTTTTCTTTTTAGTGTTTTAGAAATGCCAGCTTGTTGTGCATTTGGATGTGACAACAGAACTTCTACTAAATCTAAAAAACAGCTTGTAGAAGAACAGAAAAGGAAAATTTCATTTCACAAGTAAAATATGATGAATAATGGCCAGTTGCACGCACAAAGCTTAAATTTTAAACTTGGCTTGAATAAATAAAAGCAAATGAAAGTTAGGTATCATATGGAATAATTTACATTGCTGTCAAATATTCGATTTGCTATTATTTAATTAAACCAAGTTTAAAATTTAAGCTTTGTTGGTGCAACTTGGCCACAAGTAATTGTTATTTACATATATTTTTTAATTTTATTTAGATTTCCGAAAAATCCAGAAAGGCGAAATGTTTGGCTTAAAGCCATCAGAAGAGTTGGATGGTCACCTACAGATACAAGTGTTGTGTGTTCTGAACACTTTGCAGCCGAGTGCTTCGATAGAACATCGTTATCATGTATAAGACTTCGAGACACTGCGATACCTAGTATATTTAAATCATTTCCTACGTATTTACAAAAGGTATGTTTCAGATAAAAGTCTAAAATGAGCAATACCCAATATACCCAGTACCACTAGCTATAAAATTTTTGAGGGCAACTTAACTTTCTCATTATATTTAATATACTACGGTGTATATTTATGTAATGTACTACTATAAACCATAATTAAATATTTTGAATCCATATTATGAATAAATTGTAATATATTCACTTATGTTTTATTATTATTTATTAACAATGTTTGTTGAAGTGCGAAAACATTTAGTATCAGTTGAATGTAATTTAACCGCTCATATGTTATCAATATCATGAATTAGAGAACTTACATATAATATATTTAAGTTTTAATACATTTTGTATGGGGTATGTGGGGTTGTGCTCGCATTTTTATTTGGTGTTGAGATATAAATAATAAATAAAATTTGTAGATACAAACAAAATGTCGTAAACCACCGGTCGAAAGAAAAATTGCTGGAATTACTTAACGTAGACGATCCGCAACCAGGTAGTGGTAATTGTATACCTCTTGAAGCAATTAATATTTTACATTGTTCCAGTGCTATATAAAAACTAATGCAGTACAAATCATAAATTCATCCACTAGTATTTACAGACAATTAGAAAAAGAAGAGGAAGATTTGATTCATGTTAATTTAGAAACTAATCATATTTATTACAATGATCCTCAACAATTAACAGAATTTAGTAATTCCGTCATTTCTTATATTTCTGGATTTGTGGTGCGAAACTTACAAAAAGAAATAGTATGTGAAACATGTTTAAATGTTCTTGAACGAGATGATGACCATAAAAATAAATTCTTAAATTTCATACATTTAAAAGATAAAGGGCATCTTATTTATCCATCAGATGATGTAATTAATGTATGTAAGGTAACTGAAAAAGTTATTAAACAAGCATTATTAGAAAGTGGTGGAAAATTTTTGAAAAAGATATATTCTATTTTATATTTGAAATCATCTGTTTTGAAATATTATTTATCAAACAAAATATTTCAAGAGTTGGAAAATCATGCACTGGAACAAAGTGCTTATGAAAACCATGTAATTCAAATAATCCGAGCAATAACAGAAAAATACCTTCTAATTAGATTACATTATATATTAAAAGCCCGATCACAGGATGAAAAAAGTGATAGACAACGGTTTAACAAATTTGTACTGTTTTCTGGTCATTAATATCATTTTTTATTATGCACCTCTACACTTAATGGTGATTTTTTTAATAAAATAAATATGTTAAAGTAATAACAAACTGTTGTTTTCTTTACTTTGTTGCCCTACGATTTAATTATGAGCATTATTTTAATACTGTTCGCATCTGACATGTTTAAACTAAGTTATCAAATATATTTCATAATGCTAGCTATACTAGGTTTGACCGTCGTAATATAGCGGCTGCTTGATCCCCCCTTCCGTTTCATGGCTTCAAGCAACATACCCATAAGCGTAGGTTATACTCTCTCCATTTATTCTTTACTCCGAGCTAAATACATAAAAGTCAGATAAACTAAATTAATTGTCACGAGTTCGCGTAAATAACCAAAACTCCCTAAATTTATCCCTAGATTAATCACCAGATTCATTGCCACGAGTTTGCGTTTAAAACTCAATTCCCTAACTTTGACATATAAGTTACTAGATTAATGAGTGTCACGAAGTAAGCCACAAATGTCAAAATTGCGATGAGCTAGGGCCACTATAGAAAATATCTGGATAGTTTGACATTTCAAAATCCATAACCTCCAAATATAAACATCATATTTAGGGCTTTATTTATTTATTTTTTAGGTAACCCTTCCTCATTAGACCATAATAAAGTAATGAAAAGAATTAGATCAGGTAAAAAAGAGGCTTATTTACAATAAAAGTATTTGTACTTATTATATTTTTCAGGTGTTTCACGTATTTGCTTTCGAGCAAGGAGAACAATTTCTGTATTATCTAAATACAATTGATATTTTACATAAGATGATGAACGATGTTTGTATAACTGTCGTGTCATGCTGCTCGTGTCCAGAGCTCAGGTTGACTGTAGCTCTTGGTTATAAACAATGATGCCATAATTCCATGAAATATCTTCTGCTGTGTCAATGATGATTCGTATGGCGGACACACGAATTCACAATTTGGAGGAATATTTACTGTCCCCTTCAATCAAATCAACCTATTTAACATCTTATAATTAAATTAATTTTTGTTAATAACAGTATTGCAGTCATTCATAAAAAAAGTACAACAACAAACATTTGAGAACATTCAGAATAAAAATTAGAACTATTGTAACTAAATGTTATACATTATTTAACTTACTGGTCACCGTACTATTTGTTCATGTTTTAAAATATTCATATTACAGTAACCAATATATTATATATTTAAATCCAATTTTATGTACTGATTATATATTATATAAGCTATATAATACTATTAAAGTATTTCATTTAATGTAGTTTACTATAGATAATTCAATAAAGCAATAAACTTAATAGTAGTTAGTCAACTTATGAAAAAATGCATAAACTTTTCATATAAATTTAAAGTTTATATATTTCTTTTATTACTAAAATAAATATAAGCATTTCTTTATTCATAAACATTGTATTTTCTTATAGTTCGGTAATAATATTAAGATTATACATTTTGTGAACGTGTATAAATTGTTCCTAAAGACGATGTGAGGTCGAAATAATTATGTACATTATATTTGCCAGTTTGACGATCGCTTAAAAAAACTAGAAAATAAAATTGATCGCGTCATTAAGAAAGGGTGTGTAAAGAGAGGAATTCGATGTCCAGCTCGAATTTTTGCAAATTTTCTTGCAAATGATGTTGAAGTCACTTATATTCAAACTCATTCCCATGAATTAAGCTTTCAGAATACAAAATTTCATAGAATTGCAGAATCAACAAAATCAGATATTAAATCATTATTAGAAATGGACGTACCGACCAGAAAAATTCATACAATAATTACGAAAGAAGCACTTAGTAGAGACGATCGCGATAAACTTGAGTTTAGGAAGGAAATGTTGCATCCAAATAGGAATATCTCGGCATTGAAACGAAATATGTTAAAGAAATCATATTCACAATTTGGAGGAATATTTACTGTCCCCTTCAATCAAATCAACCTATTTAACATCTTATAATTAAATTAATTTTTGTTAATAACAGTATTGCAGTCATTCATAAAAAAAGTACAACAACAAACATTTGAGAACATTCAGAATAAAAATTAGAACTATTGTAACTAAATGTTATACATTATTTAACTTACTGGTCACCGTACTATTTGTTCATGTTTTAAAATATTCATATTACAGTAACCAATATATTATATATTTAAATCCAATTTTATGTACTGATTATATATTATATAAGCTATATAATACTATTAAAGTATTTCATTTAATGTAGTTTACTATAGATAATTCAATAAAGCAATAAACTTAATAGTAGTTAGTCAACTTATGAAAAAATGCATAAACTTTTCATATAAATTTAAAGTTTATATATTTCTTTTATTACTAAAATAAATATAAGCATTTCTTTATTCATAAACATTGTATTTTCTTATAGTTCGGTAATAATATTAAGATTATACATTTTGTGAACGTGTATAAATTGTTCCTAAAGACGATGTGAGGTCGAAATAATTATGTACATTATATTTGCCAGTTTGACGATCGCTTAAAAAAACTAGAAAATAAAATTGATCGCGTCATTAAGAAAGGGTGTGTAAAGAGAGGAATTCGATGTCCAGCTCGAATTTTTGCAAATTTTCTTGCAAATGATGTTGAAGTCACTTATATTCAAACTCATTCCCATGAATTAAGCTTTCAGAATACAAAATTTCATAGAATTGCAGAATCAACAAAATCAGATATTAAATCATTATTAGAAATGGACGTACCGACCAGAAAAATTCATACAATAATTACGAAAGAAGCACTTAGTAGAGACGATCGCGATAAACTTGAGTTTAGGAAGGAAATGTTGCATCCAAATAGGAATATCTCGGCATTGAAACGAAATATGTTAAAGAAATCATATCTTTGCAGCGACAACGCAATTAGTTTTTTTTGTCAATAGAAAAATTAAGAAAAGAAAAGTTTAATCCGATATTAATATATAAACCATGTAATGAAGACATTCAAATTGGTCCTATCGACGCGGATATTCATAACAATAGAAGCTTATTTTTATTAGGTATTCAGAGTATCAAATGAATCTGATGCAGAAAGGTGTTGATAGAATTTTATGTATTGATGCAACACATAAAACAAACCAGTACGATTATCATTTAGTTAATTTCGTGATCCCTGATTTTTCGATATTTAAAGATGAAGTATTATTTCTAGAATATTTTCAAACAAATTACATGCATCGTATTAAACTATGGGGCTACTGCATTTAGAAATTTTCCTCACGGTCATGTAAATACCAATGCTCTTGTAGAAAGTTTTCATAATAAGTTAAAACCTTCATACTTTAATCGATAATTTAATAAACGAATTGACAACTTATTATCAGTATTATTAAATATTGAAAAATATGATTTTATTTACACGAAACATAAAGAACTATACAAATTAGGTAACGCAGAATTCAATGAAGGTAGACATAAAAAAGGAAATAATATTTCGGATGGCGATATTAAAATTCTGAATGACCGTAGTTTTGAAGTTATTTCTCATACAGATGCTTCTATTACATATACTGTCGCACGGATAAAAGAAATATGCGAAGTTGATTTTTGTTTCGATAAATGCATTAATATGAAATGCAAAAATTTATGTTCACATTTATATACTTGTAGTTGTGAAGATAGAGCTTCACTCTGTAAACATGTACATAAAGTTCACATGCTACGATTGCGAAAAACCTGTAATGGAAACATTAGCGACAGCGAGGTACATGAAAAGTTAATTACTGAACCAAATAAATCAGAGTCAACAAAATCAGAAGTTAATGTACGGAAAATTCAAAATATTGAAGCAAACTACGGAATATTGCGTGAATACATAAACAATCCGTCTGTTGAACGTTTTCTATTAGATCATATCGAATATACATTAAATTCTTTAGTTTCTCAGTGTCGTGCGGTTGCAACTACTCCATCCGAATGTTCAACTATGGAACCCGCGGATAAATTGGCACCTAACAAAAAATTAGATAAATAAGTCGATCCAATGTTCAAGTATAAAAACAAACGTTAAATTAATACTGCATTTAGCAAAATATCTGCAGATGATATACAGAAATTTTAAAGTAAATCTGACAATAATATTTTTATTGTTAACATGTACAATTATGCATCATTAAAGCTAGTAATGTTTAAGTTGAATAATAATAGAATTCATTTAAAAGTAGATGGCATTAATTTCAATCCTACGGGGTTCAATAAAATTGCAATGTGGCTAAAGAGTATCCTGGAATAAGTTAAATCCTGGCACACCATTTTATTTTCTTCCTTTTCTCTTCCATTTTATTATTCCGTCCTCGTGATGTATTGAGTCTTTATATATTTTCAAATCGGCTCTTCTCAGAGCTACCAATAATTAATGGAGAACAATCTTAATTCCATATCACACTTGTTGAGAGATTAGTTGTTATTTCTATGACTAAACTCCGAATAAATGAATAATATTGCATCTAAATCATAGCTCAAATATTTTATATATAATAGAAAATCGGATAAAAAACAAACACTAAATAAAATACAAACTAATATTTATGCTTTGGTGAAAAATATACATGTTCATATTACAAATTTGTCCTTATCATATCTCAAATCCGAAAACAAACTTTATTTCATTAATAATTTATATATTTTTTTATTTGAAGAATAACTTATCATGGCTGCAATATCTGTAATTTAATAATAAACTTTATTATCACACAACATAAATTTTGTATAACCAACACCTACCAAAACAAATATTTAGGTTAAGTATATTCGATCTTACGTCAAAACACAAGAAAATCAGAGCGTCTATGTTCAGTGTTATTATTATTTCAATCCATACAACTCACAATCGTGGTTCTAGCTTCAATCTAGGGAGTTTAGTTTCTTATTAACGCCAAATCATGACACTCAAACAGGGAATCTGACTTATATGATTCACCCTATTTCAATCCATACAACTCACAATCGTGGTCAACATTTTCATATTGTGACCATTTAATAAGTAATATTACTTTTTAAATGATCGTGACTATACGCTTTCAGTCGTCTGATTTTGAATAACTTTTAAGAGTAACATAATCGGCTTATATTCGTTTGTTGAAAGTATTTCCTGGCGTAATTATTTTTTTTTACAAGTTTACATACAGGAATATTTGCTCAAACTAGTTACATAATTTCGATTTTTTGATTTGACATAAAGGATATTCTTCAACAATATTTTGAGATTTTAACAGTACTTTCGGCATATTTCTATTCACGACATAATATTGTATTGATGTAAACATAAAATAAACACAATGCCAAATGCTAGTGGCACTGTTGTTATAGGTAAGGCTATAATAAAATTGAAAATAAAATATTTACAAACAACACTGTGCGTCAATTATAGGTGGAGGAACCGGTTTTGTGGGGACTCATTTATGTAAATTACTTCAAACACATGGTTATGCCGTTAAAATCATTTCACGTATGCCAGGACGACAACGAATGTCGTGGCACGATTTATCTAAAAATGGTCTTCCATCGGGAACTACAGCAGTTGTTAATTTAGCAGGTCAAAATGTGTTAGATATAAAACAAAAGTGGAATGCTGGTTTTAAACAAAACATTTGGAACTCTCGAATTAACACCACTCAAGCTCTTTCACAAGCAATTGTTAAAGCTTCTGAAACACCGTCATCATTTGTTTTAATGACTGGTGTTGGAATTTATGAACCTAGTATAACTAAAGAGTATACTGAATCGTCATTAACATCTAAGTATGATTTTCTTTCTACCATGTGCCATGAATGGGAAAACGCAGCTACTCTTCCATCCAATATCAGTATTAGAAAAATTATTATACGCAGTGGTGTTGTATTAGGTAGAAATGGAGGTATGATCCAACAATTATTTTTGCCTTTTTATCTTGGTTTGGGTGGACCTGTAGCTTCAGGCAAGCAATACTTGCCATGGATACATATTGAAGATATTTGCAGAATGATTTTGTATGCAATTAAAAATAATAATGTTGCTGGCATTATGAATGGAGTTGCACCACAACAAATAACAAATGAGGAATTTTCAAAAGTAATTTTACTTTAAATCTTTTCTTGAATGTGTTTATATGTGTGAAATTTTAGGCTTTCGCCGGACAACTTAACCGTCCAGCATGGTTTCCAGTTTCTGAAAAAATTCTTAATTTTCTATTATCTGAAGAACGAGCCAAAATGTTAACAGAAGGCCAACGTGTTGTGCCCGCCAGGACTCAGTTTTTAGGCTTCCAGTATAGTTACCCAGATATTTATTGCGCGTGTGAAGAATTTGCACATCTTTGATCAATGTCTATTAGTTTTCCATAATAATTTATTGCATAGTGTAAAATAAAAAAGATCATTGTGATATTGTTTCATATAATTTTATGAATACTTAATGTTTATTAAAAATAATAAATAGTTTATATAATTTCACATCGTCATTTATTTTATTTATGTGTTAATTAGGTTTTTTTAAGTTATAAGTAAGCAACTTTGAACAGTTTTTATAACAAAGTTTAATATAAAAATATTATTTCTCAGTACATTGAATTTTTAATGCAAGTATATAATTTTCCGTAAGCAAATACAATATTTCATTAGTAGCTGATAGGCCGAGAATCTCATCATCTCCTAAACTCATAACTTGTTGCTCAGCTACAGTTCCTACTCGATATCCACTTCTTCTATTTCTGAGCTCCCCGGATGTAACAGCTTTGTTTTGTCGATAAAGGAACACATGCCGATTTGATTCGCAAATTACAGAATAATTAAGATCTGGAGAACATGATGAAAATTTGCGTTGTTGCTTTGACGCCTGTAAAATGAAAGTTATTAGCAAAGTCTATAATAATAAAAAAAAAACAACTTTGTGTACATACTTGTACATAACCAAATGCGAGCAATGTTCCTGCATGTTTTAGAGTCCATCGACCATCGCTCTGTTCTTGGGGGCACCAGAGACACGCATCAACATCATGTCTTACAGCAAGAGATGACGGTAAATGTGCATCCAATTTTACAGACATGATTACCTTAAAAAGTAATTCAAATTATTTGTTCAGTATTTTTATATATCCAGTATAAGGAACACATATTCAGTATTTTTATTGAAAGGACTGTATAATTTACAGGGTATTAATTTTTAAAAAGCTGGCCATAAACATTTAACATGAGAAATTAGTATATCTGTGCGTAAGTTACAAAATTATTTTAGAAAAAAAATCAAATAAAAATGATACATACATACATAACATCACGCTATATCCCATTAAATGGGGTAGCACGAACCCGTCAACATTCTCATCCTGACACACGATACTCGATTCGACCACATTAACACTTCCTCTATACAAACTCTTTCTTTTCTCACAACTAAAATCCATCAACACACAACAAACATTCATCCATTCGCTCCTGTACACTGCGCTTGTTTCTGAAGATGGTCTCCACACAATTGCAGGTAAACACTCCAAACATCTAACCAATAATCTAAAATCAAAATGATAGAGTAGGTATTTACAATAATAATTATTAATAGTAAAATCTGCACCTAAGAGAGCAATTATATTGGGTTTTTGACAATTCATAATCGAAAAAAATTTAGTTTCAAGGTTTTTAAAATGATAAGAAATGGAATTAAAACTGTTAGTGTTTTGTGAATCAGTTCAATATTATGAAATAATCGTAATAAATATCACACATCTGCCACATATAAAGGAATTTCATTTCATATAGTAATAATTTATCAATGGTTAAAATAATTTCATTAAATATCATCATCATGTTTCAAAATATAAAATTTCTGCAGATTTAATGAATTCAACGTGTAAGTAAAAATTTTAGGCAGTTCCATAGCAAAATCGGTATTTCTATCCCAAAATTAGCCAAAATTATTTTAATGAAAAATGATTCATATATAATTTGTAGAGAATAAAATTATGTATCTAAATATTTTAAAATTTACTTGATTAATTACTGTAAAATATGAATTAAAATTACGATTGCAACGTAAAAACTAATTTCTCTTAATGCTCAAAACGAAACTAATATAAACCATTATTTTTTTTATTTCTTGTGAGTTCTAACAATTCATAAGGAAATTTACGAATTTGCCAACTATAAATTCTAAGAAATATTGACAAAAACTGAATTATTGATCTAATAAAGCGATTTAAACTACTACGAATAACCTAATAACATATTGTTAAATATACTACACAAATTTCGCATCATTGGTTATTTAATTAATAAATATATAATTTACTTTTAAAAATAATTATAATTTAAATAGACCAATCTTTACAGAATTATGATTTATAACAAAGTAATTTTCATCTATTGGTTCCATTAAAAAAAAAGGCACGTTAATTTGTCACAAATCTCTAAAAGTATAATCAATGGATTATTGAACATGATATTTTTTTATTCATTTAATCAAATTCGTATAATTTTCGACATACCTTTGGTGCCCAATTTATTTTTGTAAAATACTACAGTCGAGTTTGTAAAATTTATGCCCGATTTTATAAAGAAAAGAATACATTTTCCTCCTTAATAAATATATTTACATTAACAAATTAGAATCAATTTTATTTATTGTAATGCACCTGTAACTTTACTGTTAAAAATTCGACTGTTATTGAAATGAATAAATTTTATTTACTTAAATCAGTTTGTAGTTTATAAAACCGGTCATTATAAGAGTTACGCTTGGCGCGCACATGCGATTTCCCTGTCGTTTAGTCCCTACGACAAATAAATTGTAAACAAATTTCATTTAGTTCTCTCATACCTAGCAAAATATGAGATAATTTCAATTAATTAGTAAATGGAGTAAGTGGCTCAGTATTATCGAGTCGGTCTGTGGATCTTGAGAACCCTGGTTCGATCCCCACAGCCGACAAATAATTTTTACCAAATTAAATCTACCCCTGTGGCTCTTCCTCCACTAACATCTTTGGGGGGAGTGATTTGACGGCCGGTAACCGCACTTCATGCGAAGAAATATATCACTTACCGAGATCTGCCCCGGCAGAGTGCCACACCCAGTAATGGGTACAAGGAGTGATAATATATTTATTTATTTTTTATATTTCCTACATATATACATACTTGATGTGAACCTAAATTTGTTCGATGGGTGACAGCATGACTTGTACTACAAATTCTTTCAAAAATAGCAGTATTATCAGTGTCAAAATCACATTCTTCTATTTGTTGAGAGCTGACAGCCGTCCCACTCTCAGCAGGAAGTACCTAAAATTAAAAAAAATAAAATTAGTATTATCAAACATTATAATAAAACAATTTATTTACCTCAGTTTCATTACATAAGTGCGCCAATCTCTCATGTACTTCTGCAATGATATTAGGATTAATTATTTGTTCGCCTGTTTCATCTCCAGGTATTAAATCTTGCCACATCAAACCAGTTTCGACTTTTATAAGAATAATTTCCAAAATTGAGTTATCTATAATCCATGTAGTTAAATCTGAATCTATGCGATGCGCTAAATCTCCGTCTATTAAAATCGTATTTTTATATCTGATTTGTATCTTCGACGTCTCAGCAATTATTTCAAAATCAGACCTACTACAATTGACATTTGTATTAAGTCTAATTGTTATATCATCTTCATTTTGAACCCAAGTATAAATTTTAGCGTTAGTATATTGTTTCTCGGTAGATTCTTCAGATATTGGGTTCTCGGAATCTAAAGTAAATTTAAATTGTTTGTCACTTGCAATATATATGTACTTGCAATTTGGTTCCAAAGTACAATAATAAAATACTCCGGTGGCTTTTAAAACTCTCAAACAAACCTGTCCCCACTGTGAATTAGAATTTTCTGTAAGAGTAATCCAACTTATTACTGTTGAAAATTTTTCACTGCATTCGTTGCGATCTATATCAAATAATAGACAATGTAATTCATTCTTGCTATTATCATTCCCTTTATAAATTGCATCTTGTATAACAAAACTTTGACCAGCCTCTAATACCTCATCAGAAAATATACTTTGCCACATATTTCCTTCAGATCGGTTTCCTGTCATTATTATGTGTAAAGTACCAGCTCCGTCACTTAACACTGTTAGATCTTCTGATATAAAATGTAATGAAATATTGTAATTCCCTGGTTTTCTATCATTACGTAGAGGTACTTGCCAAACTTTTTTTATATCATGTAACCTTCCAGTTACCATGTTCAGTGCAACTCTTTGTACATTCCATAATCTATCAATAAAATACACAGCGTTGTCAATATAATCAGTGAATAAGTGATTATGCAAACCGAAAAGTCTTGCATGCAATAAAGAATATTGTTCAGAATTAGGTAAAACTCGGTCTACTGATATATTAAATTCTTTCTTCAATACCGGTATTTTTTCCAACGACAGTTTGTAACCATTAAAATCTGGATTCAATAATGACCTATTTGGACGTAATTCAAATAATTGTGTCATGTTATATTGATTTTCTACAAAATATAAATTGAGGTTAACTTTTTGACGATCTTGACTGACACTTACAAATCATAGATAATGAAACGAGTTGTGTCACGAAAAGTGCACAACTTGCAGTGTTACCATATTTTGATCTATGTGAAATCAGCAATACTTTTTCCCAGCAATACACTAACCTACCTCAACTATAGTTCTACCGTTCAAATGTATTGCTAGCTGTCAGTGACAGTTCCGCAGCAATACATTAGCCAGCAATAGTTTCATTATTTCCTTAACTATTAAACTTCATCACGGGAAATTTAGTATATTTATAGACAATAATGTTTACTACAATAAACAAATAATTGAAAATTGATACATTGTTCCAAATAGAAGTATAAGACGTTTATACCCAGCAATAGATTTAAAGGAGCACTGCAGATACACAGTGAAGTGACGTCATCAATATATACATCATGTGTGACATGTGCCGTCTCCAGCAATAGATTTGATTTATTTCATCCCTGTTAAACTCTGAGCTATGAAATTTCGTACACATATAAACAATTACGTGTACTGCAATAAACAATCAATAAAATAGTGAAAATTTAATTTAAATGAGTCGTTACGGACATATTTATACCTAGCAATAGATTTCGATAAAACCACCCCTATTTATTTTACAGCTATGAAATTTCGTACACATATAAACAATTACGTGTACTGCAATAAACAATCAATAAAAAAGTGAAAATTTAATTTAAATGAGTCGTTATGGACATATTTATACCTAGCAATAGATTACGATAAAACCACCCCTATTTATTTTACAGCTATGAAATTTCATACACATATAAACAATTACGTGTACTACAATAAACAATCAATAAAATAGTGAAAATTTAATTTAAATGAGTCGTTATGAACATATTTATACCTAGCAATAGATTACGATAAAACCACCCCTATTTATTTTACAGCTATTAAATTTCGTACACATATAAACAATTACGTGTGCTACAATAAACAATCAATAAAATAGTGAAAATTTACTTTAAATGAGTCGTTATGGACATATTTATACCTAGCAATAGATTACGATAAAACCACCCCTATATATTTTACAGCTATGAAATTTCGTACACATATAAACAATTACGTGTACTGCAATAAACAATCAATAAAAAAGTGAAAATTTAATTTAAATGCGTCATTATGGACATATTTATACCTAGCAATAGATTTCGATAAAACCACCCCTATTTATTTTACAGCTATGAAATTTCGTTCACATATAAACAATTACGTGTACTGCAATAAACAATCAATAAAAAAGTGAAAATTTAATTTAAATGAGTCGTTATGGACATATTTATACCTAGCAATAGATTACGATAAAACCACCCCTATTTATTTTACAGCTATGAAATTTCATACACATATAAACAATTACGTGTGCTACAATAAACAATCAATAAAAAAGTGAATATTTAATTTAAATGAGACGTTATGGACATATTTATACCTAGCAATAGATTACAATAAAACCATCCTTATTAAATACTCTCTTCTTCTCAATGAGTTCGGACCCTGTACTATATTTTGGGTAAAGTTCCTGTTGTACATAGTAGCATAAATAAATATATATAAATCAATAAACATTTTTTATTTCTTGATAATGTATCTCTAATATATGCAATAATAATTGTGATTAAATAAAATCTCTTTTTTTATTTATGTGGTGGCCCTGAAAAGGACCGTTTTTTGTTTTAAATCAAGCTGTACAGCTGATTTAAAAGAACATTTAAACCTCTTTGATTTAAGTGGATTAAATCTGTTCTACCATTTCTATACGTTCTCTCGTACAAGTTCCTCCTAATGCGCCCCGTTTCGTTGATGAGAAACTTATCTGCATCCAAGATACAAAAACCATGCGAATCTGAGAATGAGAACAAATAATAAAACGATTAATATACGTAGAATTATTACAGAGTATTCACCAGGTACCTCTTAATTTTCTGATGCAGTTGTTGAAAGAATAATGGAGTCTCCAGTATTGGTCATCATTTTCCAATTTTGGAATTGGCGGAATGGTTATAAAAATAACGTCCTTCCCAATAAACTTATTGGCAAGTTGTCGTAATGATAACTTGAAGCTGGAACGATCCATATTCTGAAAATAAAAACATTAAATAAAATAAATATATCATCACGCACTCTGCCTAAGCAGAACTCGGTAAGTGATATATTTTTTCGCGTGAAGTGCGGTTACCAGCCGGCAAGTCACGGCCCCCAAAGATGTTAGTGGAGGGAAGCCACAGGGGTAGATTTAAATTGGTGGAAATTGTTTGTCGGTATGAATAAATATGTAAATCATGTTTTTCTAGGGATTTTACCATTCGAATCAAATTATTTGTCCCAATCATGACAATAATATTGTCCCCAACTTCATTTCTATTGACCCGTCTTGTTAGTTGACGAATATCTTGACCGGAGACGGCCAAACCAACTCGGAGGGCATCAGTCGCTAGAAAATATAAATAAAATTAGTTTAAAAGAAATGAATGTGGATAGCAATATAGAATTCGAATCTCACTCAAGCTAAAAATTATATAAACTAGCACACTGCGGCTCGATGAGTGCGGACCCTGTACTGTAATTGGGATTAAGTTTCTGTTGTACAGAGTAACACAAATAATAATAAAAAAATAAAAATTGAAAGTAATGAAAACTATACTTTTTCCATGTATTTCAAGTTTGATGCACGAGGGTGAAGCTTAAATGTACAACTCAAATAAATGAGAAAAAGGTCTTCAATACGTGTTTTACACCTTATTTTGTACATATTGATATTAGATTAAGTTTACAGTATTACAAATTATATTGGCAAATGCCAAAATTATGAAAAGTAAAAATTGTGATATGTAAAATAAATAAATAAACATAAATAAATAAATAAATATATCATCACGCCTTTTACCCATCACTGGGTGTGGCACTCTGCCTAAGCAGATCTCGGTTAGTGATATATTTTTTCGCGTGAAGTGCGGTTACCAGCCGTCAAATCACGGCCTCCAAAGATATTAGTGGAGGAGGAGCCACAGGGGTAGATTTTTTAAATTGGTGAAAATTGTTTGTCGGCTGTGGGGATCGAACCAAGGTTTTCAAGATCCACAGGCCGACTCGATACCACTGAGCCACCTACCCCATAAACATAAATTTTAAAATAATTGAAAAATGAGTCACTTTTCATGAGAAATATGCAAAAAAAAAATATATTTATCATACCATTTCTCGTAGCACGACAATTTAAAAAACTTGTAGCCAATCGCACAAAATTGCTATCTCCTAGGAGAACGTAATTTTCAATGTAAGCCATGTCTTTAACGTACAAGAAAATGAATACGCTCATTTATAAGGGTATCATTTATGTACTATACAAATGAAAGTGGTGGAATGAAGAATTGTCAAGAGTGGGGCTAGAGCTATACTAACTGGGTGCATCAATCCCTACATCTGGTAGTTTATAACATAATTGCTCAGTTGAAAATTTGTCAATACTCCATACAAAAGATAAACCTTCTTAGAAGCTTTCGAAATTAAGAAATCCCTAAACACAGGTACAAATTTATGAATGGCAAACTAGACCTGATAAATTACCCATTCATAGAATCTGTATTTAATGAAATGCTAAAATCACCTCTCCACCATTAATTGTTACCTACTCTGTATAAGATCTCTTTTGTTAGCATCTGAAGATGGCATAACAGCAGAAATTTTACAATAAAGTGATATTGTTTTATTTGTAAAACAAATG
This sequence comes from Pterostichus niger, assembly GCA_947425015.1. Lineage (NCBI taxonomy): Eukaryota > Metazoa > Arthropoda > Insecta > Coleoptera > Carabidae > Pterostichus > Pterostichus niger. Next base: position 17,390,951 of record OX380342.1, read on the forward strand.
CAAGTGTTTTTCATTTTATTTTTAGTTTATTTTAATTCTTTGTTTCATTGTGAAGCTATGAAACAATACATATATTTAATTTTAAAAGTATTAACAAAGTAAATAAAATATTAATTACTCTAGACTCGAGAGGCTGGTCGATGTGTCGATTTAAATATTAATGTTCAATGTTTAAAAAATATCTGTAATATGGATTCATTGATGTATTGATATAACAATATTTTTCTTCCGACTGTCACTCCGGTGACACAAGATGGTTTTTATTACATTTCAAGATACCCATAAGCTCACACTCTCAGCGCCACATCAATGGCGCCGACGACAAGCGTCTCCGCTTATGGAGGACTCGTCCGCCATCACCGGTCCCGGACTGCCCATCAGACAGCATCCGCCATGGCCTGCCGCCGGCCGATACTCAAAGTTTAGAATTGAAAATAAGTAATAATTGTATATATTTTACACAAAGCAAACATTTCAAATTAGTTGCAGATGTAAAATGTAAACCATTTTTAAACCTACTAGCAGTTATAAATCCATAAATTCACAATACATTCATTTACTTCATAGAACCGGAGACAAACATTTTACTATTTATATAGTTATTTGTGTATTAAAGGCGTAAAGTGATTCTTTGTTACTCAAATACGGTTATTGCGGCCCGAATCGAAGACGAGAGCTGCAATAGTGTAAGAGGAACAAAGACCCTTTACGCTCATAATACACACATAATTTTTGAACGCCGCTAGAGGAGTAGGGATACATTTTATTACGGTACAACTGAAAATTCTGAAATTTATCTGGAAGTTTTACTTATTCTGTCTGAATACGTTCTTGCAGAAAGTTGTGCTTTTATTCAAGTGTTTAGTGATTTTTCATTTAATAATTAATATAATATTTGTTACTTTTGTAGTCATCGTTTCATTAAGTTAAAAATTTGAATACCAATTAATCTATATATATATATATATATATATATATATATATATATTACCATTTCTGTTATTATTATTAGTAGAATATCTGAATAGATATCATTAATTAAGTGTGTGTTCTGCAACATATTTATGTAAGTTATTAGTTCATGTTATTTATTTAAAATATAATATCTAATTACTTATAAAATGGCTCCTACATACATAAAAAAACTTGTTGAATATCTGAATAATAATTATCCTAACATTAATTTTAATTCTGATAATTTAAACGTTAATCATGTCCTGATTGTAGAAGCTAGTAAAGATATATTTGGACATTGTAATAAACAGAATAAAATTAAACTTTTAAATGCTTTTAAGAGAAAAGACTTTACTACAAAATAGTAGAAAAAATAAAAATACAAAAGTATACCCGGCAGTATCTACACCGCTTGCAAAATATGTACCTATTTCTGAATACTTGGAAAATGTTAATTTATCTGACATTAAGCTGACGCCTATCCAAAAATTAAATAAAAACAATTTTAATAATTCTAAAGTAAAACGGAAATTGTTTTCAACAGATGTCATTCAAAATACTGAATTGTTACAAAATAAGGACAATAATAATAGCCATAGTATGTCTATAGAACAAATTTATAATTTAAGTACACCTGAAAAACGCGTGAGTTTGATGTTGACAGAGCAAATTTATAATTTAAGGACACCTAAAAAAAGCTATGATAATTTAAACTTGACATTTGAAAATTCCCCTCATGTAACTAATATAGTTAATTTTATATGATCAATGTAGCGATAAAATTGACAAAAATTTAATACAGGCCACAGATAATATTAATTCATTTCATTGCGAAACATTAATGCAAATTGATTGTTTATTGTAGTACACGTAATTGTTTATATGTGTATGAAATTTCATGGCTGTAAAATAAATAGGGGTGGTTTTATCGTAATCTATTGCTAGGTATAAATATGCCCATAACGGCTCATTTAAATTAAATTTTCACTATTTTATTGATTGTTTATTGTAGCACACGTAATTGTTTATATGTGTACGAAATTTCATAGCTGTAAAATAAATAGGGATGGTTTTATCGTAAATTATTAATGAATACAACGAAACTTCTGAATTGTAGTCTGTAGACCAACGTCATGGATGACGAGAAAGAAGTGACGTCATTGCTGAGTGAACTGAATCCCAGCCGCCTAACATGGCTATCGACACAGCAATTGTTTCCTACTTGTATCTCGATCAATGTATAAGTGTTTCGTTTATTGGTTATTGTAGTACTTATTATTGTTTATATGTGTACGAAATATCATAGCTGTAAAATAAATAGGGGTGGTTTTATCGTAATCTATTGCTAGGTATAAATATGCCCATAACGACTCATTTCAAGTAAATTTTCACTATTTTATTGATTGTTTATTGTAGCACACGTAATTGTATATATGTGTACGAAATTTCATAGCTGTAAAATAAATAGGGGTGGTTTTATCGTAATCTATTGCTAGATATAAATATGTCCATAACGTCTCATTTAAATTAAATATTCACTTTTTTATTGATTGTTTATTGTAGCACACGTAATTGTTTATATGTGTACGAAATATCATAGCTGTAAAATAAATAGGGGTGGTTTTATCGTAATCTATTGCTAGGTATAAATATGTCCATAACGACTCATTTAAATTAAATTTTCACTTTTTTATTGATTGTTTATTGCAGTACACGTAATTGTTTATATGTGAACGAAATTTCATAGCTGTAAAATAAATAGGGGTGGTTTTATCGAAATCTATTGCTAGGTATAAATATGTCCATAATGACGCATTTAAATTAAATTTTCACTTTTTTATTGATTGTTTATTGCAGTACACGTAATTGTTTATATGTGTACGAAATTTCATAGCTGTAAAATATATAGGGGTGGTTTTATCGTAATCTATTGCTAGGTATAAATATGTCCATAACGACTCATTTAAAGTAAATTTTCACTATTTTATTGATTGTTTATTGTAGCACACGTAATTGTTTATATGTGTACGAAATTTAATAGCTGTAAAATAAATAGGGGTGGTTTTATCGTAATCTATTGCTAGGTATAAATATGTTCATAACGACTCATTTAAATTAAATTTTCACTATTTTATTGATTGTTTATTGTAGTACACGTAATTGTTTATATGTGTATGAAATTTCATAGCTGTAAAATAAATAGGGGTGGTTTTATCGTAATCTATTGCTAGGTATAAATATGTCCATAACGACTCATTTAAATTAAATTTTCACTTTTTTATTGATTGTTTATTGCAGTACACGTAATTGTTTATATGTGTACGAAATTTCATAGCTGTAAAATAAATAGGGGTGGTTTTATCGAAATCTATTGCTAGGTATAAATATGTCCGTAACGACTCATTTAAATTAAATTTTCACTATTTTATTGATTGTTTATTGCAGTACACGTAATTGTTTATATGTGTACGAAATTTCATAGCTCAGAGTTTAACAGGGATGAAATAAATCAAATCTATTGCTGGAGACGGCACATGTCACACATGATGTATATATTGATGACGTCACTTCACTGTGTATCTGCAGTGCTCCTTTAAATCTATTGCTGGGTATAAACGTCTTATACTTCTATTTGGAACAATGTATCAATTTTCAATTATTTGTTTATTGTAGTAAACATTATTGTCTATAAATATACTAAATTTCCCGTGATGAAGTTTAATAGTTAAGGAAATAATGAAACTATTGCTGGCTAATGTATTGCTGCGGAACTGTCACTGACAGCTAGCAATACATTTGAACGGTAGAACTATAGTTGAGGTAGGTTAGTGTATTGCTGGGAAAAAGTATTGCTGATTTCACATAGATCATATTTTGTCTGTGGTTGTCAACATGTTTGGTTCATTATCAGTGGAATCATCGGATAATTTCCGTATATTTCCGTAGTTCTAAAAATATTAAGTCTTCATTAAAAAATGTAAATATTTCGGGAATGCACGGATTGTTATAATATTCAACTACTGCCTTATTTTTTATTTATTGCTTTTTTCATGTACTGCTTCGTGCAAACACAACTTCATTCATTTCCTAATAGTGTAGATTTAGTAAAGATACGAACCAATTGTTGGCGCTATGTGTTTTATCTATCTCTCACTAGATGTAGACTGGCGTATTTAAAATTTATAATGTTTTGTACACAAATTTAGTCACACATATCCTTATTGAGTGATTTAAAATGCATATATTACCAAATTCCCAAATTATATTATTCAATACAGTCACGTGACGAAGGCAACTTTCACAGAAATTGAAAGCTGTGTTCAGTGTGCAACGTGAAATTTTGATTTTGACATTTTCTTTTTTCTGGTGTATTATGCTTCATTTCTTGTGCTTCTATTATTTGTTAGTCCTTCTTAATTATTACAAACTATTTTTTGATGCTGATCAGTGCAAAACAAAATTAAGGTGAAGCATCCGCTTAATTAAATCTTAAGTTAGCTGCAGAACACTTGATCTGACTTGATCTCTTTCAAATAAGATATCTTTGTTTTTATAAATGATACTTACGATGAATTGTACATAATTTTAGAGCCAATACTTCAAGGTGTAGTAATAATATACATATTATTTAATTTATGTACAATTAATTGATAGAAAACGGTTCAAAAATGGACTTGAATTTCTCAAAAATGCCGAGTACGATTTTCTTTAAATTTTTTTGTATATTTAAGAATAAGGCCCTCTATAACATATACAATTTTTATCCAATTTGAATTTGTAACTTTTGAGAAAAAACAATAAATATGCGAAAAAACGCTCAAAAGCAGGCTTTTTCGGATATTTTTGTTTTTTTTTCAAAAGTTACAAATTCAAATCGGCTAAAAAAATTATGTGTTATAGAAAACTATGTTCTTAAATATACAGAATTTTTTAAACAAAATCGTACTCGGCATTTTTGAGAAATTCAGACTCGAAATTTTGATATCTTGACCTGCTGCATATCAATTCAAATTTGTTTGTTTTATAGAAATTTCACATTCTTTTTATTGTACATATCTAAAAGTAGAATGTTGTGAGATTATTCTGCACTACTTGTTCCTTCAGTTAGATGAGAATAAGTATGTAAAATATTTTTTTGAAATTTGAATTTGTTGCAGCGAAATACTCATTTTACACACTTGATATGTGCTTTGTCGTACACTCAGCGCAAAAATGAACATCTAGATTGACAGCTGTCATTCATAATGATATATTTCACGATGTAGATATATACATGTTATGAATGAGTATTTCAGAATTTGTGGTTTGACATATATCTATATTATTTTTCGTATTATATTACACTAATATTCGAAGTTATTTGTACGATACATCAGGTTTTACTGCAAACATTTGATCAATTTTAACAGAGCAGATTAGTAGAACAGTATGGTTAGTAATATTGAAATGGATTATTTGTTTTAAAAACCGATATTTTTATCAAAGTTTTTAATTTAACGTTCATAGACAACAATTCATATTCTAACCTTAAATATTTCACAAAAGGAAGTAGGAATTTATTTATATTTCTTACAGATTATAAGTTGAATGAAACATAAAACAGAACAAATATAACTCGTCGATGCAAAATTAAAAATACGTACATAAATTTATAAACAAATGCTTGTGGAAAAAATTATTTTCATATTTGGATATATAAATATCTGATGTGGACACCACATGACTTCCTTGTACCCGTATTAAACTATAGATATTTTTTTAATTGCACAAATTTCACAGTATATCTTTTATTTTTTGTTCTAATCCATAGCAAACTTAATTTTTTTTAAAATCAAAAAATATATAATAATTAAATTTAGATATCTCGTTTATGCAAAAAGCTAATTTAAATTTTTTTAATGTGCTAGACGCAGAATTTAATTCTTTAAAACTTTTATTTGCAGCATTTATTTCTAAAATGAAAATAATACCATTTTTTTCAAGGAAAACTGTTAGCAGCTTCATGTAATGTGTCACTTCCGGTTAGTCTATTTTAACCAAAATCTATTATGTTATTTCCATTGATATAGTAGTCTTATATACCAAATTTGGAAAGTTTTAAATTATATTTGAATATAGTTTTTCATGATAATCTATTATAGGCTTCAAGTAAAGTGCCACTTCCGGTAGTTGTATAATGACCAAAAAGGGAGGTGCACAACTAGATGTTATAGCAGTCCTAAATATAAAGTTTCAATTTTCTACGGCTTACCGTTTTTGAGTTATGCGTTTTTGTCATAATATCAAATAAAATACTATATGTTATTACATTTTAGTATTTATTGTGTTAACATATCATTTACAATTATTTTCTGTTATTTGAAATAATTTTCTTGAAAATCTTCACGTTTGTATAATTTTAAACTACGTGCCAATACCCCTACCACTATTTAGCATAGACTCATACTTGTTTTTTATGATTGGTCAGATCAACATTTTTGTTAAAACTACAAGAAACCCTACTTACACGATAACAAATTGTTGGTTAACGAACTTCAGGCCGTATGCTTCACCTTAATTGAAGCGTTTACATATTTTCAATACATTTTAGGATTACAGAACGTAAACATGATTAGAAAATACATGAGAAATGAGAACTGCGATTCTAAAGTCAGAATATTCGTTTTTGTCATAATATCTAATAAAATACTATATGTTATTACATTTTAGTATTTATTGTGTTAACATATCATTTACAATTATTTTCTGTTATTTGAAATAATTTTCTTGAAAATCTTCACGTTTGTATAATTTTCAACTACGTGCCAATACCCCTACCACTATTTAGCATAGACTCATACTTGGTTTTTTATGATTGGTCAGATCAACATTTTTGTTGAAACTACAAGAAACCCTACTTACACGATAACAAATTGTTGGTTAACGAACTTCAGGCCGTATGCTTCACCTTAAGGTGAAGCATCCGCTTAATTAAATCTTAAGTTAGCTGCAGAACACTTGATCTGACTTGATCTCTTTCAAATAAGATATCTTTGTTTTTATGAATGAAACTTACGATGAATTATACATAATCTTAAAGCCAATACTTCAAGGTGTAGTAATAATATACATATTATTAAATTTATGTACAAATAATTGATAGAAAACGGTTCAAAAATGGACTTGAATTTCTCAAAAATGCCGAGTACGATTTTCTTTAAATTTTTTCGTATATTTAAGAATATGGTCCTCTATAACATATACAATTTTTATCCAATTTGAATTTGTAACTTTTGAGAAAAAAAAATAAACATGCGAAAAAACGCTCAAAAGCAGGCTTTTTCGGATATTTTAGTTTTTTCTTCAAAAGTTACAAATTCAAATTGGATAAAAATTGTATATGTTATAGAGGACCATATTCTTAAATATACAGAATTTTTTAAACAAAATCGTACTCGCCATTTTTGAGAAATTCAGACTCGAAATTTTGATATCTTGACCTGCTGCATATCAATTCAAATTTGTTTGTTTTATAGAAATTCCACATTCTTTATATTGTACATATCAAGAAGTAGAATGTTGTGAGATTATTCTGCACTACTTGTTCCTTCATTTAGATGAGAATAAGTATATAAAATATTTTTTTGAAATTTGAATTTGTTGCAGCAACTTTACGAAATACTCATTTTACACACTTGATGTGTGCTTTGTCGTACACTCAGCGCTAAAATGAACATCTAGATTGACAGCTATCATTCATAATGATATATTTCAGTATGTAGATATATACATGTTATGAATGAGTATTTCAGAATTTGTGCTTTGACATATATCTATTTTATTTTTCGTATTATATTACACTAATATTCAAAGTTGTCAGTCTGATACAACAGGATTTACTGCAAACATTTGATCAATTTTAGCAGAGCAGATTAGTAGAACAGTATGGTTAGTAATATTGAAATTTAATGTTTATAGACAATTCTTATTATAACCTTAAATATTTCACAAAAGGAAGTAGGAATTAATTTATATTGCTTACAGATTATAAGATGAATGATAACATAAAACCGAACAAATATACCTCGTCAATGCAAAATTGAAAATACGTACATAATTTTATAAACAAATGCTTGGGAATTATTTTCATATTTGGATATAAAAAAATCTGATGTGGACACCACATGACTTCCTTGTACGCGTATTAAACTATAGATATTTTTTTAATTGCACATATTTGACATAAAATCTTTTATTTTTTATTTTTTGTTCTAATCCATAGCAAACTTAATTAAAAAAAAAAACACAAAATATATACTATTTAAATTTAGATATCTCGCTTATGCAAAAGGCTAATTAAAAAATTCTTAATGTGCTAGACGCAGAATTTAATTCTCTAAAACTTTTATTTGAAGCATTTATTTCTAAAATTAAAATAATACCATTTTTTTCAAGGAAAACTGTTAGCAGCTTCATGTAATGTGTCACTTCCGGTTAGTGTATTTTAACCAAAATCTATTATATTATTTCCATTGATATAGTAGTCTTATATACCAAATTTGGAAAGTTTTAAATTATATTTGAATATAGTTTTTCATGAAAATCTATTATAGGCTTCAAGTAAAGTACCACTTCCGGAAGTTATATAATGATCAAAAAGGGAGGTGCACAACTAGATGTTATAACAGTCCTAAATATAAAATTTCAATTTTCTACGGCTTACCGTTTTTGAGTTATGCGAGATACATACGTACGTACGTACGTACGTACGTACATACGTACATACGTACGTACAGACGTCACGACGAAATTAGTCAAAATGGACTCAGGGAGGGCCAAAATGTGTATTTCCACTGAAATCTGAGAACCGAAAATTTTCGCGATAACAATACTTCCTTTACTTCGTACAAGGAAGTAAAAAGCATCTACAACTCTGATAGTGCATGTATCTTGTTTAATTGAAGCGTTTACATGTTTTCAATACATTTTAGGATTATAGCAAAGAGAATACATTACATATGTAATTTATGCTCTTTGATTATAGTACGTAAACATGATTAGAAAATACATGAGAAATTGAGAACTGCGATTCTAAAGTCAGGATATTCAAGTTGCTGTAATGTCGTTTTTATGTCATAATATCAAATAAAATACTATATGTTATTATATTTTTGTATTTATTGTGTTAACATATCATTTAGAATTATTTTCTGTTATTTTAAATAATTTTCTAGAAAATCTTCACGTTTGTATAATTTTAAACTACGTGCCAATACCCCTACCACTATTTAGCTTAGACTCATACTTGGTTTTTTATGATTGGTCAGATCAACATTTTTGTTAAAACCACAAGAAACCCTACTTTGCCCTACTTACACGATAACAAATTGTTGGTTAACGAACTTCAGGCCGTATGCTTCACCTTAATTGAAGCGTTTACATATTTTCAATACATTTTAGGATTACAGAACGTAAACATGATTAGAAAATACATGAGAAATGAGAACTGCGATTCTAAAGTCAGAATATTCAAGTTGCTATAATGTCGTTTTTGTCATAATATCAAATAAAATACTATATGTTATTACATTTTAGTATTTATTGTGTTAACATATCATTTACAATTATTTTCTGTTATTTGAAATAATTTTCTTGAAAATCTTCACGTTTGTATAATTTTCAACTACGTGCCAATACCCCTACCACTATTTAGCATAGACTCATACTTGGTTTTTTATGATTGGTCAGATCAACATTTTTGTTGAAACTACAAGAAACCCTACTTACACGATAACAAATTGTTGGTTAACGAACTTCAGGCCGTATGCTTCACCTTAATTTGTTGCCTTCATCACTTTTCGGTGCTGCCCGCGACCTACAACGTCGCGGGCAGTCACCGAAAATATATACTTATAAACTATGAAAATACAACAAAATTTGAAAGAAATATTTTTTATATTCTAAATATTTTCATTAATTCAAAACATTTATAAATTCGTTAAAACAAAAAATACGTTCTTGAGACACCTAAAAGATCATATTTTCGAAGGCTTCAACCGCTTCATTTATAATGTAATAAAAAAACATAAATTTTATTCTTTAATCGTGTAAAATTTGGACTATTTTTTGTGTTTTCTTGCACCATTAAACAAGAATTTAATTTTGAGCATGAGTTAAATTATGAGGTATTCAATGACAACATACTTTCCTAATTCTGAGATGATCATGTGAAACTTTATTAATAGCTGTCGACTTCAATGCCTAAAGTAGCTCGTATAACTAAATAATGTGTGTAGTCTGATTTATCGTAACTCGGCTAAATATTAAGTCTGCAAATGCAAACCTATATGAATACTACATATTACGAATAGCAGCTATATTTTCATCTGTAACTGAAGAAATTGGCCTAATTCATCAATCATCAATGAGCGGACTTTTAAAATCACGAAATATCACTGCTCGGAATTTTATATAACATATAAACTTTATCATTGCCAAGAAAATTACAGACAACAAATAATGAAATCTAACAAGTTGAATTTGCATTTATTTTTTATGTATGCTTTAATTATTTTTAATTTTTTATTATTTCGAACACAATTTAAGAACCCGGTGAATATTGTACAGGTTGTTTCTATGCCTATGCATGAAACTTTAATGGGTTATATAATTTAATATACTGATTATAGTATAAAAGAATTTTGTTTGAAATTCGCAAAAATAAGTGCCCTTTATTTCAAGTGACACTAAAAATGTTCGCTAGGAATGACATACCCATTTATTTTTTTTTTATGTTTTGACAGATAAAACGTCAAGCATTTATTTATTTTTTTGTTCAATTCCATGGCTATCAATATTTTTAACGTAATTTTCAACATTTTCATATTTAATTTCTGTCGTTACAAAGCACGTAAAAGTAATTCTGTTTACTGATTTAGATGCAGAATTTGATACCCTAAAACTTTTATTTGACGCGTTTTTGCTTAAAATAATTAGGGAAGCAGGAAATGGAAAAATAACTGATTTCCCATGTTAAATCAGTATGACCTGCTGAGCGAGTTACTATCCTGTATACAGGATGTTTCAGGACTAATGTAACAAACTTTAACAGCTTATTCCTGAGGTTGTTTTGAGCAAAAAATGTCATATAAACATAGGTCCTATTCCTTCTAGTTACCAAAATACAAGAGGTTGAAGTTCTATAAATAACACGACATTTTCAAATTTTTGTAATATATATATATATATATATATAGGGTGTTTCAGGACTAGTGTAACAAACTTTAACAGCTTATTCCTGAGGTCATTTTGAGCTAAAAATGTCATGAACATAGGTCCAATTCCTTCTAGTTACCAAAATACAAGAGGTCTGGGAAGACGCCCCCCCCTTTAACTTTTTTATTATGAGTAATAGAAAAAAATGGTTCATATGAAAGTTTTATTATTTTAAATATACTATTTGATGGCAGATGTAGATATTTTTATAAAGTCAGGTTTACAAGATACGACTATCAACTTTTATTTTTTAAATAGCAACCTATAATTATTTTACTAAAATAAAAACCGCCATTTTTTTCTCTTTTCAACGGTGTATTAGTTTTTATTAATATATCTGAAAAAATTCGAGAAAAATAAGAAAATTGAGAAATACTAGAAATAATTTTTATACAAATATTATAGGTGGCTATGTGAAAATAAACAAAATGTAACAGTGTTATACAACTTAACAAACTAAAGCAACAAATTCAGTAACAAAAACAACTTAAAACAAATGTTCAAAATTACGACCATGTTCTGTAATACAAAAATTTAAGCGTTGAACGTGATGTGTTCGAACATCTGCCAGCATGTTTCGCGAAATATTTTGAAAAGCATTTCGAATACGCTCTTTCATGTCTTCTGCATCTGTAGGTATCTTCTGGTAGACAAGATCCTTGACGTATCCCCAAAGAAAAAAGTCCATAGGCGTAAGGTCAGGAGATTTTGCTGGCCATGAAATATGTCCACCTCGTCCTATCCATTGTCCCCTCCAGTGATTATTTAAATAATTCCGAACATTACCGGCATAATGTGGTGAAAACGTTTTTTTTATTGTTTGCAAAATAAGTTAAATAAAGTAACCAGCAAATGTATACTTTTTTGACATTAATTTAACACTGTTACATTTTGTTTATTTTCACATAGCCACCTATAATATTTGTATAAAAATTATTTCTAGTATTTCTCAATTTTCTTATTTTTCTCGAATTTTTTCAGATACATTAATAAAAACTAATACACCGTTGAAAAGAGAAAAAAATGGCGGTTTTTATTTTAGTAAAATAATTATAGAGGTTGCTATTTAAAAAATAAAAGTTGATAGTCGTATCTTGTAAACCTGACTTCATAAAAAATATCCACATCTGCCATCAAATAGTATATTTAAAATAATAAAACTTTCATATGAACCATTTTTTTCTATTACTCATAATAAAAAAGTTAAAGGGGGGGGGCGTCTTCCCAGACTCACCCTGTATATATATATATATATATATATATATATATATATATATATATATAAATTAAAATTAATCACAACAATACAAATATTTATTTGTTACTTGTTTCACGTGTTTTGTCACTCATTTTACCTTGTTACATTGTGTTTAATTTCGCAAAGCCACCTAAATAGTTGAATAAAAATAATATCTGATATTTCTCAATTATCTTATTTATCTCTATTTTTTTCATATACATTTATGACAAGTAATACATCGTTGAAAAGAGAAAAAATGGCGGTTTTTATTTGAATAAAATAATTCTAGGTTCCCATTTGTAAAATAAAAGTTGATAGTCGTATCATGTAAACCTGACTTTATAAAAAATTTGTATATGTGTCATAAAATAGTATATTTAATATACTAAAACTTCCATATGAAGAAAATATTTCTATTTCTTATAATAAAAAAGTTAAGGGGGGGTTCGTCTTCCCAGAATATATATATATATATATACAGGGTGAGTCTGGGAAGACCCTCCCCCCTTTAACTTTTTTATTATGAGTAATAGAAAAAAATGGTTCATATGAAAGTTTTATTATTTTAAATATACTATTTGATGGCAGATGTAGATATTTTTTATAAAGTCAGGTTTACAAGATACGACTATCAACTTTTATTTTTTAAATTGCAACCTATAATTATTTTACTAAAATAAAAACCGCCATTTTTTTCTCTTTTCAACGGTGTATTAGTTTTTATTAATGTATCTGAAAAAAATCGAGAAAAATAAGAAAATATTTCGCGAAACATGCTGGCAGATGTTCGAACATATCACGTTCAACGCTTAAATTTTTGTATTACAGAACATGGTCGTAATTTTGAACATTTGTTTTAAGTTGTTTTTGTTACTGAATTTGTTGCTTTAGTTTGTTAAGTTGTATAACACTGTTACATTTTGTTTATTTTCACATAGCCACCTATAATATTTGTATAAAAATTATTTCTAGTATTTCTCAATTTTCTTATTTTTCTCGAATTTTTTCAGATACATTAATAAAAACTAATACACCGTTGAAAAGAGAAAAAAATGGCGGTTTTTATTTTAGTAAAATAATTATAGGTTGCTATTTAAAAAATAAAAGTTGATAGTCGTATCTTGTATACAGGATGTAACAGCGAAACCAACCACCGCCTATATTTTCTTTATTATTATAGTTACAAAAAAATATTATAAAAAAAGTTATAGAAGACCAAGGGGGACATCTGCTTAAAGAATAAAATAATTTTTTAAACCAGAGATTCTCCAGTTACAATACAAAGTTATATTTTTTCAAATGGGATTATACATATTTTTTAAACCTATTCGATAGATTATTTTTTTCTGAATTCAACCATGTAATCATTTTATATCCTTACATAACAAAAATATTGAGAAAATTCAATTTAAAGTTTCGATAAATTTTATTTAACATGATACAAAACAGTAAGTCATGATCAATAACAAATGAATAAACATAATGATTATATGTCCGTCAGTACGGTGGTGTGGATAGCGATTCGGAATTCGAATCCGGAGATCCCGAGTTCGAATCGCACTCAAGCTAAAAATTATATGAACTATCACACTGCGGCTCGGTGAGTGCGGACCCTGTACTGTAATTGGGATTAAATTCCTGTTGTACAGCGTAACATAAATAAATAAATAAATAAATAAACCATAAACATTTAATTACCTAATATAATACTCATAATTTATCTTCTCAATAAAAACAACAATCGCAACTAATTATTATAAATAACAATGAACTTATTTTGATTTGTTATTGATCATAGCCTACTGTTTTGTGTCATGTTAAATAATATTTCAACAATGAAAGACATCGCGAAATTTAAGGCCCGCACCGCTTATTAAATCTGACCCTGCTGGTGATCCTTTTCAAAGAATCGTAATGGACGTCATTTTAACAATACAAGATTCGTTCACTCGTTATCTGGAAGCTTTCCCCATTCCCAATCATACTGCGACAACTATAACCGAACAATTAATTAAGGGTGTAATTTTATGACATGGAGTTCCGCGACAAATCTTAACTGATCTTGGCACGGAGTTCATGTTGAACATAATGAGAGGAGTGTGTAGAATTTTATTATATTGATTATATTGATCCTAAACACCAAGATTGGGATGAATGGTTACCTTACGCAGTATCAGCATATTGTTCCACGTCACATTCTTCACTTGGTGACAGTCCATTCTTTTTGCTTTTTGGTCGTGTTATTGAGCTACCATATGACGAATTATTTAAACCATTAAGAACAAGATACGATACAGACACCAATTACATTAATGAATTTTTACAACACTAAAAATTGCACATCAACATGCCCGCGAACATCTAAGTAAAGCCATCGACCGTATTCACGCTTATTTTAACAAAAAAGTTGGTTTGAGCTCTAAATTAACAAGAAAATGTACTGTCCCTTATAGAATCACTGACATTCGTGAAGTAACAGCTACAGTTAAACAAATACACGGTAAAAAGACTGATCCCTTCGTTAATTGCGCCACCAGCTGTTTACAATCCACTTGGGAAGTATCACACCACAAACAACATCTTCCACATGTCAATTTTCAACCTGCTAGGCCAGTTCCTGATCCTGATCCTGATTCTGATCTTAATCATGAACCTGCTACTATCCAGGACTCTGACAGTTAATTTGATAATCAAGAAGTACATTTAAATCAAACAGTATCTAGTCATGAAACAGACGTCATGTAACTTCAGATTCACAGACAGGGCCCAGATACATAACACGTAGCCACGGCCTCGTCCCTGATCAACCGGGAGTTCGTCGTAGCCGAATTTAAATTAATTATTTAGTTTTTGTCTACAGATGACCGTATTCCTGTGGATGATGATGTTTACCGCACCAGGTACGTACGGCGACATCGTAGCTTACGACTGTCAGGTTAAACCGTGCCTGGACCTGCGAAATGCTACTAGAACAGCTGTGCGGCGCATGCAACTTGTTCAGGAGCGTCGTTTCAGCGAAATACACGTTTATACGTGCATGGTCGCTGTGAAACACCTGATATAACACTGTGGGATGCACTCCCACGTCAGCGCTGTGTTTGCTGGTTTTCGTCACTACGTTAACTACTTATGTACGCGTGGTGGCGTGTCTGAATGCTCATCGGTTTACACGTCTGGATCTCTCCGGAATCGGCGTCAGAGTTGTGTCGAGATTAACTTTAAATGGACCAACCGAAGTGTTAGCCAACGGCAAATGTAACGGCGTCAAATATATATATTGAATGAGGTTCAGTATGAAGATGTCGTCGTTAGTGCTGCCGTAACCGTACGGCTACATGATTACTAGAGCACGGAATTATATGCATTAAAAACCCTGAAAATATGCGCATATATATGTACAATATTTTGTTAAATTATGCAACAGTTTTTTTAAATTATGCAACAATTTAGTTAAATATGCAGATTGTATTTAAAAAAAATTGACGTACAAAAACACAATAAAATTACAAAATTTATTTAAACAAGTTATTTGAGGTTAAACCGTGCCTGGACCTGCGATTACCAAAGATAAACTGATAAATTAATGTAAAGTACAAATCTACAAACTATAAAATATTACATTGTAGTTTTTATCATAAATAATATTGTAAATATTGACAATCATATATTTCTCTAAATTTTCCATAAGAAACGATTCTCTTCGATCAGTTAACAAATTTTTATATATAGAAAAACTTCTTTCTACATCAACAGAAATGATGGGTGAAAACTTAAATTTGCATATAGTGGTGGCATCCATTGTTATAGAAGGCTCATAATTTCCATTTAAAATATTTGAAATTTTAGTAAGTTCATCAAACTCTGTATTTTTTCTGAATACGTCTTGCATCTTCGTTTTTATAGAATCACCAATTTTACCTTTATCTTGGTTGACCTTTTTTTTTAAATTTGTAATTAATTTCACAGAATCTGTAAGTTCCACGCACTGCCTCTCTAATGTAGTTAACGTTTCAGTAATAAAGCTAAAATTCACTTTGATAAATGCCAGTTGTTGATTTAATGTAGGAATATTTAAAATATTTGTAAACTCTTTAAAGCTGCAGAATCATCAGAAAATTGTGACACTAACACAGCAATATCATTCAAATAATTTGCATTAAAAAATGCGGCCTCTAGCCACGTACCCCACCTCGTAATTATTGGCTGAGGTGGCAAAGGAGTATTAGGTAAACTGTCTTTGTACATTTGTATTCAGACGGGTGCTTTTTCTTGACCGTATTGATTAAACAATTTACATCTGGATGTTGGTTACGAATTTCTTCTGCTATTCTATTTACGCCATGTGCTAATCATGTGACGTGTATCATTTTTGAATAAAATACTTTTACAGTTTGTGCAGATTTGATCATGTATGTAGCAACGTCTGACAACATCAATAAAACCTTTTCAGTAGGGACAGCATTGAGTAAATATAAACTTATTAATACTTCGTTTATAAACTGCGATATAGTTACATTGTTGGTTTTCTCTAATTGTTTCAAACCAATTAAATACGATTGGCCAGGAACGTTTTCACACAGTACACCTATTAATAAATTGGCGATATATCTGCCACAAGTGTCAGTTGTTTCATCGACTAGAAAATAAATATAATTGTTTTCCATTAACTCCCTAATTTCACTCATGGTTTTTTCGAAAACATTGTTTATATATTTTTTTCTAAAGGTGCTTTCATCTGGTACTGGTCTACCACAATACTTCTCTAAAAACGCTTTAAAAGTTGGATTTTGTAACTTCATAAACGGAATATTGGCACTAACAAAGGCTTCACATAAATCAAAATTGAATTCTTCTCTATTTTCACAGACTGACGCCGAAGCAATTGTTTCATTAAGCGTTAATTGTTTTATATTTTAAATTTTCTTCTTATATTTTGAATGCGATGGTGTAGCAATATGTTGTGTAATTTGAATTTTTTTTCACATGGAATCTATTAATTAGAAAATTGTTTTTGTACCAAATACCAATAAAAAATAATTTAAAGTAAACTTACTGTTTTGCTGCAACATCGACAAAACACCTGGTTTAAATTTAAATAAAGTTCTGGATAATCCTATATCTATGTAGCTATCAAAGACTGTGTTGGTGACATTATTACTTCGTTTTAAAATAACGACTGACCACCGACAAATCCAAAATGTAACTGAAAGACAACCGATGGCAGTGGGACACAAAGTAAAGCCTAGAGAAAATAGGGGAATCTCAGTTTTTGCCGATACCGATACCGGGCGGTTTGTAAATTGTAGGGGAACCCCAGTTCTCAAAATGCTGTGTGGGCAATATTTGCTTTATTTGCAAAATGAAAATCGGTTTTTTACATTTGTTTTTGTTTAATTACTGTAGATACGAGAAAAATATCTTAGCATATCGATATTATAGAATATGCAAATGCATATAATTCCGTGCTCTAACGATTACGTAGCCGTTGCGAACGTGGAGGACAACCAAATTAATCTTTGCACCGGAACAATCTGTCAATACTGTGCTGGTTATTATTTTGACGATTTGGCCGGTGAAGTAACATGGGAAGCTGAAAACAACAACCGCTGCTCCTCCACGGGCATAGATGTGCAGGGGCGCCGAGAGAAAAAGCGGGCCCCGGGGAAAAAAAATTCGAGCCTCCTTTAACTTTGAATATTTGTTAATTAAATATAAGATATCAAAAAAAATATATTTATAAATATATATATATATATATATATATATATATATATATATATATATATATATATAAATATATATATATATATATATATATATATATATATATATATATATATATATATATATGTATATAATTATAACTCTCGAAGATAATCGCGGAGGACGAAATTTAAATGTGGTGAAAATTATTTGTCGGCTGTGGGAATCTGACCCGGCTTTTCAAATTCTCAGTCTGACACAATACCACTAAACCGCGTACCCCATATATCGACAGGGGCGCCGAGAGAAAAAGCGGGCCCCGGGAAAAAAAAAATTCGAGCCTCCTTTAACTTTGAATATTTATTAATTAAATATAAGATACCAAAAAAAATATATTTATAAATATATATATATATATATATATATGACAACAATAAGAATTATTAATATCTAAATAAAGTTATAACAATATAAATAAAATTAAATAAAAAATTATTTGATGCAGCGATGTGTATTGTATACTCACTGTATGACTATCTAATATCTAGTTGCATATTCGATAAATGCAGGGGATACCAAAACAGCACTACGCACAAATGTATAGAGCCTTTGCCTATGTGTATTGTATACAATGTAGTAATATAAGAAACAAAAATGCAACAATGTAATCATGTACTTTTGAATAGTGTATAAATTTATTTAAAATTTGCAACTGGGGCCCTTGATCAAGCATTTCGTCATTTTGTACTTTATGCAATGTAATAAATTGTTGGAAACGTGTATCAGACGTTTCGTTATACATGTTTTAGTAAAGAATATAAAAAATTGGTGAAATAGTAGAAAATTAAAAGCAATTTATAAAATAGCATCACATCCGGGCCCTTTGAATTCCACGGGCCCTGGGTATTTTACCCCACCTACCCTCCCCTCTCGTCGGGCCTGTAGATGTGCTGTATAAAGGTCCCGCCACAATCCTGACACTACAATCTGAAGGTTCCAGCATCGAATTGCGATATGTCATCGTGGAGGCCTACGACACCGTGTTCGCACTGAAACTCATGACGTCAGAGTTTTTGTGTCAACAACAGGCATAGCGTACCGAACAGAACAGACTCGTGGTGATTTTTGATACATCTCTTGACTCCTATCAGCGGTCTCGGAAGCTAGTTCAGAATACCGACCTCATGACTCAAGTTTTAAGTAAGCTGCTGTTTTTGGAAATTGCAGTCAAACGGCAGATGGGAGAAGTGATTTATGATTCCATCATGAAGTGCTGCCGCTTGCGTCAGCAGATACTTAAAAATCGTCTAGCTTTGGCTTTGGAGTCGCCGGACGTAGTGAGTGGCTTACTGAAGGACGCACCACGTCAAGGAGACCGCGTAATTGGTGAATTTTTGTATATAGCAAAGTGTAGTACAAAAATAGTGAAATACCGACGCACTGAGCACTGCTATCAAGAGTTACCGATTTGGTGCAACAATCAATCGAGATTTATGACACCAATTACTCACATTAAACAAGACCACGCCACCGAAGTCGACTGCAACAGAAACTTGCCTGCTATGTTCCACTTAGAAGGTAGCTGGCTGGAGATTTCTTCCCAAAATCTTTCTGAACTTCTTTGCGCTGAGGAAGGCGACCAAAGGAAGAAGCAAGCCAAAAATATTTTTGTGGGCTAGCCTGTGGCATATGCTAGCCAATTTTTACCTTCACCATCTAGTACACCGTAAGGAACAATTCCAACAAGATATCATGTTCGCGTTATCTGCACTGACAGAGTGTCAGACTACATAACCAAAACACTTGAGGCATCTGTGTCCACCCCGATGCAGGAGGGATGGATTCCAGATATGGGTATTGTACCCAGGACAGCAAGTGTATTGGTGGAAACCATCAGTCTCGTCCATCGACTCAACGCGTGAAGATGTAGATCTTCACATCACGCGGTGTTCGCGTTTTACTTAATTTTAAACTTGAATAGTGAATTAATTATTGTAATTAATAAAAATGTAATTTAAATAGTAATTCTGTTTCCGTCCTCATATTCTATTATTACGTTATTAGTATAAAAATAATGTTTAAATCTGTTAAATAAGCTTTCAATACCCCTGCGCGTACTGCGTCCATTCTTTTCGTGTACAATTGGCGCAGCCTGGTAAGATTGGCAAAAAGATTTGATTAAGTTAATCAATTATATTCTAGCGGTTTAAAGTTAGTCACATTTTTTTGTTTAACTTTGTATACGTGACTCAATCTCTACGAATCTTTTATGAGGGCTTAAGTTGAAATTAGGAAAATTGTTTAATTTTGTTGTTGCAAGTTTGTGATTGTTAAGTGTTTTGAAATTTTATTAAATTTTTAGAATTTTAGAAAATAGTTTGATTTAACAATTGTTTATTTAATTTTTTTGTTAGTGTTTTGTTATCAAATAGGTATTTTAATTTTAAAATATTTTGATATTTTGTTGCAAATTTAGTGCTTTTTAGTAAATTTTTAAATGTTAATAAATTTTAAAAATTTTTGAAAAATGTTATTTTATTTTTTACACTTGGTTCAATTTATTTTACAAAAATGTGTGGAAACGAAAAGTTAAATAAGTAGATATGTATCCGTACGTTCTGCCAACGTACCCGTCGTCACCTGGATACCCGCTATGAGTACCTGGCTCTTGGTTTCCGGTGACATCGCCGTGGACTACGATACCAGCATCGTATCCATCAGCGGCAGTGCCATATGGCTTGCCATACCTGCCTTCGCTACCTGTGCCAATGCCGTATCACGTGCCACCTCAGCAGCTGACAGCGCCGTGGAATACGATTCTATCACCGTATCCACCATGCAGCATGACGTGTCAATGCCATACTTCGTGCCACCTCAGCCACCGACATCCATGCCAGCTACCTGTATACAGCCCAACGTGTATGCACCACTTCCAAATATGTTGCCTTCCGTTCATCAGCCTGGCATCCAGCCTTTGCAAGTTGCAAAAATTACTGCGGCTGAATTTGAGTCATTATTGCAAGCTGAAGAACATGTGTTAGTGGACATTCCGCGTCCAAAAGAAGACAACAGCGAAATAGTGGCTGCAAAGGTAGCTGATCCCGAAGAATAAAATAATTAGGAGGTAAGTGCTTTAACTTGCGATGTAGTGTGCACTAAAGATGATAAAATGAGCAACGATGATAAAATTTTAAATACAACATTAATAAAAAATGGCATGCAATTAGCAGAAAATAATCTTGACATGAGCATGGAACAAGTCCTCTGTAGCGTACTTGTTTCCAGTGTTGAGCTTGGTGTTCTATGTGGAACACACAAGATGGAGCGATCGTCAACTTGGAATAAGTTGAGATCATTGAATTGGAGCGAATCCAATTAATTTTGTGCGCCCATGAGATCAAGATATTTTCTCAACAAGTATATTTTTATTAGCAGCTATAAGTCCATCGCAGTAAGTGTTTTGCCCATTGAAATCATCAGTAATGTATTACAAGTTAGGCACTACCTGAGGAAAACAAAAACCCCAGCATATACAGCGACCTCTTCTTGACAATCTGTGTTTTGATGTTTAAGTGCATGTTAGTTAAGTTTAGTTTAATTCTGTAATATGTGTATTACAAATTCTTTAGTTTAGTACAAATTTCTGATGTCTTAATTAGAGACTTCCATATTTTGCGTTTCTGAATTTACCAGCTGTTTCAAGAATTATGTGTGATAATGTGTATTTTTATTTTCTGTTTGGCGAAATTTTATAATTAAAATTGTAGGAAAGTAAGTTAATTTTATAAATATTGCTTTGTGTAGAATATGTTCCATAAGAGTAGACTTATGATTGGTATTTTGTTTTGTTTTAGCAATTATATTTTTGTGTATTATTTTGTGTGTTGCTATTTTAGCAATTGAATCAGGATAGTAAATTAAGTGCTGTTATTAGATTATTTGTACGTAAATATGTTTTAGATTCTATTGATAACATTGATAAGTATGGTTAGACAACCACTTAATATTTGTAATATTTCAGATTTATCAAAAGTTACAGATTCGATCATTTGTTTTGAATTCAATTTTAGTTTCAGTACTGCAGCATTTCAGGAATGATATAGTTCAGCCAGTTACCGGTAAAATAAATTTGTCGAGGTCACCGATATATTTGTTTTAACGTGGGGATAATGTAACAATATGAGCTATCTCATTGTTGTTATGTTATATGATTGGTTTCGTGTAATTTGACACTCGTGACAACATGTGCCATTAAGGCTGAGTGTGAGATCTTTTGGTTTTCTAATATAGGGCATTAAATTATAAAAAGAGACAGTTATAGTTAATATTCTTAGAATTCCAACAAGATTTCATGTTCGCGTTATCTGCAGTGCGAGAGTGTGACTACATAACCAAACCACTTGAGGCATCTGTGTCCACCCCGATGCAGGAGGGATGGATTCCAGATATGGGTATTGTACCCAGGACAGCAAGTGTATTGGTGGAAACCATCAGTCTCGTCCATCGACTCAACGCGTGAAGATGTAGATCTTCACATCACGCGGTGTTCGCGTTTTACTTAATTTTAAACTTGAATAGTGAATTAATTATTGTAATTAATAAAAATGTAATTTAAATAGTAATTCTGTTTCCGTCCTCATATTCTATTATTACGTTATTAGTATAAAAATAATGTTTAAATCTGTTAAATAAGCTTTCAATACCCCTGCGCGTACTGCGTCCATTCTTTTCGTGTACAATTGGCGCAGCCTGGTAAGATTGGCAAAAAGATTTGATTAAGTTAATCAATTATATTCTAGCGGTTTAAAGTTAGTCACATTTTTTTGTTTAACTTTGTATACGTGACTCAATCTCTACGAATCTTTTATGAGGGCTTAAGTTGAAATTAGGAAAATTGTTTAATTTTGTTGTTGCAAGTTTGTGATTGTTAAGTGTTTTGAAATTTTATTAAATTTTTAGAATTTTAGAAAATAGTTTGATTTAACAATTGTTTATTTAATTTTTTTGTTAGTGTTTTGTTATCAAATAGGTATTTTAATTTTAAAATATTTTGATATTTTGTTGCAAATTTAGTGCTTTTTAGTAAATTTTTAAATGTTAATAAATTTTAAAAATTTTTGAAAAATGTTATTTTATTTTTTACACTTGGTTCAATTTATTTTACAAAAATGTGTGGAAACGAAAAGTTAAATAAGTAGATATGTATCCGTACGTTCTGCCAACGTACCCGTCGTCACCTGGATACCCGCTATGAGTACCTGGCTCTTGGTTTCCGGTGACATCGCCGTGGACTACGATACCAGCATCGTATCCATCAGCGGCAGTGCCATATGGCTTGCCATACCTGCCTTCGCTACCTGTGCCAATGCCGTATCACGTGCCACCTCAGCAGCTGACAGCGCCGTGGAATACGATTCTATCACCGTATCCACCATGCAGCATGACGTGTCAATGCCATACTTCGTGCCACCTCAGCCACCGACATCCATGCCAGCTACCTGTATACAGCCCAACGTGTATGCACCACTTCCAAATATGTTGCCTTCCGTTCATCAGCCTGGCATCCAGCCTTTGCAAGTTGCAAAAATTACTGCGGCTGAATTTGAGTCATTATTGCAAGCTGAAGAACATGTGTTAGTGGACATTCCGCGTCCAAAAGAAGACAACAGCGAAATAGTGGCTGCAAAGGTAGCTGATCCCGAAGAATAAAATAATTAGGAGGTAAGTGCTTTAACTTGCGATGTAGTGTGCACTAAAGATGATAAAATGAGCAACGATGATAAAATTTTAAATACAACATTAATAAAAAATGGCATGCAATTAGCAGAAAATAATCTTGACATGAGCATGGAACAAGTCCTCTGTAGCGTACTTGTTTCCAGTGTTGAGCTTGGTGTTCTATGTGGAACACACAAGATGGAGCGATCGTCAACTTGGAATAAGTTGAGATCATTGAATTGGAGCGAATCCAATTAATTTTGTGCGCCCATGAGATCAAGATATTTTCTCAACAAGTATATTTTTATTAGCAGCTATAAGTCCATCGCAGTAAGTGTTTTGCCCATTGAAATCATCAGTAATGTATTACAAGTTAGGCACTACCTGAGGAAAACAAAAACCCCAGCATATACAGCGACCTCTTCTTGACAATCTGTGTTTTGATGTTTAAGTGCATGTTAGTTAAGTTTAGTTTAATTCTGTAATATGTGTATTACAAATTCTTTAGTTTAGTACAAATTTCTGATGTCTTAATTAGAGACTTCCATATTTTGCGTTTCTGAATTTACCAGCTGTTTCAAGAATTATGTGTGATAATGTGTATTTTTATTTTCTGTTTGGCGAAATTTTATAATTAAAATTGTAGGAAAGTAAGTTAATTTTATAAATATTGCTTTGTGTAGAATATGTTCCATAAGAGTAGACTTATGATTGGTATTTTGTTTTGTTTTAGCAATTATATTTTTGTGTATTATTTTGTGTGTTGCTATTTTAGCAATTGAATCAGGATAGTAAATTAAGTGCTGTTATTAGATTATTTGTACGTAAATATGTTTTAGATTCTATTGATAACATTGATAAGTATGGTTAGACAACCACTTAATATTTGTAATATTTCAGATTTATCAAAAGTTACAGATTCGATCATTTGTTTTGAATTCAATTTTAGTTTCAGTACTGCAGCATTTCAGGAATGATATAGTTCAGCCAGTTACCGGTAAAATAAATTTGTCGAGGTCACCGATATATTTGTTTTAACGTGGGGATAATGTAACAATATGAGCTATCTCATTGTTGTTATGTTATATGATTGGTTTCGTGTAATTTGACACTCGTGACAACATGTGCCATTAAGGCTGAGTGTGAGATCTTTTGGTTTTCTAATATAGGGCATTAAATTATAAAAAGAGACAGTTATAGTTAATATTCTTAGAATTCCAACAAGATTTCATGTTCGCGTTATCTGCAGTGCGAGAGTGTGACTACATAACCAAACCACTTGAGGCATCTGTGTCCACCCGGATGCAGGAGGGATGGATTCCAGATGTGGGTATTATACCCAGGACAGCAATAATGGAATCAAACAGTTTCGTTTGTCTACCTAAAGCGTCAACTTATTTTTTTGAATATATATATATATATATATATATATATATATATATATATATATATATATATATATATATATATATATATATATATATATATATATAATATATATATACATGTGTGTGTGTGTTGAGACACCACTGCTACTTCAGCTGCTCACCTGATCATCACTAAGGGAATGACCTCAGCAGCCGAATCTATTGCAACAGATTCTAATTGAACAGAATCTACTGCAGCCGATTCTACAAATCCCGAAAATTTTAAATGTGGCGCTCTGTCTACATCGCCCGATTCTACAAAAACCGAAAAGTGGGCGTGGCTAAATTTATGTCCGCGTCAGCCGAATGTAGTCTGAACCGATAGTAGTTCCAGCCTAATGCTATGTGTGAAACCTTTCCGATAGATGACAGCATAAAATAGTTGTTGCTGCTCGTCACTAGCTATCAAACTGAGCATTTACCAACATTTTATTACCGACTTGAATGCCAAAATATAAATATGCGACATACGTTTAACTGTCAAAATGACAATTCATATGTCAACATTATAACTTTGCAATGAAATACAATGCCAATTTTTAAATAATAGAAAGAAGTAAACAGGGTTAGCGTTCAATTTATAATGTTTCGTATATTAAGTTTTCTGCACGGTCATGAATTTGAATAAATTAATAAAATATTAAATTTTAGGTGGCAATTTTCAAAACTTCAGAATGTTTAATACAGCAAATATCATTTTACATATATTTTTTTATAATCACTGACTAGAGTACATACCGCAGAATGTAAATTTGAGACATTAATAGATATTATCGACCTATAATCAGAAATATTTTTAAAATAATCCGTAAAATTAAAATAATATTTCTATAATCATTGATATACTCATTACTAGTGCTATTTATTTTTGACAATCTTCACGATTTTTGATTCGATTGCATTGTCATTTATGTTTAGTTTAATATTTTTCTGGTAATATTTAATTCGGTGTATAATAAAAGTAACGATTCTTAAAACAGATCGGCCGTTTTATATATCTAGTTTAATTCGCATTCTAATAAGTTATTTTCAACCTATTTTCGGATTTATGTACAAAAACTATGTATCATAAGATTGAAATAATTACACGTTTTAAGTAGGTGTATAATTTGTACAGAACTACAGGCAATTTGGGGTATGGATTAAGTGTATATATATACTAATATTTTCACATATAATTTTATATACGAATACGAAAATACAGATATGTGTAATATAATTATGTTTATTCAAATATAACAATTAACATATAGATGATGTTATTTCTATTATATATCTACTATGATTTATACTTAAATAAATAAATTCAACTTGCAGCGGTTGTGACAAGGAGAGTATGTTGAGTTGCTAACGCAAAATTAAGCATCACTGTGTGCGGATAGTAAATAGATGGGTGACCGCCCTGCGATAACCCGCTCTTTTGAACACCACGTGCCGTTGTCAGACCATCGACTACGAGCAATCAAGGCGGCATATTTATGATGTACGTAGTAGTTGAGTGCTTGAAAAAAAATCCACCATTGTCGCAAATTTAGGCTTACCTATGCATAAATTTCAACATTCACATTTAAAAAATAAGTTTTTCTATGCAAAATATAGTTTTTCATGGAACTATGAGCAGAAAGTATTGCTGCTAGCCCATGGAGATCGTTGATCGAAGCGCAGCTGAAAAGAACAACCCAGACAAGAGCGGTAAAAACAAATTATTTGTTTGACAATAAAATCACCACATTTTAACGTAAATTTACGCCCATGTCTGTTTTGTAGTAAACGTACAATTTAATCTGGTCTTGAAACCATGAAGCTAATACTATAACACAAATTGCTAAGAGCAACATTTGTTAGGGCCAGGGATGTGCGTGTAGTCTACTGCAAGTAATCTACGCCATTCTCTACGTGTAAACAATCATGTAGTCTACGTCTTCATTTTTCATGTAAACAATGTAGACTATGTAGACAATGAAAACACCTGTGTTCACTTAAGTCAGATTAGAAATGTTATCCCTAGAACTAGGGAATTTTAAATGTTGTTAGAGATTTTTATTTTTATTCTAGGGATTACATGAAAAACAAATTAGTTGTGCAGGGCAAAACGTTGAAAATTTGTCAACTGGTTACTGTTAAAAATAGCACCAAAGAAAACTCCGTCTGGTGAGATGGCGCGTTGATCGATTTTAAAAATATGACAGTTCGCCCAAGACCCAAGACAGACATTCGTCTAGTAATGTACTAGCACTTGCTTTATTAGTTTTATTATATAAAGACCGATAATGACCCGAGCTTACGAATACGAATACATGTAATAGTTACAAAGGAATAAATTTAGGTTATGTTGAATTTTACAACTGTCAGATGCATTATCTAAATTGTTTACATTGTCTACGTCGCTAGAATTGTCGACGTATTGTCTACGTGTAGATGTAGACAATTAAAGATTACACGTAGATGCACATCTCTGGTTAGGGCCTCTAATCAACAATAGTTGCTTAGTAGGTCGCTATCAAAAGATCATGTTTGCCATGAATGAATATTTTTGAAATATAGTTGGCATAATTTTAATACGATAACAATATTAATAAAGTAGATCTAACCAGTATATAGCAATGGAAGTATTTATACGTCACTAACTTATTTGGAAGTGAATTTATTACACATTTTTTACAAATTGTGTAGAAGTTTCTTTCATTAAAAGTTTTTCGACTTCGAAATGATTTCTATTGTTATAACAATACATCTCATAATTTTAATTTTCGTCATTAGAAGTTTCCTGAATTATATGCGAATTCTTCAAATTTTCTCACGTCAAAAACATATTAAGAAGTGCACTGCCTCAGCTTACCTTAAAGAAAACATTGTTAGAATAAATTAAAGTACCTTCAGTATTCATTAAAGATTTCGTTCGCTTTCAAGAACCATATAACGCTAACAGATTTTTTAATATTATATTCAATTTAAAAATTCTATTTCTATAAATACAGTGAACCATGGGATTTGCCATATCCATGGCTACGAATTTGACACAAATATATCAAAGGTTTATTTTAAAATAAAACATAGGTTGTTAATTAAAATTGCATTAATTTGTGTTCGTATTGTTATAAACGATTTGCTACCTGTAAATAATACATGCAGGTGAAGAAAACATTAAATATTTCTTTGCTTAAATCGACCGGTGGAAAAATATGTATAATGGCCTGCTGAATCTCCTGATTTAGCATCATTTTATTTTTTATTAGGCATTTTTAAACCCAAAGTATACCCTGGAAACATTTTGAATTTAAAAGTTTTAAATTTAGAGTTCGTGTCTGGATATATTACAGAGCTGCTTAAATAGCGTGTGATAAAAGTCTTATAAAATGAGTTATTTATACTATTTTTTCTGTTTTGCGTCTTTCAAAATTAAAATTTAAAAATTTTTAATCCGAGTTAATTTAGGGCAATTTGTATATGAAATGTCGTGGTTGGTAACTGTTATTGGTATTTATGCAATTGTTCAGTTTTGGAGGTTATATTGAAATTTTGATATCCAGATATTTTTTAATAATAATAATAATAATAATCTTTATTGACATTCCAAGTCAAAGGCGAGGTTCAGCCAGAGGCTGCTCTTCCACCTAACCTTACATATATTACAAAGCCAAAAATATAGCCAACAAAAAAAAACCAACAAAATTTACAAAAATAAATACAATAACATGAATGTTCAAAACTTATATCATATTCTTTATTTTGTTCTTAAAAGAATTCAACGTTAGAGATTTCAAAGATACAGGAATACTGTTGTATAAAGTGGGCGCTAAATAGGAGAAAGAACCTTTAAATTTTGATTTATTAAAAGTAGGAACAATATATAAATAATTTAATTAAAAATATAAAGAATAATACCATAATTTGTGACGATTATTTATCTTCTTCAGAAATACCAAAATTCAAGTCTTATAGAAAATTATCTGCTCTAAAACGTTTTAAAAATAATTTATTATTATTTTAACGACGTTAAATTTCAATTCTTTATTTTTGCATGTAACATATTTTGTAGAACTTATTATGGTAAAATCTTACAGATAAATTTGAAAATAAGTTCTACCGATAAAATGTCCGCTCGTCATATAGAAATTACCACAATTTAAAAGTAATGATTGTAAAAGATTTGGTTTATTCCGTTTTAAAATTGCAAATAAGAAAATCTGAATAACTCAGTCTAGAAGAAAGCGAATTGTATATCCGAAATAAAGTTTTTGCAGAATTGTAAAGTATATTCCTTTATCTTACTATTTCGTAAATAAATATATGATACAACTGAATGAATGATTATGTAGGATATTGGAAACATGAGAAAATAGTTTGTTGTTGAAGTTCTTTAATTAAAATAGGTGTTCATAATTTATAGTACCTACTCCTATATTTGAGTATACTTTAATATGGTTCTTATATTTTCATAACAATAATTTTACTTAATTCACGATAAAAGCAGCCCGAGCAATAGCACTAAATTGTAATTATTGCTGAAATATAAAGTACCAATCATACTTACCATTTTTTATTTAAATTTCAGGCTGCTTGTTGTATGTTGGATGTCACTCTTTTTTTAAAGTATTGTTTCATTTATTTTTGACTACATTTTTACGTTTTATACTAGATAAACCTACATTTATAATACTTTCTGTAAATAAATTGATTAACTTATGTACGATTTATTAATTGATTGTTAAGTATATGTTAACTAACAGCAATAAAAATTATAAACTCGTTTACGAGCCCCGATAACTATAGGTTCGAACACTTACTTTTTTCCTCAAATAATTGTATCTGTGTTATACATAATAAATAAAAAAAGTTATATTAATAATTTTAAATACTAACACTTACATGCTTACTTTTAAGACAATATTTCAATGATGAGCGTTTTGTTTTAATTTTAAGTATTTATTAAAAAATATATACACAAATTTCCTGTCAACTAAATCTTCGGACATACCTTATAATAAGACATATGAATACTATGTAACATCACCTTTCACTTTAATAACTGCATTTATCCTAGTTGGCATTGTATTTATTCACTTTTTACATTCTTCCTGTGTTATGGAATTCCAAATCTCAATAATTTTTTACTTTAATCCATCAACAGTTCTTTGACGATCAGTCTGTAATTTTCTTTTCATGATTCCCCATAGCCTTTCAATAAGATTGATATCCGGACTACTGGATGGCCAGTTAAAAACATTAATACCATTTTTTTTTAGTAATTTTAGCCGTATGACATCTTATTGAAAAGTCCATTCGCTATTATAATTTGACATGACAGATGGGATTAGATTGTTTCTCAAAATATCTATATAGTTTTGAAAATTTACTTAAATTTCCGACACCTTTCGAAGATATGCAACACTATACCATAACATAGCAGAAAATTTTACAGTCCTTTTTAAATAATCTTGATGATAAGCTTCATTCAAACTTGATTCGTATAACTTTTAACCGCATATCACCGACATACATGTCAAATTTGGTTTCGCCACTGAATAATATAATATTCCATTGTCTCTGTATCCAATTTTAATCGGTTTTGTTTTGGAGAAGTCGGTAATAATGGTGTTTCTTTAGCCTGATGTACAAGATAAATTTAAATTAAGATAAAAATACATTAACATATCTTATAAAATTTGTAACCCAGTTTTCTGAGATACTTTCATTTAGTTTCAGTTGAGACATTCTTTTTTATTGTTTCTGATTACAATATCTTTCATTCGCGTAAACTACTTCGCCGATTTTCTTTGGATATATTAATTAAACTCCGAACATCTCTATCAGTAATGAAACATTTTCGTCCTGTACTTTTACCTATTTCAATTGAATCAGGCGAACAATATTTTTTTATGATGTCAGCTATAGTTCACACAAGCAGCTTCAGATCTTTTGATATATTTCTTCCACTTACTCCAATGAAATGATATTTTACAATAATGTTGTGACTATTCAGATTTATCGCATATTTTTTTTTCAAAATAAACGAAAAAACAATTTAATTGACATATAAAAACGTCTCAATTTATTTTCGGTGCCCATTATAAGTAGTCTCGTTATAAATTATTATAAAATATTCATGTACGAAGATTTGACAAGAATCTTTTACAATATTTTTTGAAATGTGTTTCTAAAATAATATCAAAAACTGTCTTTATCTAAATATGTCTCTGAAATTAAGCATGTACTTTATAGTATTTAAAATTAATAATGTATATTTTTTTATTTAATTATATACTTCACAATTAAGGAAATTTGGTTTTGTTTACAACATGCAATTTTTATTTTAAAGTCGCCGTTTTGATATAATCATCGTATATCTTCATCAGAACAAATTGAAATAAATAATTAACAAACACATATCTCAAAGTACAAAGTAAACAAATTATACAATTTTTAATTAACAGTAGTTAAATTGTATTCAGTCCATTGCCATCACACTGATTTATGTTGATCCAATGCTTATAAATTGCAATTGCTTCATAATCTTTCATCCATATATTTGGTTCCGGTGGTGATTTCGTTATCTTCACATTTAATATTGTACTACACTTGCTACAGTATCATGTGACAATAACTCTTGTTACAATTCATTAATTTTCTACAAAAAACGACGATCTACATATTGTCGGTGTTTGCACAAATTTCTTCAACGTGTGCATTCATTTCTTAATCATGCATAATAAATCACAAATCTGATCTTTTCATCTTGAAATTTATCTCCACAGAAACGATTAAGGCTTATTGTTTCATATTTTTAAGCAGAATATTGTAGAGTTGTATATATTATGTATAGATTTAATACTTTTAATATACACAATAAAGAATAGTACCAATTTTTTCCTTTCTTTTTATTTGATGATATTGGCAAAATATCTATTCTTTAAGTCCAATTCTTTTCACCGGATAATGTCTATAAAGTAAAAACATCATAAATATAGATCATTTACGAACAAATATTACCAATGCATCTTATTTTTAATCCAACCAACTTTATTTTTGTATGATTTCTAGGACTTTTATGAATTTGACATATGCTGTAGGAAACCGTCGAATAAACGTTTCAGCAGTCCAATTCTCTCGACCAGAACATCCCTACAAAGTAGACTTATAATAAAGTTTGATCATTTATATACAAAATATTTCCATGAATACATATACTAACCTTAATTTTATTCAAATTCATGACCGTGCAGAAAACTTAATATACGAAACATTATAAATTGAACGCTAACCCTGTTTACTTCTTTCTATTATTTAAAAATTGGCATTGTATTTCATTGCAAAGTTATAATGTTGACATATGAATTGTCATTTTGACAGTTAAAACGTATGTCGCATATTTATATTTTGGCATTCAAGTCGGTAATAAAATGTTGGTAAATGCTCAGTTTGATATCTAGTGACGAGCAGCAACAACTATTTTATGCTGTCATCTATCGGAAAGGTTTCACACATAGCATTAGGCTGGAACTACTATCGGTTCAGACTACATTCGGCTGACGCGGACATAAATTTAGCCACGCCCACTTTTCGGTTTTTGTAGAATCGGGCGATGTAGACAGAGCGCCACATTTAAAATTTTCGGGATTTGTAGAATCGGCTGCAGTAGATTCTGTTCAATTAGAATCTGTTGCAATAGATTCGGCTGTTGCAGTGTCACCCATCACCAAGACCTAGCGCTATTTCTTGAGCGCTAACACCTAACTTTTTAGATTTAGTTATTTTTTCTCTTTTAATTATTGTTAAATTTGCTAACTTCACTTGTAACTCGCTTTCGCTGTGCAACAGTCGCCCGTTTTTTGACTTACCTGAATGCCTCTTACGGCCACGTTTTTTACACAACTTTCATTTTGTTATACGTATCAAATAATTACTATCAAGTGTTAAGTGCTAATAATAATTATTATTTCAGCTTTTCTGAACACGCTTTTTTCATTATTATTCCAACTTGGAAAAAATTTTGTATTGCTACCAGCAAGAAATTTTGTCGCTAAGTATTCTTATTGTAACGTTTATTACAATTTCGGGTTCGGTGAAGTTTATTATTAAATAAAACACGAGTAATGAAAACACTAACAAAATATTTATTTAAAACGAAACTAATGTAGTACAACTACTAAGACATATATTTATATTCAACACGTATTTATATTCACAACAAAGTATTTAGCAACGACTTGCACTGTTCACACTTCGAATACAGAATGCCTCTTCCCGGCCGAAACTCTCCTTTATATACTGCAACAATGTATTCGAGAATATTCCAGAGCTTCTGGCACACGGTAGAAGCATGACGCAGAGCGAACAGGTACGGACTTGTCTATTGCGTCTGAGACAGCGGTGAATCGTGCAGCAGACATGTCGACTGTTCCAGACGGAACAGGGCCGTACTCACTACACTGCCCCCTCCTTAAGGATGTTTCGTCCCGAAACTTTTGTGCGCCATGTCGATATCTGCACGTTGATCCCCGCGAGCACTGTGACGTTTGGTGGAAATAACAGTCCACAGTTCTTTTCACTACTGTTGAACCACAGGGATTATAGCTGCACACCAGGATCTCAATTCCGGTATATTGGAAAATAGTTTCCAGCATGTTTCTTATAATTCTCCAGGTCAATTCATCAAGGCCACAGCCTAGCTTTGGTACAGCTAGTTTTAAAATATCCTGATCGAGCAGCACACCTCGTAGATCACATAGGGCGTCCCAGACGGCGCGATAAGTTGGTTTCTCGTGGGACAGATGTTTAGTCACCAGGTAAAAAATGCTTCTGTTTCGGCTCGACTGTTTGTCGGCTATATGTAGCACTGTGCCGACACATGGGTGTTGTTGCCGTAATTTTTCAAGTTGGCCGAACTTTTTCTTAAAAACCACGGCGATTCCTCGAGACATCTGTAGATCTTGGGCCACACAATGCGCTAATGAGTATTCTGTAGGCATTTTGAATAGGTCACCCTGATGTTCTTTGGTCACACCATTTCGTACTTTATGGCCCGTAGAATAGGAAGCCATGAACTCGTCAAAGGTGATTTCCGGATCTTGTACATTAATTCGTCGAGCTCGAGATTCATTGGCGTTGCCATCGTTGTTATCACCGGTGAAAGGAGCCAACCGATTGAAATGAATCACTCTTGGTTTTCCTCCACTTCTTTTCCGGATTCGATAGATGACGTCATTTATTCGCTTCAGTACCTCGTAGGGACCTTCCCAGGAGTTCTGTAGCTTTGGGGACATTCCACGGCGACGCTGTGGGTTGTATAGCCAAACCAGATCCCCGGATTGATATCCACCATTCTCAGCCTTGACATCATATTGGTCTTTCATCCTGTCACTAGCGCTCTGGATGTTGGAGCGTACTTGCTCATGGATGTCGTTCATCTTCTTCCGAAGTTCGGTGACGAAATCTTCGCCAGCCAAATTTTCACCTGGCTTGCTGCCGAACTTCAAGTCGCAGGGCAATCGCAGTTCATGACCAAAGACAATGCTAGCCGGAGTCTGTCCTGTTGTTTCATGGACGGATGATCGATAAGCTAACAGGAACATTGGTAGATGACAATCCCAGTCTCTTTGGTGGCCGGAGACAACCTTGGAGAGGTGTCTATTGATGGTTCTGTTCATGCGTTCAACCATGCCATCTGACCGTGGGTGTAGAGCAGTTGTTCTTGTTTTGCGAATGTTCAATAGCTCGCAGATTGCTTGGAACAGAGACGACTCGAAATTTCTACCTTGGTCGGAGTGTAGTTCCAACGGTACCCCGAATCGGCAGATCCACTGGTTGACAAGTTCTTCTGCTACCGTAGCGGCTTCTTGATTTGGCAAGGCATAAGCTTCAACCCACTTGCTGAAGTAGTCCATGACCACTATGATGTATTTATTTCCCTTGTCGGATTCTGGAAATGGACCAGCCACGTCAATTGCGATTCTTTCAAACGGGCTCCCAACATTGTATTGACGCATTGGGGCTCTCCGACGTCTCTGCGGTCCGTTGCTTGCGGCGCAAACTACGCACTTCTTGCATCACTCCTTTACGTCCTCTCGACAATTAACCCAGTAAAATCGCTCACGCAGCTTCTGAACTGTTCTCGTTACTCCTAAGTGTCCCCCAGCAGTTCCATTATGAATCTCTTTCAGTACCTCCGGTATTCTTTTCCTAGGGATTATGATTTGCATCGTTTTCTCTGTAGCCTCAGGACTTTCCAGGATACGTTTCAGTAGTCCATTCTCTATAACAATGGAGTCCCACTGCGCCCAGTACGATTTTATGGTTTTCGAGTGTCGTGCAACTTCTTGCCAAGTTGGTTTGTGGCCTTCTTTCTTCCATTCCAGTAGGTATTTCAATTCTGGATCGCCTTCTTGGTCTTTCACAACTTCTTCAGTCAGCCAATGGTCGTCTATCACTGTGGTCCGTAAGATTGGAGCGGACTTCTCTTCCACACGGGTACAGTGTTTGCAGTCTTCTGAGCATGGTCGTCTTGATCATGCGTCGGCGTTACAATAACTAATTCCGGCCCTATGCTCGATGACGAAGTCATATTCCTGTAGCCGTTCGATCCACCTTGCTACCTGCCCTTCCGGATTCTTGAATTGTAACAGCCACTTCAACGCAGCATGATCAGTCCTTACCAGGAATTTCCTTCCATACAGGTATTTGTAGAAGTGTTCAACGGCTTTAACTACTGCCAATAATTCTCGCCTGGTGACGCAGTAGTTACGCTCCGGTTTCGACAGAGTTTTGCTGAAGTAGCCGATGACCTTCTCTTGTCCATCTTGAATTTGCGATAGGACGGCGCCGATTCCGACATTGCTGGCATCTGTATCCAATATGAAGTCCCCGTTGGGTAGAGGATAACTCAGGACTGGTGCTGTTGTTAAAGCGCGCTTGAGGTTGTCGAAAGCGTCTTGGCAGTCTTCTTCCCACACAAATTTCCGCCCTTCCTCCGTGAGTCGTGTCAGTGGCTTAGCAATGTTGGCGAATCCAGGGACGTATCGTCGATAGTACGTGAAAAGACCTAGAAAGCTTCGCAATTGATGTTTGTCAGTCGGTACTGGCCATTCTTCTACTGATTGGATCTTCTGATTGTCAACGGCTATTCCGTTTCCGGACACAATATGTCCTAGGTACTGCACTTCTTTGCGGAAGAGATGACATTTCTATGGACTAAGCTTCAAACCAGAACTTCGTAGTCTCAGGAATACCTCCTCCAAATTCCTTATGTGATCTTCGAATGTTCTTCCGACCACAATAATATCGTCAAGGTACACCAAACAGGTTTTCCAAGATAGTCCTTGCAGTACCGTTTCCATGAGTCGTTCAAACGTGGCAGGGGCATTGCAGAGTCCGAACGGCATTACTGTAAATTGCCACAGTCCGGCCCCGTCAGAAAACGCAGTTTTCTCTTTATCCGTTGGTGCCATTCCAACCTGCCAGTACCCACATTTCAAGTCCAATGTTGAGAATATTTTCGACCCGGCCAGCGTATCCAATGTGTCATCTATTCGGGGCAACGGGTAGCTATCCTTCTTCGTCACGTTGTTGAGTTGACGATAGTCCACGCAGAATCGTGTTGACCCATCTTTCTTCTTTACCAATACCACTGGTGAGGCCCACGGACTGCTTGGGGATTCAATGACACCTTCTTTTTCCATGTCTTGAATAATTTTGTCGGTTTCCTCTCTCTTGGCCAATGGTAATCGTCTTGGTACTTGGCGGATGGGGCGTGCATCGCCGGTGTTTATTTGATGCTGGACTATGTTGGTTAAACCCTTGGTCTCACAGCTGGTGTCGAAAACGTCTTGATATTCCGTTATTAAATTTCTCATCCTGTTATTCTGGTCCTGGTTTAATTCCCAGGAAGATGTTGACAGTAGATTGGCCAGTTCTGCGGGAAGCTTCTTCGATGGATTTTGTGTAACGGATGTTCGTCTGATAATCGAAGTTACTGATGCACAGTGTCCTAAGATAGTACCCTTCTTTAGTGTAACTGGATAATAATTCACATTCGTTACTCGAACTGGTACTACATTTCCAGTATGCACGAGAGATTTTCCCACCAGTATTCCTCGAGTAGTCGTTTCATTATGATTTCCAGCTTCTAATAACATGGTACATCCTGTTGGAAGTTCACGTTCCATGTGGGCATCTACAATCATCTCACTTCGATTTAAGACGACAGTATCTTCAGCTAAGGTTACACGTACTGTGTCTTCTCCTCGGGGATGTAAAACGATCTCTTCACCATTGATCTTAAGTGTGCCGCGTTTTAAATTTAGTTCCACACCATTCGCGTTCATGATGTCCATCCCAAGAATGAATTCGTCTTCAATGTCAGCTACCAGGGCTCGGTGTTTAATTCGTGTATTTCCGATGGAGATAGTAATGTCTGCTTCGCCATGGATGGTAGCCGCGGACCCTGTTGCTGTGCGCAATCGCCATTTTGTTGATTCAATCGTTATCTGTTTCTTGAGAGTATCAGGTCTGATGATGGTTTTTGTAGCTCCTGTATCGATTAGCAAGGCATGTGGTTTCCCGTCGAACAATCCATCCACAAAGATGCTATTTATTCTTGGTTGTAGGGATGCGACATGTCCAGTTAGCTTCAGGATATCTTGATGTTGGACAGACGTTCGCCCTCTTGCGTCGACCCGCTTTAGATTTTCCGCTGCCTTGTTCTTTATTTGTTTCCCGCAGCGGCTTCGCACATGCCCTAGCTCACCGCAGTTCCAGCATCGAAGTTGTCTCTTCTTTGGCAATATCTCAGTCATGACACGCCGTGCTGTTTCCTCCATAGACTCATTATGATTCTCCTCCACGCCCTCTATTGTGCGAATATTGCCTTGCCGTCTTGAAGCGTGTTCTGCCGCCTCGAATTCCAATGCGCTGGCCAAGGCAATGGACAGGTTACTTGAACGAGCCAGAATCAGGGCCCGCTTGGTTTCTTTATCTCG
This sequence comes from Pterostichus niger, assembly GCA_947425015.1. NCBI lineage: Eukaryota > Metazoa > Arthropoda > Insecta > Coleoptera > Carabidae > Pterostichus > Pterostichus niger. Next base: position 17,429,221 of record OX380342.1, read on the forward strand.
GAGACCATCAATGAAGCCTTGCACAGCCAGTCGTTCCAACACACTATCTGGGGTGTCAGGATATGCCAGGCGAACTAGACGAGCGATATCAGATTCAAATTCTTGTAGAGTCTCGTTTGATTTCTGACATCTATTTCTCAGCTACAAGTGATACACTTGCTGCATATGTGCGTGTCCATAACGCATTTCCAAGCGCTTAACTAGTTGATGATAGTTCTGCCGTTTTTCTGGAAGGATTGTTTGCAAAATATCCACTGCGTCACCACGCAGCGCAATTATCAAGGCCGTTGCCTTCTCAGATGATGACCACCCATTAGATACTGCAGCAGCTTCGAATTGGGCGTAATAATTAGGCCAAGATACCTTGCCATCAAATTCTGGTGGTTTCATGTGGAATCTACGCAGTGATTCTTTCCCGTCTGTCACTAAATATTCAACTTTCTCGTTATTTAATGGCTGGTCACTAGATGCAGTTTTCTGAATCAAGTCGTGAATTTGTTGGACATTTGGCTGTTCGTGATTCAATGTTGCCAATCTTGCTTCGATTTCTTCAATTTTTTCTTTAAATTTTTCTTCAAAATTTCTCGAATGTTCTTCGATTTTTTCAAACTTCTGTTCAAATTTAGTTTCCAAATTCGTTTCCAAGTTTCTGGAACTTTCTTCAAATTTAGCTTCCAAACTTCTGGAATTTTCTTCTAATTTAGCTTCCAAACTTCTAGAATTTTCTTCAAACTTTTCAAATTTTTCTTCTAATTTGGCTTCCAAGCTTCTGGAATTTTCCTCGGTATTTCTGGAATTTTCTTCCAATTTGGCTTCCAAGCTTCTAGAATTTTCTTTTAGTTCTTCCTTCAGATTTTTGTACATAGAGTCCAAATCGCCCGGAGTTTCGAATTCATAAGTATCCGCTATTTCACCAGCTTCAACAAAAAACACAACCCTAACACCTGACACCAATTGTAACGTTTATTACAATTTCGGGTTCGGTGAAGTTTATTATTAAATAAAACACGAGTAATGAAAACACTAACAAAATATTTATTTAAAACGAAACTAATGTAGTACAACTACTAAGACATATATTTATATTCAACACGTATTTATATTCACAACAAAGTATTTAGCAACGACTTGCACTGTTCACACTTCGAATACAGAATGCCTCTTCCCGGCCGAAACTCTCCTTTATATACTGCAACAATGTATTCGAGAATATTCCAGAGCTTCTGGCACACGGTAGAAGCATGACGCAGAGCGAACAGGTACGGACTTGTCTATTGCGTCTGAGACAGCGGTGAATCGTGCAGCAGACATGTCGACTGTTCCAGACGGAACAGGGCCGTACTCGCTACATTATTAATAATTTGTAATTCTACTTTATGGTAAGTACGCTTTATTTATTTGTTTTCTTGCACATCATCAATTTATCTATTTTTTTTTACTATAAAGTATGTCTGTATTGTAATTCTGGTTTATTTAAATCTTTTCATGTTTGCTATTGTAAATTATTTCAATATTTTGGTTATTAAATAATTTCTATTTTGTGTCTGTAAATTTACCTTTTGATTCCTACACTCCGTTGCCTCAGGTTGTTCAGCCCTTCAAGCACCTTCGTTTGCGTTACTTGTTAATTTAATTATTCCTTTGGCTCTCTTTTTATTTAAATTGTTGCAATAGCTTCTTATCTTTCTATCTCTTTGTTGATTAGACCACATCTACCCACACACATATAAATATATATATATATATATATATATATATAAATTAAATAATTTGATTTAATATATTTGAAAAAAAATGTTTTTATTATCAACTTGGTTACATGTGTTGAGATAGAAGAACACAGGAACAATGAACACCTTATCTTAGTTACAAGGGTTTTTATTACCTAGCTTATCATAATGGAAATATACTGGAAGAATATGCTGACATCGCATAATTATTGTAGAATAGGAATACAGCCATTACATAATTCCTCCCTTCTAAGATTATACAATAATGATTAATTAATAGGACTTAATTCTATTTGTTCTTTATTACAACCAGGTCTTTTATTTCTTTTACACATTATTAATGACTTATTTCTAAGCTTATAAACTAAAGCAGAACATATTATTAAAATTAAAATCAATATAATATAAATAGTGTAATAATAATAATGATGATCTTCCAGTTTTGGCTCGTTTATTTGTGGTAATTCTTTAATTGTTACATCTACCTTTTTTACTGTCTCTAAATTTATTGTTGTCAATTGTTGTAATGTTTATTAAAGTTAAAAGGTTCAAATATTATTTCTTTATAACTTACTTGGATTATATCAAATTTGAAATTGTTTATTTCACATTTATTAATAAGTTTTAATTTAAATATACCCTTGATTTTTTTATTTAATGTAGTACTTTCACAATTAATTTGAATTTGTTGCTCTTTAGGGCTGATTATAATTAATTCATTTGTGTTTTGAATTTTCTCCCAAGTATTTTTCAATTCAAGAGTGTGATATTTACAATCATCATTTGTTTGAGCCTTTAACATATTTACTATACATTTATTTAAAATTATATATTCTGTTTTACAGTAATACATATTATTAATAAAAATACAATTATTTATCTTAAAATTATCGTTATTGTTTATAAAATACATAGTTTGTTTCTCATTTAATTGTAAGACTTGATTATCTTTGATAAACGGTAGAGGAGTAAATTGATACAAGTCGTACGTGTGAGAAGAAAAGAGTGGGATGTTGATAAGGAAGTGTATCTGTTCGTTATCGTGTTGGCAGTAAGTTTCTATGATTTCGTTTAATTGCCAAATGTCTTTATTTTGTGTAATTTTTTTAATGTTAGTCGGGTCAATGATGCTTGTGTGCGGTTTTCTTAAAGTACAGAAGGTTAAACTGATTTCAATCTGTTTGGTGAGGTCATTTAAGTTTTGAATTATAAATATTAATTCTTGAAATTTGCTTTCTACGTCAATTCTTCCTTGCCAATTGAAGTTATTCTTTAAGATCTCTTTAATATTTTCTATTTGTATTTTCAACGTATTCTCATTACTTTTAATATTTCCAATTTGATCATTAAATTTATTTATCATTTCCTTACTGATTTTTAAATTTTGATTAGTTTGGTCTTGTAATAATTTTTCATTATTTTTTATTTGTTCAAGAATTTTATCGTATCGCTCTCCGTCTGAAGCATCTAAGTTACCTGATATTGCTTTAATAATACCTCCTAATCCATTAATTAAACCGCGTTTTGAGATTTTGTGAAATATTTTACTGATTTGATTTTCCAAGTCGTTAAAATTATATGTTAGGATATTAATATAGTTTTGAAACACATCCTGAGCGTCTTTAATTTGAAAGAGAAGAGTTTCTTTTAATTTTGCGATTTTAATAAATTCATCGTGAATCGGGGTAATATTGTAATTAAAATAGATTATTTGTTCTGATGTTTTTATTTGTGTTTTCCCTAATTTAGCTAGGTGAAATCCATTATCGTTTGAAATATCCGTAAGTTGGGCCGTACATCTGGAACAACAATTTATTGTTTAATTTTGTCTATTCTTACGTGCTTTTCTGCTATTTGATCTCTGATTTTTACCTTTCCGAGTATCGGGTCATAATGTTGAACTCTATATTTTCTAAATAAAGGCTTTTTAAATTTCTTAATTAATCTTGGGTTTTCTTTCACATAAATAGTATTTTTTATTTGTAGGGGGTTGTCATTTTCTTTGTACCGCTTTTGCTTTTCAAGTTTAATTTTATTATTAATGATTTTAAATAATTCCTCTTGTTCTGTTTGATATTTTTGTATTGTTTTTTCGTTAATGACTGTGATTGGTATAAGAGGGATTTGATTATTTTTACCGAATAGTGTTTCGTTCGGGGTTAATTTCGTAACGGTGTGTTTGGTATTGTTATAGGCCAGGATGGCTAAATCGAGTTTTTCCAAGAATGTTTTATTCTTAAAATGATTGTTATTTTCAAGGAGTCTAAGATGTTCTATGAGTGTTGAATGGAATCGTTCAACGGCGTTGCTTTTAGGATTGCTTACACAGATTATATGACTTTCTATATTTTTAATTTTGAGTAATTCTTGTACGATGTTACCTTTAAATTCTGGACCTGCGTCCATAATTATTTTATTTGGTATTGTGTAAATTTGGAAGTATTGAATTAATTTCTGTGATATATTATTTGAGCTTTTATATTCTAATGGACAGATTTGACCATGTTTAGAGAATTGATCGAAAATGGTTAAAAAATTATTTTTATTTAAACATAGTACGTCGACATTTATTATGTCAAATGGTTTTTGAGGTGTTGGTGTTAGGTTATCTATAGCTGGAATTGGTTTTCGATTATATTTATTTAATTTACAAAGTTCACATCTGTTGATGTATTCAGTAATTGAATTGACCATTTTTGGCCAAAAATATTTGTCTTTTAATGAATTTAAAGTGGCGATTATGCCTCTATGATTTGTTAAGCCCGTATGAAAGTCATGAATAATTTCTGTCTGTTCTTCTTCGTTTTCTACGTCTTGAACTATTTTATTACAAGCAATTATATTAATTGTGTTGAATTCGAAATTTTCTTTTATTATTTTTGAGAATTTAAGGTCTAAATCTTTTTCATAAAAAATAGCTAAATATTTTACTTTTGGAATTATATATTCTTTAAGGAAGTTTAAGATATCATCTTCGAGAGTTTGTTGATTAAATTTACACTGAATTCGTTGTTTCTTATTTTCAAATAATTTTATTATTTTGATTTCAGTTTCAGAATTATAGATTTCGAATGTTAATTGATTATCAGCTATATTTATTCTATCTTCTATATATTTAATTCCATTTACAAAATTTTCGGGATCTGAATGAATTGTGTTTTGATTTGACGAAATTGATTCGTTATCGTTGCTATGTAAATTTACTATGGGTAAAGAATAAACGTATATTTGTATATTTGTATCTTCAAATATTTTTAATATTTTTGCTGACACCTGAGTCCATTCTAAGTGATCTAAACCGCATCCTAGCAGGGGTAGATTTATTTGAAAGATCTCGTTAAGTATAAGATAATCCCTAAGTTCTTTTAATGGTTTGTCTAGGTTTTTAATTGATGGTTTATCGTTATATCATTTTTTTGTAATCAAATGAATAATTGTTTGATTATTAGAATTTTGAATAATAATACATTTATCTGTAACATTTTTATTTTTGCAAAAATTTCTACTATCGAATTTTTTATTAACTTGGTCTGCTAACCCTTGGCTCATTTCTAGGTCTTCGGAAATACAATGGGCAAATATTTTTGTTTCTGTTACGTCACCGATTTTATTGTGAATTTTGTTTTCTCGCGTTGTCGAGAGAGATTGTCCGCTATTACATTCATTTTACCTTGAAGGAATTCTATATCGAAATTATATTCGTTTAACTCGATTTTCCACCGCATGAGTTTCTGGTTGGGATTTTTCATATTGAATAACCAGCATAGAGGTCTATGGTCTGTTTTAATTAAGAATTTTCGGCCAAATAAGTAAGGTCTAAAATTTTTTACAGATTCTATTATTGCTAATAATTCCTTTTCAATAGTACTATAATTTTGTTCGGTATTACTTAAAGTTTTTGAGAAGTAAGCTATTGGCATTTCTTTACCGTTTTCATCTTTCTCTAATAGAACTGATCCTATGGCATAGTCAGAGGCGTCCGTGGTTAAAATAAAATTCTTATGAAAATTTGGAAATTTTAATACAGGGGATGACGTGAGAATTTCTTTACACTCATCAAAGCTTTTTCTATAGGATTCGTTATAAATATCTATGTTTTTACCGTTTTTGAGACATAAGGTAAGGGGTTTGGTAAGTTTGGCAAAATTTGGGATAAATTTACGATACCATCCTATGGTACCGAGAAATTGCGTAATTTCTTTTTTTGTTTTAGGGATATTAAGATTTTGAATTTTTTCTATTTTGGAAGGATCTGTTTTTATTCCGTCTTGCGTTATAATATATCCTAAATATTTTGTTTATGTTTGTAGGAATTCGGATTTATCCATTTGGATTTTTAGGTTTGCTTTTCTTAATTTTTCGAAAACTAGTTTAATATTATTTAAATGTTCTTCAAAAGTTTTGCCAAAAATGATCACATCGTCTAAGTAAACTAAACAAATTTTGTTAACTAATTCTCCCAGGGCGGTATTCATCATTCGTTGGAATGTCGCGGGGGCGTTTTTAAAACCGAAAGGCATACGCAAAAATTCGTAATGACCGGATGAAGTGGAGAAAGCGGTTTTTTCGATATCGTTTTTGTTCATAGGAATTTGATGAAATCCCGAATGAAGGTCTAGAGTCGTGAAATATTTTGAATGACCGATATGGTCCAATAAAGTGTCGATATTGGGGATTGGAAATTTGTCATCTTTTGTTTGAGAATTTATTTTTCTAAAATCGATTACTAATCTCGTTTTTCGTTTGCCAGAGGCGTCTAATTTTTTTGGAACTATCCCGATGGGAGAATTCCATGGAGAGTGGGACGGTTGTATAACTTTTTCTCTTAGCATTTTTTGAATGTGTTCTTCGATATCGTTCTCGTACACTTGCGGAAGTCTATAATTTTTTATGTGAATAGGAGTTTCATCACTTAAGATTATTTTATGTTCGCATAAATTTGTGCAAGATAATTGTTCATTTGGTTTTGGAAAAAGGTCTCCGAATTTTTTTATGAGTGTTGTTAATTTAGATTTTTCGATCTGATTCAAATGTTCTGAGCGTATTTGAATATTATTATTTTGTTGACAATTTTTAAAGTCGGTTTGTAGTGTCTTTTCTTTTCCTTGGATGTTAACGGAGTTTTTCTTAAAATCAATTTGGATATTTAGTTTCTTAAATGCTTCAATACCTAATAATAGATTATATTGTTTATGAAATTTGTGAATATAACATTTAAATGAAATTTTATTTATTTTTAATATAACAAAGTGTGAAATAGTGGATTTTCCATTTACGGTGGTAAATGTACATTTTTCTTTATAAGTTTTGATATTTTTGAATTTAACTAAATCTGGGTGTATTAAGTTTATGCTTGACACCGTATCTAATAAAATGACATAATCTTGTATTTGTAATGATGGTAGATTATAAGTTAGACTAGACATTACTTGTTTTCGTCTACTTCTGTCTCGAGTTCTAAAAAAGAGTCATGTTCGGTTTCATTGTCTTGTCCCGCGTATTCGTATTCGTCCTCAGTGCGGTCTGGTTGTTCATCTGAGTTTTCGTTGAGGTTGTAATTTTGTCTTATCGTTTGTGTTGACATAGGCGTAGTAAGCCTGGTTTGCTGGGTCATTGGTTTGGGTTGAAATGTTATTTTTGTGTCGTAATAATTTTTTAAATTTTGACGTGGAGCGAAATTTTTTTGTTGTGGTTGGTTATTATTGAATTGGATGGCTCTTGATGGGAATTCTTGAGCCGGGAATTTTCTTGGTGGTACATTGAAGCTAAAATTTTGCTTATCTTTTAACATGGGTGACTGATGTGTGCTCTGTTGTGAGTAATTGAATTCATTTCTCAATAAACGTTCGCACGCTTCTAGGGTGCCGGGTTCTTTAACAATAAATGCTCCTCTTATTGATAAAGGTAAAAGAGTTATGAAATAAGAGATTACTAACTTTTGATTTTCATTTATTATCGCGTTTTTTGCGATTGACTATATTCTTTTAGTAAAATGTTTGATTTATATTTTGAAAATTTTTGAGAAATGATTTCTAGAGTTTTATCTGCGTTAATTTTATTTTTTATTTGTAAAATTTCTAATAGTATTGTCTCGGCTGTGCTTTTATCGCAGTAGTTTGTTGTTAAATGGAATTTTAGTTCATCCCAATCTTTAAAGTTATTTACTGCTAGAGCTAATATTATTAAGTTGTGTGATTATTAAAGGTAATCATACCTGTAGTTTTTGACTAAAGTTAACTTATATTATGACAGAAAAATTCTGATGACGCCTGGATTCGAACCAGGAACCTTCCGCATACCGGGCAGAGATGCTAACCGCTACACCACGTCACCTGTGTTCGAAATATGGCATCAACTGAATTTTTCTGTCACAGTGTCTAAGCGTAGCTTCGTTCCGAGAGACTCCTATATAGGCATTGACAACCGGGTTCGTCTACAGTGACACAGTTTTTGATTATGAGGGAATCATACCCAAGCTTAGAGCTAATATTATTAAGTTGTGTGATTATTAAAGGTAATCATACCTGTAGTTTTTGACTAAAGTTAACTTATATTATGACAGAAAAATTCTGATGACGCCTGGATTCGAACCAGGAACCTTCCGCATACCGGGCAGAGATGCTAACCGCTACACCACGTCACCTGTAGACGAACCCGGTTGTCAATGCCTATATAGGAGTCTCTCGGAACGAAGCTACGCTTAGACACTGTGACAGAAAAATTCAGTTGATGCCATATTTCGAACACAGGTGACGTGGTGTAGCGGTTAGCATCTCTGCCCGGTATGCGGAAGGTTCCTGGTTCGAATCCAGGCGTCATCAGAATTTTTCTGTCATAATATAAGTTAACTTTAGTCAAAAACTACAGGTATGATTACCTTTAATAATCACACAACTTAATAATATTAGCTCTAAGCTTGGGTATGATTCCCTCATAATCAAAAACTGTGTCACTGTAGACGAACCCGGTTGTCAATGCCTATATAGGAGTCTCTCGGAACGAAGCTACGCTTAGACACTGTGACAGAAAAATTCAGTTGATGCCATATTTCGAACACAGGTGACGTGGTGTAGCGGTTAGCATCTCTGCCCGGTATGCGGAAGGTTCCTGGTTCGAATCCAGGCGTCATCAGAATTTTTCTGTCATAATATAAGTTAACTTTAGTCAAAAACTACAGGTATGATTACCTTTAATAATCACACAACTTAATAATATTAGCTCTAAGCTTGGGTATGATTCCCTCATAATCAAAAACTGTGTCACTGTAGACGAACCCGGTTGTCAATGCCTATATAGGAGTCTCTCGGAACGAAGCTACGCTTAGACACTGTGACAGAAAAATTCAGTTGATGCCATATTTCGAACACAGGTGACGTGGTGTAGCGGTTAGCATCTCTGCCCGGTATGCGGAAGGTTCCTGGTTCGAATCCAGGCGTCATCAGAATTTTTCTGTCATAATATAAGTTAACTTTAGTCAAAAACTACAGGTATGATTACCTTTAATAATCACACAACTTAATAATATTAGCTCTAAGCTTGGGTATGATTCCCTCATAATCAAAAACTGTGTCACTGTAGACGAACCCGGTTGTCAATGCCTATATAGGAGTCTCTCGGAACGAAGCTACGCTTAGACACTGTGACAGAAAAATTCAGTTGATGCCATATTTCGAACACAGGTGACGTGGTGTAGCGGTTAGCATCTCTGCCCGGTATGCGGAAGGTTCCTGGTTCGAATCCAGGCGTCATCAGAATTTTTCTGTCATAATATAAGTTAACTTTAGTCAAAAACTACAGGTATGATTACCTTTAATAATCACACAACTTAATAATATTAGCTCTAAGCTTGGGTATGATTCCCTCATAATCAAAAACTGTGTCACTGTAGACGAACCCGGTTGTCAATGCCTATATAGGAGTCTCTCGGAACGAAGCTACGCTTAGACACTGTGACAGAAAAATTCAGTTGATGCCATATTTCGAACACAGGTGACGTGGTGTAGCGGTTAGCATCTCTGCCCGGTATGCGGAAGGTTCCTGGTTCGAATCCAGGCGTCATCAGAATTTTTCTGTCATAATATAAGTTAACTTTAGTCAAAAACTACAGGTATGATTACCTTTAATAATCACACAACTTAATAATATTAGCTCTAAGCTTGGGTATGATTCCCTCATAATCAAAAACTGTGTCACTGTAGACGAACCCGGTTGTCAATGCCTATATAGGAGTCTCTCGGAACGAAGCTACGCTTAGACACTGTGACAGAAAAATTCAGTTGATGCCATATTTCGAACACAGGTGACGTGGTGTAGCGGTTAGCATCTCTGCCCGGTATGCGGAAGGTTCCTGGTTCGAATCCAGGCGTCATCAGAATTTTTCTGTCATAATATAAGTTAACTTTATTTACTGCTATTAATTCGGCAGCTTTGTGTGTGAGTTTCGTTTTTATGAGTCCAAAGAGAAATGTGTTCTGGATGGCAGTTAGTGTAATGCCGATTAGTGTAGATTTTACGTCATCTACGGCATTGATAAAATTATTAAGTACTTTTATGTCTCCGTTGTATGGAGGGATAATTTCACAGAGGGTTTTTAATTCAGTACATGTGGTTGTAGTCATGATTAAACTATTTAACACGTTTAGTCTACTCGGTCTTAGTGTTATATTTTTATTAGTGTAATTTGACGGAGTAGGCTCTGGTTCACTATCACTATCTAGCATGAAGTGTGTTCTGTATGTTTGGGACTGTGCCGGTCCCTCGATACCTTTGTTACTAGTCGTTTGCTAGAGGTATCCCTTTAGTGTGTTACATAAATTATTGTCTTAAATTTTCTAACAGTTATTGAAAATTTATTTTAAATATTTATTACTAGTACACAGGTAATTATCTTAAGTTTTTAACTTACTGAGATATTATGAATAGTACTAGGGTCGTTTGATGCTTTACGGACATCACCGGGTCGCTGATTCTTCCTGGGTTTGGAGACGTGATCGGGTTCGAACAGCAAGTCTTCCTTCTTCTTCTCTCGATTCTTCAGTTGTTGAGTTCCCAAAGGAAAATAGATTTCTCCGTGGGATCTGCGTTTCGATTGTTTCCACAGGTCGTTGTAGACGGTTTTGTTGAAATGTATTTTGTTTTGGTTTATTATTGATTGATTTATCAGAGCAAAGAATCAATATTCACCACACAGTTATGTGTTTCTCTGATTCTACCGATGCTGCGCCAATTAAATAATTTGATTTAATATATTTGAAAAAAAATGTTTTTATTATCAACTTGGTTACATGTGTTGAGATAGAAGAACACAGGAACAATGAACACCTTATCTTAGTTACAAGGGTTTTTATTACCTAGCTTATCATAATGGAAATATACTGGAAGAATATGCTGACATCGCATAATTATTGTAGAATAGGAATACAGCCATTACATAATTTATATATATATATATATATATATATATATATGTAGATTTCTTTAACTGATAATGGGTGGGGTTAGTAGTTATCCAAATTTTCAAGGAATATTGTTAGAGTTTATATATATAACTCTAACAATATTCCTTGAAAATTTGGATAACTACTAACCCCACCCATTATCAGTTAAAGAAATCTACTAATTCCCAATTTTAGACGCACATCTCTACCTACGAAACACACTGGTTGCAGAACAGCAGGCGCATAACCACGGCAGATTCAGAAGAAATTCTCAAAGCCATAAGCAAACTAGGAATGGATTTAAGGGAAGAAATGAGTAGTGTGTATTTAGTTTGCATAACGCAGAAAATCGTATTTACAAGTTGAAAAACGACTTGGAACCATATCTCACCTAAATTAAATGGTAGAATCAAACTTTAACCAAACGTAATGTTTGTACCTAGGGTATTGTTAAAAAGTTTAAACAATTTTAAAATATCACTATATTTAGGCGAGTAAACGAAAAATGTTCGTTTCAGACTCTAATAACGAAGAAATCGTGTTTCAAGTTGAAATACGCCTTGGGACCATATCTCACCTAAATTAAATGGTAGAATCAAACTTTAACCAAATGTAATGTTTGTACCTAGGGTATTGTTAAAAAGTTTAAACAATTTTCAAATATCACTATATTTAGGCGAGTAAACCAAAAAAGTTTGTTTCAGACTCTAATAACGCAGAATATCGTGTTTACAAGTTGAAAAACGACTGGGAACCATATCTCACTTAAATTAAATGGTAGAATCAAACTTTAACCAAACGTAATGTTTGTACCTAGGGTATTGTTAAAAAGTTTAAACAATTTTAAAATATCACTATATTTAGACGACAAACTAAATACCAAAACAACCAAATTGAAACATATTTAAACAACATCATGTCCTTAGCAACAAACTACTACAAAAATCTCTACTACGAAAAAAACCCAAGGGACACAAACACAAAAATATTGGAAGCAGACCATACACCATTACCTATATTAACCAGCGAAATTTAAAAAGGAAGGAAGAAACTTAAATGCGACAAATCACCAGGTATAGATGGCGTTACAAACGAGATGCTATTAAACTGCAGCAACAATGAAGAAACATTAGAAATAATTATGGAATTTTTAACCAAATAATGGCTTCAAGATCAATTCCCCGACAATGAAAACAGACGAAAATTATTTTACTCCACAAGAAAGGAAGTGCCCTATCACTAGACAACTATAGACCGATCTTCCTGATCTCAAACATATATAAAATGTTTGGGACAATTATCCTAGAAAGAATGAAGCCAGTACTGGAATTCAACCAATCAACAAGCCAAGTTGGATTCAGGAAAAGTTTCTCCACAACAGACCATTTGCAAAGCCTCAATCAACTAATACAAAAATGCTACGAACACAATATAACACTGCACTTAGCCTTTATCGACTATGAAACGAACTGATCAATCTGATCACCGACAACGAACTGCTCTCAAAACGGGGTAAAAATCTGGAACTTTAACTGTCAGTTTGGTGGGAGAAACAACTAAAAAAAATACTTACCCAGGGGGGTAGACACAAATTAGTCATTGTATACTCACGGAATCTAAACGATCCCGGGGGTTGATCTTTGGTCTCGCGGGTGACATGGGGGTGGCAATAAATAGAGCAGCAGACTAAACAGTCAGACTGCAGCCCGTCGTAAACAATAATAACTGTCACCAGAGTATAGTACTCATCCGCCGCTGATACCGCTATGTGTATTATGATAAAAAATTAATTAGCCCTCGCGTAGCAGTAACGACTGAAGACGGTAAACTCTAGCCTGGGGTTAACTGTGCGCGTCCGCTCAGCCAGATCCCAATGTTGACCTTGAATATGACGGCATCACCACGTTACACTGCCCTCAGGTCTGGATATAATTATATCGCATGAGATAATTATACCCACGCAACAATTCTAGAACATACAAATACAAAATTAAGAAAATTAGCTGCTAAATACTGCACATAGAACCACTAATAACTAATATGCATGAAAATTAAATAATACTTAAGTCCTTTAATATTGCTGGCGCAAAATATCAGCAGGAGCACTTATTACAGTCATTGGTGGAGGTTGGATGGTGGAGGTGCTCTGAACAGCAGCGATGGTGTTGACGTCTGGATAAATTCTATTTTGTTGAATTTCAACAGCCTGGAGCTCGTCTTCTGGTTCCTTACGGTGTCCTAGATGATGAAGGTAACAATTGGCTAGCGCATGCCACAGGCTAGCCCACAAAAACATTCTTGGCTTGCTTATTCCTTTGGTCGCCTTCCTCAGCGCGAAGAAGTTCAGAAACGTAGTTTAACACCATCACAGTTGTGTAAAGATGAGCGAACACGGAGAAGTAATTGCCCATCCTTGACAGGAATCCCCAGACTTCTTCGGCAGACGATCGGGCCATTTGAGAGAACTCAAGTTGGCTGAATATTTTCGGCAACTCAAAATCTTGCCGATCCGCTGGACTTCCGATGACACGTCGCGCAACCAAGCTGGTGACGGCTTTGCGCTCGGTTGGGAACATCAAGGCCTTCTGGAAACCTTCCATGTCTTCTCGTGTATAAACACCATGGGAACTTATCGGAGCGATCTTCGGCTTCCTCGTTGGCATCAAGTTCGACTGGCTCTGGACTTGAACGATGGATTTCGGGAGTAATCTCCAGCCAGCTAACTTCTAGGTGGAACATAGCAGGCAAGTTTCTGTTGCAGTCGACTTCGGTGGCGTGGTCTTGTATGATGTGCGTAATTGGTGTCATAATCCTCGACTGACCAAATCGGCAACTCCTGATAACAGTGCTCAGTGCGTCGATATTCCACAATTTTTGCACTGCACTTTGCTATATACAAAACTTTTCCAATTACGCGGCCTACGTGACCTGGTGCGTCTTTCACTAAGCCACTTACCACGTCCGGCGACTCCAAAGCAAAAGCCAGATGATTTTTAAGTATCACTTCTTCCATCTGCCGTTTGACTGCAATTTCCAAGAACAACAGCTTACTTAAAACTTGAGCCATGAGGTCGGTATTCTGAACTAGCTTCCGAGACCGCTGATAGAAGAAGCCAAGAGATGTATCGAAAATCACTAGGAGTCTGTTCTGTTCGGTACGCCATGCCTGTTGTTGACACAAAAACTCTGACATCGTGAGTTTCAGTGTGAACACGGTGTCGTAGGCCTCCACGATGACGTATCGCAGCGCGATGTTGTAAAACCACCAGACACGGCGCTGACGTGGGAGTGCATCCCACAGTGTTGTATCAGGTGTTGCACAGCGACCATGCACGTATAAACGTGTACTTCGCTGAATCGACGCTCCTGAACAAGTTGCATGCGCCGCACACCTATTCTAGTAGCATTTCGCGGGTCCAGACACGGTTTAACACGTAGCAGCGACACGCGTGTCAATTCCGTGTCTTGATCCTGACAGTCGTATGCTATGATGTCGCCGTAAGTAGCTGGTGCGGCCAACATCACGACACACATTCACAGGAATACGGTCATCTGTAGACAAAAACTAAATAATTAATTTAAATTCTGCTACGGCGAACCCACGGTTGATCAGGGACGGGTCCGTGGCTACGTGTTCTGTATCTGGGCCCTGTCTGTGAATCTGAAGTTACAGGAGTATCTATTCTTCTTGATTATCAGATTCACTGTCAGAGTCCTGGATAGCAGCTAGTTCATGATTAAGATCAGAATCAGGATCAGGATCAGGAACTGGACTAGCAGGTTGAAAATGGACTTGTGGAAGATGTTGTTTATGGTGTGATACTTCACCAAGTGGTTTATAAACAGCTGGTGGCGTAATTAACGGTGGAATCGGAGCTAGTGATGGGTCAGACTCCTCCACGGCATCATCATCGGTTACGACGGGATAATTAGCAAAACACGGTTTTAATCGATTCACTTGAACTTTTTCAGTCTTTTTACCGTGTATTTGTTTAACTGTAGCTGTCACTTCACGAATGTCAGTGATTCTATAAGGTCCAGTCCATTTTTTGGTTAATTTAGAACTCAAACCAACTTTAACGGATGGATTAAACACAAAAACTTTATCACCGACAGAGAAATTTTTATCTTTAGCTTTTTTGTTAAAATAGGCGTGAATACGGTCGCTGGCTTTACTTAAATGCTCGCGGGCATGTTGGTGTGCAATTTTTAGCCATTGTAAAAATTTACTAATGTAATTTGTGTCTGTATCGTATCTTGTTCTTAGTGGTTTAAATAATGACGATGGTAGCTCAATATCACGACCAAAAATCAAAAAGAATGGACTGTCACCGAGTGAAGAATGTGCCGTGGAACAATATGCTGATACTGCGTAAGGTAACCATTCATCCCAATCTTGGTGTTTAGGATCAACATAATGCGAGATCATGTCCTTCAGAGTGCGATGTGTCCTCTCAATCATCCCATTTGCCTGGGGATGGTACGGGGTGGTACGCAGGTGCTTCACCTGTAAAATTCTACACACTTCTCTCATTATGTTCGACGTAAAGTCCGTTCCAAGATCAGTTAAGATTTGTCGCGGAACTCCATGTCGTAAAATTACACCCTTAATTAATTGTTCGGCTATAGTTAACGCACTATGATCGGGAATGGGGAACGCTTCCAGATAACGAGTGAACGAATCTTGTACTGTTAAAATAAATCTATTCCCGTTATGTGTTCTCACTAACGGACCGACGACGTCCATTGCGATTCGTTGAAAAGGCCCACCAGCAGGATCAGATTGAAAGAGCGGTGCGGGCCTTAAATGAGGCGATGTCTTTCGTTGTGCACAAGGAATGCACGCATTACCAAAATTTTTGACATTTTTGTACATGCCAGTCCATTAAAATCTTGCTCGCAATCTGTCATGTCTCTTATCAATTCCGCAATGACCTATTAACGGCGGGGCGTGGTACATTTCAATTATTCGCGAACGCAAACTAGCTGGTACAACTAAACGATCTTCATTCAGGTCATTGTCTGTCTTGTAATAAATCAGTCCGTCTATGTCTTGATAAAAATAATTATTTGTATCGACATCTATTTTATTAATTTCTGCATCTTTTTGCTGATGTTTTAAGATTAAATGCCTATCCCACACAATTGGTTCGTATAAAGATCTTGAAGTTAAAGTTCGGACTGGCTTAATTCGTGACAAACCGTCAGAATTACCATGTTTCTTACCTGGACGATAAAATATTTGAAAATCGTAATTAGCAAGTGTCAAGGACCAACGCGTCAATCTGTTTGTCGGGTCTCGAGTTTTTAGCTGCCACGACAAAGGCTGGTGATCAACATAAGCTTTTAAAATGTCTTCCATACAAATAGCAATGGAAATGTTTAATCCCCCAAATTAAAGCTAACCCTTCTCGCTCTGTTGTGTGGTAGCGTTGCTCAGGCCCCGACAATTGACGACTTGCGTAAGCTACAGGGTATTCAAATCCATCATAATCTTGCGATAAAACGGCACTAATTGCAAAATTAGAGGCATCTGTACTCAAAATAAATGTTTATTCAAAATTTGGAAATTTAAGAATAGGTTTTTTTACAGAGAACGTCGCGTAATTTTTCAAACGAAATTCTGCTGACTAAACAAATTTAATATTTTTACGTGTTAAACGGGTTAACGGAAGTGCAATATCGGAAAAATTATTAATAAATCGTCTATAAAACACTACGAAACCAAGAAATGCTCTGATGTCTTTTATTGTTTTTAGTCACCGGTTGGGTATTAATTGTCCGCAATGTATTCGGCTGAGCGTCTGCTTGTGTTTGTTTAAACATTCGGTATATAGTTTGCTCACACTGCTCTGCATAGGGCAGAGCTTCTTCAACCGTATTAAAACGCTTATAACGGCAAATTTCGTTTGCAAGTGTTGTGTCCAAACCTTCCAAAAACTGCGAAATGACTAGCATTTCTTTCGTCAACTTTTCGCGCATTGCTTCCATACCTGTACCGAAAGTTGGATACAAATGTTCAGTCGCTATCTCTAATCGCATAGCAAACGCGCACAACGATTCATCTTTAGAGCGAAATATTTTTTTGAAATCACGCTCGCCATCAGCCATTTTTACTCGCTTCCCAAATTGTGCTTGGAACCAATGTTTCATATCTAACAAATTTTTGGGACGTTTGGCCTGTGGTAGCGCAAAAAATATTTCACGCGCTTTGCCTCTTAATTTCAATCTAATAATATTGAAAGTTTGAAGCTCGTTCCAACCCGCGCATTCTGCAACTGATGCAACTAGATCTAAAAATGCTTTTAAATCAGAGCCACCTGAATACGGCTCTATGTCATTACTAGAAGGACCAAAGGTAGACGCTGAAGGCCAAGAGGGCTGCACGGAAAATATGGGTGTTGCTGATCTACCAGGGGTGGTGGGTAGTGTATTTTGGGCAAATGCTTGACCCTGAGGTGTAGGCGGTAATTGAGAATAATAATTAGGAGTTGAGATACCTACACCAGGATTTACAACACTAGGATTAATCATGCTAGGATTAATAATACTAGGACTAGCAGTTAAATCAGAAAACGACGTTGGAGGCTGTTGTGGAAATAAATTTGACATTAAGTAGGGATTACTATGCATAAGGATAAATTAAATGGGATACTGAAATAGGTGTTGTATAAGACGGTACAGTTTGCAGGGTTGTACTTAGAGTTGCGGCTTGAGTAGCTGTTGTACTCACGATACTTGGAGTCGACGCGGTTACGGTGATGCTAGGGAATGTCGCGGCTGTTGTTACTGGTGACGCGGTAGTAGACATATTTGTGCAAATCAATTAATACTCGCTGACAAAAACAATTCGGTCCTTTAACGGAGATCTAAGAGATTAAAATTACTGAAACTAAAGACTCTTTCAACAGATAACCTACCTAGACTGCGCCAAATGTACACCGATGGATGGAACGTAATTCTTAAGGAATTGTTTACGAAGTAAATAATTGATTATACTTACCTTGTTTGTGTGATCTCTGGACACTACACTTTAAACTGGCGAAAGGATAGTGATTATTGAAAATTAAATAAATGTATCAAATTATAATAAAACAAAATATATTTATTTAATGACAAGAATGAAAAAAAGAAGTTAAATATTAAGTTTAAAAAATATACATATATATAAAAATAAAAATATAATTATTACAAAAGAAGAGAAACCAATCTGTCCAAAATGAAAGTTAGAGTTAAAAATAATCAAATCAGATTCTAAGTCGCGCACTCGTAACGAACTGATCAATCTGATCACCGACAACGAACTGCCCTCAAAACGTGGTAAAATCTGGAACTCTAACTGTCAGTTTGGTGGGAGAAACAACTAAAAAAATACCTACCCAGGGGGGTAGACACAAATTAGTCATTCTATACTCACGGAATCTAAACGATCCCGAGGGTTGATCTTTAGTCTCGCGGGTGACATGCGGGTGGCAATAAATAGAGCAGCAGACTAAACAGTCAGACTGCAGCCCGTCGTAAACAATAATAAATGTCACCAGAGTATCGTATTCATCCGCCGCTGACACCGCTATATGTATTATGATAAAAAATTAATTAGCCCTCGCGTAGCAGTAACGACTGAAGACGGTAAACTCTAGCCTGGGGTTAACTGTGCGCGTCCGCTCAGCCAGATCCCAATGTTGACCTTGAATACGACGGCATCACCATGTTACACTGCCCAGTGACGATATATATACAGGGTGTTATATTTTAAGAGACCCAGCAAATATCTCGCTTATTTATCAACTTAGCAATTTCTTTCATATAACATGATTTATACAGCAACATGTAAGCTAGTTGATGACGGATGTACATTCATGGTATCATTTCCGATTTATTAGTAATTAATATCAACTCTGAAATTTCAAATGGAACATACTATATTTTTTTACAAATTTGAAAAGTGCAGCAAATTTGCTTTACAATCATGTAAAATAATCCATATGTTACATTATTAAAAAGTAAAATGGCGGGCACTTTAATATACACCTAATCGGAAAGAGAATAGTGAGCCATGACTATGGCTTGAAATAAAACAATTAACTAAAAGAATTGTAATTATTATTATTAAACGAAATAATAGGTTTTTGTCATAATAATACAGAAAATAAGAATAAGGAACACTTAATAACAACAAAATGATTTTATAAATAATATTCTTAAAATATAACACCCTGTATATATATATATATATATATATATATATATATAGCTCAATTTGTTCTTCCGGTTTTGAGTTGATAATTGGTTTCCTTAGTTTTCTGGTTTTTACCCATTTTATTAGAAGGTACAGTCCAATTATTATTATTAACAAATATAACAAAACAGTCAATACACTTGGCACATGGATGTTGATGGCTTCTTCTTGAATAGCTACTACAGGATTTAATGAAATGTCTTCTAGTTTCACAGGGTTTATGTTTATTGAAAAATTTGTTAACGTCGATGTTTTAAGTGCGAAATTTAATTTTGGTAGAATTATTGGTTGTCCTTGTTCTTTATTCAAAAATATTAATTTTTGTTGGTTGTATATTATTTCACAATTTTTATCATTTTTTATTAAATAGATTCCACGCAAAGTTTTGATATTTACTTCGTCTAAACACTTAAGCGTTATTTTATTTTCGTGAAGGAATATTAATAAATACTTATTGATTTCCGGAATTACTTCGATATGGTTTTCTTTTATGTTAATTTTAGAATAGTGACACTGGGTAGTGGACTGTTGTTGTAAGATTTTTTGTTCACATGATGACTGATGGTGGTTGTAGAATTTATTGGGGCACTGATAAACCTTGGTTGCAGTACATATGTCATGTAGAGGCATTATTTCAGTGTTAGATTTTAAAAAATATCTTGCACTAGGGATAATCGTTACAAATTCTGAATCGTATATCGTTGGTATAGGGTACAAGTAAAACAGTTCAAAGTCCTTTTCAAAGTTAATGGGAATTGATATTAAGTAAATTATTTGGGATAGTTCAACTTTACAGTCTACTTTTAGTAATGATGCAAATTCTAAAATATTCTCTTAGTTTGGTTCAAAAGGTAATTGGGATTTATAATGTTTAAAGATTTTTTTCGTAATTCGGATAATAATTCATTTGGATGTATTATACTGGGGTGTAATGTTCACAAAAGGTAATGGAGTTTTCGATATCTTGTAGGATATCTAAGATCGAGTTGTATAGGATTATTAATTGATCATAAATAGTTTTTGCAAAAAGAATATCTTGGATATGCATGTTATTTATTATTTCACTGAGTTGTAGTATTTTAGATTTCAGAGTAGATTCATTATGTTGTATGTCTAAAATCGTATTATTAAAATTTGTTATAATTTGGTGGTTTACCGAGTATGCTAGTTTTAATTGGTTTTCTAAATTGTGTTCATTCTTTTGCATATGGTTTAATATTTTGTCATATCTCTTACCGTCTTCTGCATCTATGTTGCCAGTAACGGCTTTGAAAACTGTTCCCAATCCATCTATTAAGCCTCTTTTGTTTCTATTTTTATTTGTATGAAATTCAATATTATCAATTTTGTTATTAATGTTATTAATAAATTGTATTATTTTGACATAGTTGTCAAGTTCATGTAAATATTTAGAGTTATTAGATATCGTTGTCTTTAGGTCATTATAATGGTTGTTTAAGTTGTCATATTGTTCGAAAAGGGGTTTGAGGTTGAGTAGTGGATGAGAGTGTGTGTGTTGTTTTTTCTAGTTTAGCCGGTCCCAGTCTAATAGGTAGTAATCCAATATTTTCGGTTATGTTTTTGATGATCGATCCTTGTCCAAATGTGAACAGCCTGGAAGAGTATTAAATTGATAAGTCTTTTGTCTAGGACGTTTTATGTTAGAGAGATGATTTTTTTCCATTGTGTTCCCGTGTTTAGTTTCTAATTTGGCAGTTTTAAAATTTTTATTAATTGATTTTAATTTTACGGATTTAAATTTATTTTTTGTTTTCTGTTGTTTTTGTTTATTTTTTACGAATATTTCTTTAGGAATTTTTGGTAATTCTTCTCTGGTTTCATTACGTTTACTAATTATTTTTTCCTTATTTTGCAAAATTTTGTTATTAATAGTTTGATATAAAATTTTGTTTTATTTCTATGATTTTCCATGTAATTATTAACAAGCTGTTTATCAATATCTATATTGAAGGGGGAATTTATTTCCAGGTGACCGGATATGATTTCTGATGGTTTTATTTTCTTAACAGAGTGAATTGTATTATTGTATGCTAAAAGAGCATAGTTTACTTTAGCTTCAATTGATTCTTTCGAAAATTCTGCCTGATTGTTGAACAATCTAATGTGTTCTATGAGAGTCGAGTGGAAAAGTTCTATTTTTCCGTTAGATTGAGGATTTTGTGAACTAATGAAGTGGGTGTGAATTTTGTGTCTAAAAGTTCTTTAACTACTGAGTTTCTAAATTCTAGTCCGTTATCAGAAATTATTTGCTCTGGTATTCCATGGTGCGTGAAATGTTTTATTAAGTTATTAGCTACTTCGATACCTTGTCCGGAATTAAGTTTATATGCCTGTGCGATTTTGGAAAATGAGTCAACTACTGTTAAAAATTTAGAGTCTAGTGTTATCGTATCTACGTGCACAATTTCAAAGGGATTTGTTGTTGTCGGTGTTATATTAAATTTTAAATTTAGGGGTTTGCTGTCATATTTCGTAAGTTGACATATTTCACAGTTATTAATATACGTTTGAACCGTTTTTCTTAATTTTGGCCAGTAATACCTCTGTTTAATGCGTGCCTCTGTATCGTCAATACCTCTGTGGTTTGTTTTTCCCGTGTGGTAGTTATTTATGATTTCTAGTATTTCTTCTTCGTTAGTGACGTCTGTAAGATATTGTGTGCATTTAACCATGTGTATTTGTGAATGTGTGAAATATTTCTGGAGAACTAGAGATAATTTTTCATATAATTCGTTTTCAAAATATAAATAATATTTAACTTTTGGTACGATATATTCTTTAAGGAATTGAATCATTTCTTTTTCGTAGTTTGATTTTGAAAATTGTACCAGCATTCTTTGCTTTGTGTTCTCAAAGAGTTTCAGAATTTTTGGTGAATTAGGGTTGAATTCTACTTCAGATATGATTATCTGATTTTTTCCGAAATTAACAGGATATTCAGCAATAGGTATGCCGATTACTGGGTTCTCTTGATTAGAATGAACTGTGACGTCACTATCGTTATCATTGTGTTGTTCGTTGTTTACATCTACAGTTTGAATACCATCTCCCACACCAACTAAAGATTGATTATCATCTTGATTGTATAGGATTATTAATTGATCATAAATAGTTTTTGCAAAAAGAATATCTTGGATATGCATGTTATTTATTATTTCACTGAGTTGTAGTATTTTAGATTTCAGAGTAGATTCATTATGTTGTATGTCTAAAATCGTATTATTAAAATTTGTTATAATTTGGTGGTTTACCGAGTATGCTAGTTTTAATTGGTTTTCTAAATTGTGTTCATTCTTTTGCATATGGTTTAATATTTTGTCATATCTCTTACCGTCTTCTGCATCTATGTTGCCAGTAACGGCTTTGAAAACTGTTCCCAATCCATCTATTAAGCCTCTTTTGTTTCTATTTTTATTTGTTGAAATTCAATATTATCAATTTTGTTATTAATGTTATTAATAAATTGTATTATTTTGATATAGTTGTCAAGTTCATGTAAATATTTAGAGTTATTAGATATCGTTGTCTTTAGGTCATTATAATGGTTGTTTAAGTTGTCATATTGTTCGAAAAGGGGTTTGAGGTTGAGTAGTGGATGAGAGTGTGTGTGTTGTTTTTTCTAGTTTAGCCGGTCCCAGTCTAATAGGTAGTAATCCAATATTTTCGGTTATGTTTTTGATGATCGATCCTTGTCCAAATGTGAACAGCCTGGAAGAGTATTAAATTGATAAGTCTTTTGTCTAGGACGTTTTATGTTAGAGAGATGATTTTTTTCCATTGTGTTCCCGTGTTTAGTTTCTAATTTGGCAGTTTTAAAATTTTTATTAATTGATTTTAATTTTACGGATTTAAATTTATTTTTTGTTTTCTGTTGTTTTTGTTTATTTTTTACGAATATTTCTTTAGGAATTTTTGGTAATTCTTCTCTGGTTTCATTACGTTTACTAATTATTTTTTCCTTATTTTGCAAAATTTTGTTATTAATAGTTTGATATAAAATTTTGTTTTATTTCTATGATTTTCCATGTAATTATTAACAAGCTGTTTATCAATATCTATATTGAAGGGGGAATTTATTTCCAGGTGACCGGATATGATTTCTGATGGTTTTATTTTCTTAACAGAGTGAATTGTATTATTGTATGCTAAAAGAGCATAGTTTACTTTAGCTTCAATTGATTCTTTCGAAAATTCTGCCTGATTGTTGAACAATCTAATGTGTTCTATGAGAGTCGAGTGGAAAAGTTCTATTTTTCCGTTAGATTGAGGATTTTGTGAACTAATGAAGTGGGTGTGAATTTTTTGTCTAAAAGTTCTTTAACTACTGAGTTTCTAAATTCTAGTCCGTTATCAGAAATTATTTGCTCTGGTATTCCATGGTGCGTGAAATGTTTTATTAAGTTATTAGCTACTTCGATACCTTGTCCGGAATTAAGTTTATATGCCTGTGCGATTTTGGAAAATGAGTCAACTACTGTTAAAAATTTAGAGTCTAGTGTTATCGTATCTACGTGCACAATTTCAAAGGGATTTGTTGTTGTCGGTGTTATATTAAATTTTAAATTTAGGGGTTTGCTGTCATATTTCGTAAGTTGACATATTTCACAGTTATTAATATACGTTTGAACCGTTTTTCTTAATTTTGGCCAGTAATACCTCTGTTTAATGCGTGCCTCTGTATCGTCAATACCTCTGTGGTTTGTTTTTCCCGTGTGGTAGTTATTTATGATTTCTAGTATTTCTTCTTCGTTAGTGACGTCTGTAAGATATTGTGTGCATTTAACCATGTGTATTTGTGAATGTGTGAAATATTTCTGGAGAACTAGAGATAATTTTTCATATAATTCGTTTTCAAAATATAAATAATATTTAACTTTTGGTACGATATATTCTTTAAGGAATTGAATCATTTCTTTTTCGTAGTTTGATTTTGAAAATTGTACCAGCATTCTTTGCTTTGTGTTCTCAAAGAGTTTCAGAATTTTTGGTGAATTAGGGTTGAATTCTACTTCAGATATGATTATCTGATTTTTTCCGAAATTAACAGGATATTCAGCAATAGGTATGCCGATTACTGGGTTCTCTTGATTAGAATGAACTGTGACGTCACTATCGTTATCATTGTGTTGTTCGTTGTTTACATCTACAGTTTGAATACCATCTCCCACTTCGCCAACTAAAGATTGATTATCATCTTGATTGTATAGGATTATTAATTGATCATAAATAGTTTTTGCAAAAAGAATATCTTGGATATGCATGTTATTTATTATTTCACTGAGTTGTAGTATTTTAGATTTCAGAGTAGATTCATTATGTTGTATGTCTAAAATCGTATTATTAAAATTTGTTATAATTTGGTGGTTTACCGAGTATGCTAGTTTTAATTGGTTTTCTAAATTGTGTTCATTCTTTTGCATATGGTTTAATATTTTGTCATATCTCTTACCGTCTTCTGCATCTATATTGCCAGTAACGGCTTTGAAAACTGTTCCCAATCCATCTATTAAGCCTCTTTTGTTTCTATTTTTATTTGTTGAAATTCAATATTATCAATTTTGTTATTAATGTTATTAATAAATTGTATTATTTTGACATAGTTGTCAAGTTCATGTAAATATTTAGAGTTATTAGATATCGTTGTCTTTAGGTCATTATAATGGTTGTTTAAGTTGTCATATTGTTCGAAAAGGGGTTTGAGGTTGAGTAGTGGATGAGAGTGTGTGTGTTGTTTTTTCTAGTTTAGCCGGTCCCAGTCTAATAGGTAGTAATCCAATATTTTCGGTTATGTTTTTGATGATCGATCCTTGTCCAAATGTGAACAGCCTGGAAGAGTATTAAATTGATAAGTCTTTTGTCTAGGACGTTTTATGTTAGAGAGATGATTTTTTTCCATTGTGTTCCCGTGTTTAGTTTCTAATTTGGCAGTTTTAAAATTTTTATTAATTGATTTTAATTTTACGGATTTAAATTTATTTTTTGTTTTCTGTTGTTTTTGTTTATTTTTTACGAATATTTCTTTAGGAATTTTTGGTAATTCTTCTCTGGTTTCATTACGTTTACTAATTATTTTTTCCTTATTTTGCAAAATTTTGTTATTAATAGTTTGATATAAAATTTTGTTTTATTTCTATGATTTTCCATGTAATTATTAACAAGCTGTTTATCAATATCTATATTGAAGGGGGAATTTATTTCCAGGTGACCGGATATGATTTCTGATGGTTTTATTTTCTTAACAGAGTGAATTGTATTATTGTATGCTAAAAGAGCATAGTTTACTTTAGCTTCAATTGATTCTTTCGAAAATTCTGCCTGATTGTTGAACAATCTAATGTGTTCTATGAGAGTCGAGTGGAAAAGTTCTATTTTTCCGTTAGATTGAGGATTTTGTGAACTAATGAAGTGGGTGTGAATTTTGTGTCTAAAAGTTCTTTAACTACTGAGTTTCTAAATTCTAGTCCGTTATCAGAAATTATTTGCTCTGGTATTCCATGGTGCGTGAAATGTTTTATTAAGTTATTAGCTACTTCGATACCTTGTCCGGAATTAAGTTTATATGCCTGTGCGATTTTGGAAAATGAGTCAACTACTGTTAAAAATTTAGAGTCTAGTGTTATCGTATCTACGTGCACAATTTCAAAGGGATTTGTTGTTGTCGGTGTTATATTAAATTTTAAATTTAGGGGTTTGCTGTCATATTTCGTAAGTTGACATATTTCACAGTTATTAATATACGTTTGAACCGTTTTTCTTAATTTTGGCCAGTAATACCTCTGTTTAATGCGTGCCTCTGTATCGTCAATACCTCTGTGGTTTGTTTTTCCCGTGTGGTAGTTATTTATGATTTCTAGTATTTCTTCTTCGTTAGTGACGTCTGTAAGATATTGTGTGCATTTAACCATGTGTATTTGTGAATGTGTGAAATATTTCTGGAGAACTAGAGATAATTTTTCATATAATTCGTTTTCAAAATATAAATAATATTTAACTTTTGGTACGATATATTCTTTAAGGAATTGAATCATTTCTTTTTCGTAGTTTGATTTTGAAAATTGTACCAGCATTCTTTGCTTTGTGTTCTCAAAGAGTTTCAGAATTTTTGGTGAATTAGGATTGAATTCTACTTCAGATATGATTATCTGATTTTTTCCGAAATTAACAGGATATTCAGCAATAGGTATGCCGATTACTGGGTTCTCTTGATTAGAATGAACTGTGACGTCACTATCGTTATCATTGTGTTGTTCGTTGTTTACATCTACAGTTTGAATACCATCTCCCACTTCGCCAACTAAAGATTGATTATCATCTTGATTATTAGAGTTTTTATTACTTAATTCTTTATTAAAATTATCCATAAATTTTTGAAATTGGTTAATGTTTTCATCTGAATCGTTTGTATTAATTTCTATGCGTGGGAGTGTACTATCTGGTAAGGTAAAGATTGTAATTAGTATATTCGTTTTGTCGAAAATATATTCGAGCATTGATTTAACATCGTTCCAGTTTAATTGGTCGCGTCCGCAAGAAATTCTGGGTAAGCTTAGGTTTTGTATTTTATGTTATAAACAAAGGTTTCTTAATTGTAGTAGTGTATAAAAAACGTCTTGTTTTGTTGGTTTATTATAGTAATTTTCTTTTGTTATTAGATATATTATTACCGAGATCTGCATAGGCAGAGTGCCAAACCCAGTGATGGGTAAAAGGCGTGATGATATATTTATTTTTTTTTTATATATATATTACAAAACGATTCTTTTCTTTAAGATGAATTAATTATGAAGTTGAGGGTTCTGAGATTTTAGTTTGTCAATATTTTGAAATTTGTTTTTAAATTGTTTAGCAATTCCTTTTGACATTTGTAAGTCCTTGCTGACGCAATGTGCGAGACTGTTGTCTTACGGTGCATTAAATAAGTTCCCAACTACTTCAATGATATTTGTGTGGGTCGGTTTGTCTGTTTGTTTTTTCGGTAGGTAGTCTTGGTATTGTGCTAGGACAGATTCGCTTTCGTATTGTTTTAATACATTTTGAATTTTGTCATCGGGTTCTCGCGGAATTCGGCTTAGGGCGTCTGCATTTGCATTTAATTTTCCTTTTTACTTCCTTGTACGAAGTAAAGGAAGTATTGTAATCGCGAAAATTTTCGGTTCTCAGATTTCAACGGAAATAGGTGTTTTGGCCCTCCCTGAATCCATTTTGACTAATTTCGTCATGCCGTCTGTACGTACGTATCTCGCATAACTCAAAAACGGTAAGCCGTAGAAAATTGAAACTTTATATTTAGGACTGTTATAACATCTAGTTGTGCACCTCCCTTTTTGGTCATTATACAACTACCGGAAGTGGTACTTTACTTGAAGCCTATAATAGATTTTCATGAAAAACTATATTCAAATATACTTTAAAACTTTCCAAATTTGGTATATAAGACTACTATATCAATGGAAATAACATAATAGATTTTGGTTAAAATAGACTAACCGGAAGTG
Organism: Pterostichus niger; assembly: GCA_947425015.1. NCBI lineage: Eukaryota > Metazoa > Arthropoda > Insecta > Coleoptera > Carabidae > Pterostichus > Pterostichus niger. Next base: position 17,457,143 of record OX380342.1, read on the forward strand.
GCACATTACATGAAGCTGCTAACAGTTTTCCTTGAAAAAAAATGGTATTATTTTAATTTTAGAAAGGAATGCTGCAAATAAAAGTTTTAGAGAATTAAATTCTGCGTCTAGCACATTAAGAATTTTTAAATTAGCTTTTTGCATAAACGAGATATCTAAATTTAAATATTATATATTTTTGGATTTTTTTTTAAATTAAGTTTGCTATGGATTAGAACAAAAAATAAAAGATTTAATGTCAAATATGTGCAATTAAAAAATATCTATAGTTTAATACGTGTACAAGGAAGTCATGTGGTGTCCACATCAAATATTTTGTAAATAATATCGTAATCATATTCTTCGAGTTTCAATCTCCAACGTATTAATTTTTGGCTACAATCCTTAAAGAAAAACAGCCAAATATTTTGTTGCCCATTGTATCGCTAAAAGTTCCTTCTCGATCGTGGAATAATTAATTTCAGTTTCGTTACGCGTTCTGCTAGCATAAGCGATTGGCAGGTCACTGCCTATCTTACCTTGAGATAAGACGGCACCGAGTGCTACGAGTACATTGCTCGCATCGCATGTCAAGATAAATTCTTTGTCAAAGTCTGGGTATTGTAATATCGGTTCGTTAGTTAGTAATAGTTTACATGTCTCAAAGCATTGTTTATATTCTGAATTATTAATGTCAATGATCCCGTCTTTTTTTAGAAATTTTGTCATGGGTTTGGTAATTTTTGGGAAGTCTTTTATGATCTTCCTATAATATCCAATAAGTCCTAAAAATTCCTTAATTTGTTATGTCGTGGTAGGTAAAGGGTAATTTATAATAGCTGAAATTTTATCTGGGTTTGGTTTAACGCCATGAGGGGTTACAATGTGTCCGAGGTACGCAACTTCTTTTTTTTTTAATTCCGACTTGTCTAATTTAGTTTTTAAGGTGGCTTCTTTTAATCGGTCGAATTCTAGTTTTAAATTGATTATATGTTTGTCTAGGCTTGTGCTAAAAATAATTATATCGTCGAGATATACTAAGCAAATTTTGTTAGTTAACCCTCTCAAAACATTGTCCATGACACGTTGAAAAGTTGCGGGTGCGTTCTTTAGCCCGAAAGGCATTCGTAAGAACTCGTAATGTCCGTCTTCCGTGCAGAAAGCTGTTTTAGGTATGTCATTCTTGTCCATTTCAATTTGGTGGTAACCCGATGCGAGGTCCAGGGTGGTAAAATAAAGGCATCGTCCGAGTTTGTCCAGCAAGTCAGTAATTTTAGGTATGGGATATTAATTTATCTCCAATGGTATTTTCATTTAGTTTGCGATAGTCAATGACTACTCGCCATTTTTGTTTGCCCGATGCGTCCAGCTTTCGTATAAATGGGTACTTCATCTTTTGTTCTGATTTTTTGCTTTACTTGATTACTAAAAGATAGATTTTGATTTTCTAAATAAAAAATATTCGAGTATTGTTTAATTAATTTTGAGATTGCAATTTCTTCTTCTTTATTCAAATGATCAGTTCTAATCAGGGATGTGCGTGTAGTCTACTGCAAGTAATCTACGCCATTCTCTACGTGAATTATGATATCTGTATTTTAATTATGATATCTGTATTTTGATTATGATATCTGTATTTTGATGACGAAGTGTTTTATTATATTAGACAATGGAAAGTTCCATTGTCTGACTCATACTTCTTTGAACTATGTTATGATAAGAGAATGATATATAAGCTTGAAAAAACTAGATTAGAACACTCTTGTACTGTTGCTGAACGTATTCACGTCAGTTGTAATTAGATTCTAAATAAATAAAATATAATTTTCAAAACGAAAGATTTGTATTTTTTTTCTTAAATACAAATCGAAAATTATAATTCGTGTAAACAATCATGTAGTCTACGTCTTCATTTTTCATGTAAACAATGTCGACTATGAAAATACCTGTGTTCACTTAAGTCAGATTAGAAATTTTATTCCTAGAACTAGGGAATTTTAAATGTTAGAGATTTTTATTTTTATTCTAGGGATTACATGAAAAAAAAATAGTTGTGCAGGGCAAAATGTTCAAAATTTGTCAACTGGTTACTGTTAAAAATAGCATAAAAAAAACTCCGTCTGGTGAAATGGCGCGTTGATCGATTTTAAAAATATGACAGTTCGCCCAAGACCCAAGACAGACATTCGTCTAGTAATGCTTTATTAGTTTTATTATATAAAGACCGATAATGACCCGAGCTCACGAATACGAATGCATGTACAGGGGCGCCGAGAGAAAAAGCGGGCCCCGGGAAAAAAAAAAATTCGGGCCTCTTTTAACTTTGAATATTTATTAATTAAATATAAGATACCAAAAAAAATATATTTATAAATATATTTATGTATGACAACAATAAGAATTATTAATATCTAAATAAAGTTATAACAATATAAATAAAATTATATAAAAAATTCTGAGTTAATTGGTGCAGCGATGTGTATTGTATACTCACTGTATGACTATCTAATATCTAGTTGCATATTCGATAAATGCAGGGGATACCAAAACAGCACTACGCACAAATGTATAGAGCCTTTGCCTATGTGTATTGTATACAATGTAGTAATATAACAAAAAAAAATGCAACAATGTAATAATGTACTTTTGAATAGTGTATAAATTTATTTAAAATTTGCAACTGGGGCCCTTGATCAAGCATTTCGTCATTTTATACTTTATGCAATGTAATAAATTGTTGGAAACGTGTATCAGACGTTTCGTTATACATGTTTTAGTAAAGAATATAAAAAATTGGTGAAATAGTAGAGAATTAAAAGCAATTTATAAAATAGCATCACATCCGGGCCCTTTGAATTCCACGGGCCCTGGGTATTTTACCCCACCTACCCTCCCCTCTCGTCGGGCCTGTGCATGTAATAGTTACAAAGGAATAAATTTAGGTTATGTTGAATTTTACAACTGTCAGATGCATTTTCTACATTGTTTGCATTGTCTACGTCGCTAGAATTGTCGACGTATTGTCTACGTGTAGATGTAGACAATTAAAGATTACACGTAGATGCACATCTCTGGTTCTAATTGTTGATTCATCGAATTTTATTTTTTCTGTTTGTGTGACGTTTAAATTTGAGTCTGCATTCATTGTATAAATTTCGTAATTGTCTAACGCTTCTACTATAATTGGGATTTTAAACTGATATTTAACTTCGCTCTCCGACAAGTTAATCATTGTACACATAGCTTCATAGTTTTTTTGCTACAGTAGCACATTCAGGAATTAATAAATTTTTTGTTCTGATATTTGGAACTAGAATATTACCTTTTTCTTTGTTAACTTTTATTTTAATGATTCTTTCAGACATTGGTTCTATTATGCCATTATTACGATATTTTTGATTTACTGTTAAATTATTTGTGTCGGGGGTAACTTTAAAATTATGGTAATGAATTTTTATTTTACTGTGTGGAGTAATTATCATATCGTTTACTGAGTCGATTGAAATTTTTAATTTTTTCATATATTCCATGCCAAGTAGTAAATCAAATTAATTATGAAATTTAAAAAGATAATATTTTAACGCTGGTTTTGAATTGTCTTTGAGATTAAACACGTTTGAGATAGGAATTTGTGTACTGTATTTCTCGGTAGATGAACCGTGTGCAGTTGTAATTTAAAACGGGTCTTCACTGATAGCGTGTTTGTAGTGTTTGAATGCAATGTCGGGATTTACAAATGATTTCGTGCTTCCAGTGTCTATTAACATTTTTAAATTATTTTCTGGAATTACAATGAATGGTAGCTTGCTTTGGTTATTTGTTAAATTCATTAATTGGAAGTATGAAGTACTTGATCTGAGGCCATTTCGTCTAAAAAAGAATGTTCGTTTTGATTTGATGCGTTTGTTTCATTTGTAATTTCAGGGTTATCATCGAGTGGGTATTCATTCATCGTATAATCTTGTGTCTCTGGTTGATCTATAATATTGTGTTCGTCTGTGTAATTTACTATTTCTGATTGATCTATGTTATAGAGTTCTTCCGCGATATTTTTTGGAAAGAATTGTCTGTTTTGACTTATGAAATTTTGTCTTTGAATGGAAGGTCCGGGTCTTGGAGCATTGAATTGTGTGTTTCGTGTGGATATGCTCATTGGTGTAGGTCTGGGGAGTGGTTGATTAGTATTTCTAATCATTGTAGGAAAGTTAGTTCTACGCTGCGCTGTTTGTTGGTTATTAAAATATGTCGGCGGTTTATTAAACGTGTAGTTAGTGTTCTGTGGTACACTTGTTAGTTGAAAAGGCCTGTTGTTTCTAAAATTTTGATTATTTTGTTTTTGAAATGGTTTTTGGATAGGCATTACATTTTTAGATGGTGTAATGATTTTCTTCACCACCACCCGCCATGCTTGCCTGAAACTCAGGTAGCAGATCTACGACTCAATTTTTTTTGCTGGATTATTTTTGTAGTTCATTTTTTCGTCACGAGAGAGAGATGAGATTTTTTTTTGGCTGGCTGTCAAACAGATTCTGCTTCGAGATTTCATCGACGACGGTCGATCCATTTTTCTGCTTCGAGATTTCATCGAAGACGGTCAATCAGGGGTTCTACCTTCAGACTTCGTCGTGATCAGTTGATTTTGTGGATGCTGTCCGAGATCTTATTTTGTTGTCGGCCATGTTGGCTTGAGTTTTTTGATTTTGTGAAGATAACGACGATATCCATGAACATCACCGTGCTGACTGCACTTTGAGAGTAAGTGTTCAAGCTAACATTTTACTGATTTGAAGTTTATTAGTTGAAACTGTTTATTTTTGATATTTGATTTCATTTATTTTGTCGTGTGGAGCACATGTTCGTGTCTCATTTTTAGGTTAAATTTAACGTAGCGTCAATCATCTTAGTAAAATTTTAGACTCAGAAGCTTAGTATCAATTGTAGTAATTTCAGATCGTTTGAACTCTGACAGAATCGTTTTTGTTTAACTTAGCTAGATTACCAGTTCATGTATGAAGTCATGTTCTGTCCACATGCACTTGTAATTTTTGTAGCATATCATTGTAGTAATTCTGTATAAACATTTTGGGGGGTTTTGCTTTTGTTTGGATTTAAATTTTGATTTGTGAAATACATGCGTCACGTGTATTTGAACCACGTGTTGGTGCGTACCATTTTGTTTCTGAATTTCATTTCCGGCCACCATCTTTGTATCCCTTCTCCCTTCATATCATGTCCACTCATCATTCATTGAGAGCAGGTGTGTGAGAATGTGTTGAGACCCGACTGTTTTTTTTTGACAATTTAGGAATTAACAGGCGTTTTTTGTTGTTGAGAACTTTTCTGCTCGGTCAGAGAAGTCATCTCATTTTTTTTTTGGGAACATACTTGACGGGCTTTGTGCTATTTGATTAGATATTAAGTTTGTGATATTTAGTTTAAGTTTTGTTTGGTCTGGTTTGACTTTTTGGTTGCTGATGAGCATATTTGTGATTTTTGATATTTTGAGTCAAAACCAACCACCACAAAGCCGCGAAGCCTGTTTCTTGTGTAAGTAGAGACTTACTTCCTGTCCAACGTCCCTGTCTCCACAACCTCGTCATTCATTATTCATCTCTTCACCATTCTCATTATTTTCGTTGTCATTTTCTATATGTGCTGGCGTAACGTAAAGTTATTTATGAAACATTTTGTATTTTCTGAAAATTTAGATTATGAACCTTTTGTAATACCTTTGTTTGATTTTGTAATTAAGTTTTGCTTTGTAACCCGTAGCTTGTTATGTAACTTGAGCTTTGTTAACGATTTAGATTTGGAATCTTTGCTTTGTCATTTTTGCTTGATACGCTTTGCGCTTTTGTATGTACATTTGTGGTATGGTTTGCTGCTGGTTCAACCCCTGTTTTAGGTGCAACCAGTAAGGGATTTTAGTCTGAGCTACCTAAGAGAGGAGAGGCTTGGAGAAGTGACCTACCTTAACTTTCTGAAGACGATTGTCGAGACAAGCGGTGTATTGAGTGGCCTCACGCACTTTACCAAGGACCAACACATCTTTTTACGTCCGGAAGCTCAACATACTTGATCTCCAGTCAAGAAGATCTGTTTACTTCAACTCTTCGTCTCCGTCCTCCTCTCGAGGAGTCTCAGAAGAAGAGGATTAGATAGTCCAACCTACCATTTTTTGCAGCGTATGTTTGACACTGTCTTAGTTGAATAGCAGATTCCACCGCTCAGTTAAGTTACCTCTTAGTCTCTGTTTTTTGATTTAGTTTGTTGATTTGGTTACAAAGATTAGATTAAAGTTTAACTTGTATTTTAGTTGTGATTTTTATTTATTATGTTATGCACATTATACCTTTTGTGTCACTAGTTCCTAGCTCACTAGAGTGTCCCTTCTTTTTTTCGAGCTAGGTGGCGCCTCCGGAACCTACGCCCAGCACCGCTGAACATAGTTAGCCAGGTATTGTATATGTGGTGCTTTCTTTGAGTTTTGTGTAAGCCGAAAGACCTTGGTATTGTGTGTAGCGCGCCAAAAGTAGAAGAAGCATTACAATGGTTTGGAATGATTTTCGAATTGAAAGTCGTTAGTAATGCTTACTAACGACTTAGAGCAGCGTTTAGGTCAGCAGGTTTCTTTGCTTTAATGAGTTGCCCTATTGGCTCTTTTAAACCTTTTAATAAAATTCTAAGGGCGTAATTTCTAAAGAAATCTATCATTATTACTGCAGTAGCCGGGTATTTCTACATATGATACTTGTAAATTTAAAATATGTTTTATTTTATTGTAAAATTCGAATACCGTATCGTTCGTTTTAATTCGGTCATTTCTATTGTTAATGTGAAACAATATCTATCGAACATTTCTTGTAAATTTATAAATAAATAATTTGTTAAAATTATAGTAGCAATATAATGTATTTTTTTATTTTATAATAAATACGTCAAACATTTTGTGCACTTCAAATTTATTCACTATTTCAAAACAATATTCTTCAAAAACTTGTTCAACAAATATTACAACACTGTAACAAACAAATGTTAAACTCTTACAATATGTCAAATATTCAGTTCATTTGTTTAATTTTCCAACGCAATCTACAAAAAATTTGAATAAATTTTGAATTTAATTTAAACTATTCACATTTATGTAATGAAATTGACTTTATAGGAAGCGATTTTAATTTCTGAACAATTTTTGTATTTACGCTTTTGCTCTAAAGTGAATAGGTAAACAGATACAGCAATATTTAAAAAATAATATTGAAAGCCCTATACTCCACATTTCAATTCTACACCCTGTATAAACTATATTATTTATAATAAGCTTTTTGTATGCTAATTATTGCTTTATTATTTTTATTCTTTCTCTTGTTTCCATTTGTCTCTCTTTACGTGATAGATCGTAGTCTTTATATATATATATATATATATATATATATATATATATATATATATATCTTCTGGCCCGCTAATCATCTGCACCAACCTGTATTCCTAATTTTGTATTGATGACAGATTTCATTTCTTCTTTTAGATTTTGTTTTGTAAGCTCCAGACCTTTGATAGCAATGTTGTTTCTTTTTTCTTTCTTTATTTGTTGTTCTACGAATTTTTCCATTGTAGCTATTTGTTTTTTCATTTCTTCCTTTTCTTGCTCCCACTGCTTTTCTCTTTCTTTTAAGTTGATTTCTTCAGTGTTACTTAACATAATCTCATCTAGCTTTTTATTATTTGCTTGTAGTTCTTCTTTCTGGGAAACATTTTCTTTTTTAATTTCTTCTCTGAAAATGGCATTATCAGTATTGATTTCTTTCAACTGTTTAAAAAGTTCGGTGAACATTTTTATTACTTCTTCATCCATTACTTCTCTTTCCCTCCTTTTACGATTTGGGATTAAAGATCGCCCTCTTTTACGATTTTTGCCAAATAGGTTGGTTTCGTTAACGCTATTCGAACGATCTCTGTGATCTGGGTTCGCGTCTTCACTACCTTCCATTACTGAAATTTAATCAGCAGCAAAGAGATGTCGCTAGTATATAATACTTGCAAAAAGTTTTTAATTATTTGTTAATTAATATTTCATAACCTCTATTTACAACTAGTAACAGGATATAATTATTTCGCCTTCATGTTGTTTCTTTAGCGAAATTTATATTTAAGAACACTCCGTTCACACTGCAACGTTCTCTCCAGTGTTCCTTCTATTTTATAGGTATGTCACTTCGCTATTTTTGCCTTCTAATTATCACCTTTTCAAAACGCTACCATTCGACGTCAAATCTCTCTTTATACTTTGAGCATAATACGTAGTTTAATTAATTTTAGAACTAAATCTTTGATCGCGCTTTTGTTCTTAAAGACCTTTGCGGATACTCAATTTAAACGTGAAAAACTTGTACGTTTATATATTTTAGAACAATATTTTAAATCGCATAACTTGATTCCGATGGCCTCAAAGTGTGCAATAGATACCACCTAAATTTCGACCCAGAAGTGTACTATATATAAACATATATAATTCGACCTCAAAATTTATATTAAATTTATAATTTTTCCGATTTTTTGTTCTGTTTTTTTCGGAACATTTGAATATTAATAATTAAGGGCTAGCTATCAACTTATGGCACAGTGGTAGTTAGCCGGGTTGTGGAAATTAGAACCCGAATTTCCATAGCCGGCGAACTGATTTTCACCACATTTAAATTTATCCCTGTGGCTCCCACACCACTATCATCTCTGGAAAGCTGTAATTTGACGGCTGGTAATCGCACTTCACGCGCATAAATAAATCATTTATCAAGATCTGCCCCGGCAGACTGCCACACCTAGAAATGGGTAAAAAGACGTGATAATATATTTTTTATTTATTTAGGGCATAAAGAGTTAATAAAAAAATGTTGATTTCCAAGATAACCAACAATTTTTGCAAAGCAATCGTTCCAAATTTTTCAATAAAGTAGTAAAGACTTGCGAATAAGAGCAAAATATTCCGAAAATATAAAAAAAAAACAAAAAGAAAACAAATTTATAATACATGATTCTAAAATGGCACCATTACCAAAAAAAGTTCAATAATTTTAGTTGAGACCAAAGTTACTTTGCATTAATAAAATTAATTAATAAAATAAATCACATAACTGCTAATAAAGAGTGCCGAGGTGGAGATGAGATAACTCATGCAAATCTATTTTTTTAGCTACCTAACCAGTATTGTTCATTGACATCCTCTACTTTTAAAAATTTTATTTGTTCGCATTTTGATCATCTTCCAGATACTTAGTTAATTTTAATCTAGTTTTTACAGTAACTAATCAAGTGAAACAAGAAATGTAAATTGAACATATGCAATATTTAAATATCTACAATTTCTATTTGCATATTTTCTCTTTAAATTTTATTGGGACACAACGACTGCGTAAAATTTATTTTCAAATTTATAGCCGATGATACTGTTTATCACCTTGAATATTCAAGCAATAGTACATACAACTTATTTGACTGAGTTGTAAAATATAAAGTAATAATTTATTTGTAAGAGTTTTGTCATTTATTAGTCAAATATTTGTTTTCTCTTGTCTTGGGACAGTAGGATAGAAAACTATACTTATTTATTGTTTAATTAAAAATATTTTTTGGCGCCAATGAAATAGGCAACTATTTACTCACATGAATTCTGTAAAACTTTGGCCCTCCTTTATTTTTACACTATCGGTAAAGTAGGAAATTAATTTTAATTGCTACAGATAACTATAATAAGCGAGCCATCTTGCTGCAAATGCTGTAATCCTATTCCGTATTGGGAGAATTATGTCTGATATACAAATTCGAAGTAAGACATAATGCAACAGCTAATATTTTATACTGTTGCTATTTTTCAATTTATTTAGTATATTTCCTTAAAGTGTGTAATATTTTATGACACAAATCTTAAATATATGTTTAATCATAGATTATATTGTTTTTAATTTCATGAAATATTCATAACGTTTTGTCGGCAACGGCGCCTCACATACATACAAGCTGATTTATTCTTCACATTCGGTATCATTTCCACAAAACAAACATTAACTTGTATCCATCCTTTTTATTTAACATAAACCTAAAACTCACTGTCGGATTGTAATTTACTAATAAAGTCAAATAATAAATCCTTTGGGGCTAACAATAGAACAAAATTTAAACAGCAATCTACACATTGATCACTTATGTGTCTTGTTTTGGTATGTAATTTTCAAAATCAGGCAGCTTGTTAGTACAAGTAGTGTAAAATTATTTTATTTTGTGCACTTTCACTCTATGACTGGTACATATAGTGATTCAATTAGAGTTTTTAGATTTGAAAAAGGCCGGTAAGAAATATTGTTGGTGCTCCTTTTAATACTACTTGTAAAATAATTTTTAGAGATCTAAAAATCTTATCTCTTCGGCATATTGTAATGTGCCAATGTCTATCGTATGCTGTAACAACGATCAGATTGTCAACAATTGGAAAATATGCTTACATTTATGATACAAGAAAAGATTACATAAATGTTTCTGTGCACCATCTATCTCTGTTTGTCACTGTGTTATGTTTTCTGAATCAATAACATTATTATTATTATTGTTGTTATTATTTTCATTAATCTTTCGGCCTGCACTGGTATTTGAAAGAAAATTCCACACAATTGCAGTTAGAAGAATTGAAAACCAAATAAAAAAGATGGACTTGATTTTGAAAGTAAATTGTATATATGTTAAAGGAAAATATAAAAATAGAGAAAAATAAAAAAAACAACAAAAATAAAAGTATAAAAAATAAATCAAATATTATACTGATACTCGTACATAAGATAAAATTAAATAACAAGAAGTCAATAAAAGTATAGAAATAAGTACTATTTCTTTTGAAAATATAACTTTTTATGATAAGCATAGAAAGTCCATCAAGTTTTCCTTGATACAAAAATTGGTCTCAAATAGTTTTAATTAATTTCGGTTACAAAAATGATTTTTCGCCAGACGCAACATTTATTCGTTAGTAATAATTTTAAAACTTTTTGTACGTTTGCACCGCTCCTCGTAAAAGTTCAAATAATATTTCACTTGAAGCGGTAAACAAACTATACTTTGAAAATATAAAAATAATATAATAATAATGTAGTTTAAGTAAAATATAAATTAATTTTCACTTTAAAAGTAAAATATAATATACCAGGATATATTTTTAGCTCACTGTTCGTAAAATACCGCCCTATGTAAAATTTTACATGTGCAGCCGCACATCTTGCACACGTCTAGATCCGCATCTGGAAGCTGTTTTTACATAAAGCAGTAGATACATGGAAAAAGCAATTCGAATATAAAATAATACTTGAATAGTATAGCTCTGCGAAGATACATAAAAAAGCAGGTTGTGACTGCAGCCTTCAGGGAATATAAAAGTTACATATCAATAGAAGTCAAAAGTTACAATAATGTAGAAAGTAAATTTATTTACCGAATTAATAAATATATAAATATATAACTAACAAATACATTCATAAAAATTTGACGTCTATCCAAAATATTATAATTTGGTCATTTACAATTTTATATCTATATTTAATAAATCTGTTTTCTTACATATTATAAATTTAAATAAATTTATCTCTTTTCTAACAAACAAACATATATACATACTCAAAGATAAATATTACGCTAGCATTAACAAAAATGTGTTTGCAAATACATTTTCTCTAAATTCTCTATCTTTTAATATTCAACATATTTTATACTCATGATTCTATTACATGCATAAAAATGACTTCAAACTATATACATATATATATAGAAAAAAAATTAGATAGTTATTATTAGAAACTACTATATTTACATTCTTGTTGAAACATATATGTAGTTAGTTTTTGGTTAACAGAAATTTTTGTAGTCATTTACGTGCATGATTTTATGTAATTCAGGATCAATACAATTATGTACATTAAAAATGGTGACAGAGAGAATTAGATTAAATAAAATTTATTTAAGGCATATATGCCATTTGGATTTACACATATTGATTCAGATCAAAAATTTATTTCAATAGTTCACTTTGTTCACTTTGTTATCAGTACTAGATTTACAGATTCGGATTAAGCTTGAAGTACACAAGCCCAATAACTGTATCAGTTTGCTTAGTTTTTCAATTTGCCATGAAGTCTAATTTATCTTAACTGATCAAGTGAACCGGACGACAAGTAGAATACAGTTATAATATATAATACAACATAATTATAAACGTTAGCTTACAGTGTATTCTAAACAAAGTGTGTTGTAAAATGTATAATTAGGTACCTACCAAATTTATTTGAACTATTTAAACGTGTATATACCGTTATCTTGACCTATTTTGAATTAGGATTATAGTACATACATTTGCCTAAGCAAGTTAGAAAATTACATAATTATGATAAAGTAAAGGAAGAGAAGTGTTCAATAATGTTACAAAAGCGGTATTTAGTAAATGTATATCAAAATTTTTAAAACGTGGATCAAAATGAAAGGCACTGCTCTATCAGGTATTACACATTATACACATAAGTTATATTTTATTTATAATTGTAATTATTTAGATTAATTTATTGTTAGTATTGATCCTGTTTACAAGTAAATATTACTACTATCAATTTTTTAATGGCAGTGAAATACAAATATCTAATTGAATTATTGTTGCTTTTTTAATAAGTAACAAAATATCAATAAATGTGAGCCCACTTTCTAATACAATATTTAAAAATGTGACAAAAATCAATGCTATAGCTATTCATTGTATTGTCACCCGACCAATGGCTAAAAACTGAACTAACTGGAAAACTAAGACCTTTAAATTTACTTAACACTTGTGATACACACAAACAAATTCTGCCAACAGCGAAATGTCTTCAATATTTAGAAATATATTTGTCATGAGAGATGATTAATATATTGCTACCAGAACAATAATATTTTTTATTACTTGCGATGATTAATATATTTTTAAAATAACAACAATGTTTTTCTTTACCTGTGTCATATTTCTATGTTTACAGGAATACTTTTAATCCGAAAAGTGATATTTTACCGTAGTAAATACTGTAATATTTATTACGGTATTGTGTCGTGAGGCTATTAGGCAAAAACCAGTTTTAGTCATTTAAATATAATTATTTGAAGATGTTACTTAAAGTTAGGATATGAAAATATTGTTTATTAATTAAATACGATACAGATATGAAATTAACCGTTGTCATTATATGTCCGTTAATATTTAATTACAGTACTCAATTGTAAATTCCATACTCGATTTCTGCGTTAAAATTTATTTTCCACACTTACTACGAAAATAACTATTATATCCTTTACTTTTGTTACGAACGATATATTTATATACTACTATACTAGAGGTAGAAACAAGTAATGAATCGAGCGCTGCTGGCAGATTTTCTTCGTATTCGTATTAAATAATTTTTAAACAGCAAATAGTTGGAAAAGGCAAAATATAAATAAATACAATAGTTATACGAATAAACAGTTAATTCTGTACTTATAAATTTATTTATGTTATAAAGAAATAAGTGCCATGTTAGTCGGGGTCACTTAAATACATAAAGTTCTTTCTTTATCAGTAAATATCAATTATATAATTCGTTTATGTATCACTGTCATTAATTTATTTTCTAACAAATTATCATAGATTATATCCATGCAATTATTATTAAATACGAAAATAAGTAAAATAGAGCTTTTAAAGTAATATATTTATCACGTTGTATTAAAACTGTGTTTATGCTTTACACTGAAAAAGGCCGATAGTATAAAGGTAGCTTAAGTACTCGTAGTTTGTATGGATAGTTATGTTCATAATCTTGGTAAGTCATTGGTTACGAAACTATTTTAATTACATTTAAATTGAACTTAGATTTCTACTATCGGCCCTAATACTTTATTCCTTTTATTAAATGATTGTTAAATATCTCACATAGTTATATTAATGTATTAGAATATTAGCAATGAACAATTAATAATAATAATAATATACATATATTATATAAAAATATTTACGTACGTATTTAATTATTATTAGAATATTTTCAGCTGATGACAGTATTTCAGAATAATGAAAATGTATATTATACACCAAGGAAGAGAAGTGTATGATTTTAAGTGTAAAATTAAAGCAGGAGGATAAGCCTTGTGCTACAGTACATCGAGGACAAACATCTGTCTCGTGAGGTGTATATACGATTTTAATTTTAATTTAAAATTTATTTCTTGTTTATAGCTGTAAAATGAAGTTTATAAAAAACTCCTGGGACATTATGATTTATAACGCCAGTTTCGTACATAATGCCTGCTCATACCATACGCTTATCGTTAATTTTGTTTATCCACACTATTATAATCATAATTATTATGAATTACAACTAAGTCTATAAATTCTACTGAAAAAATATATTTTGTATGCACTATGGATGGTTAGGTAACTATTATTCACTACTAACATTTAAATCCTATTTAACGATTATTATATTGATAATAATAAACATTTTGACATAAATATTTACTGGTTTATGAATACCCTCAAAAACTATATAAGCAAAATATTATATATATATATATATACATATACATATACAGGATGGTCGTTTTAACCTGTTTTCCGCAAATATTTCGAAAACAAAACATTTTACGCAAAAATTACCTAAATGAAAATTAATCAAACAGAAGGGGGCCATAATTCAATAATATTGGTTTTGTTACGGGTGGCGCTGTTGTCGCTATAACAAGTTAAACTCATTTTTTTTAAATGTAACTCCTATTTTTCATTGCAGATTTAAAAATAAGAAGAATTTAGGTGGCTTAGTGGTATCGAGTCGGTCTGTGAATCTTGAGAACTCTGGTTCGATCTCCATAGCCGACAAACAATTTTAACCAATTTAAATCTACCCCTGTGGCTCCCCCTTCACTAATATCTTTGGTGGCCATGATTTGACGGCTGGTAATCGCACTTCACGCGAAAAAATATATCACTTACCGAGATCTGCGTAGGCAGAGTGCCACACCCAATAATGGGTAAAAGGCGTGATTTTGTGGGACTTAGAGAAGTGTTTAGTTTGATATTTTATTATTAAACCTAGTTTCACCAAGTGAGCATTTAAAGGCACTTAATTTTGTCTTTGTTGTTTTTTATTCAAATTGCTATTTCGTAGCTTTTGCTTTTTTCGGTAGATGGCAGAACTTCTCATGTCATCTTACCGTTTTTTAGAGATCTTATTCTCTGCTGGCACAGTCCTTCATCACCAGCTTCTTCACGTGAACTTTGTTCTAGGTGAAGAAGTAGGTTATACCATACTGATGAGCTCTAATAAGAGCGAAACGCGTCTATGGTTACCAACTGTGCTGGCCAGCCTCTGACGATGCCCTCATAAGGTGACTTGGAGGCTGAATTTTGTGAGACTTAGACAAGTGTTTAGTTTGATATTATTATTAAACCTAGCTTCACCAAGTGAGCATTTAACGACAATTAATTTTGTCTTTGTTGTTTTTTATTTAAATTGATATATTTATTTATATTTTTTTGTCAGCATGATAATCGTAATCGCGAAAATTCGATTTATGGTACTGGTCGGGAGATTAAACGAAAAACATGGTCCCCCCCCGTATGGGGAAGTAATCTTAGTACATGCATGTTGACTTAAATTAAAAAACAACGACGTTGACGTAGTAGTTTTATTTTCGCGATTACGGTCCCATCTATCAAGAAACGGAAAAAATGTTTCAAATAAAAGTTACTTATTTTTATGTATAATCCGAATTCTTTAAAGATTTCAAAATTGCTCTCCGCCCCACCACCTGGGGGTAGTGGTAAGGTGTCGAGTTAGGCACCATTGAATGTGCCGCCCCCGAGACTACAAACTTTTATCCAAAACTTTTTTTGATTTGATGCGCAGTCCTCCAGATTTTTCGTTGTCTTAAATTTTTTTTTAACTAAGATTACCTCCACATAAGGGGAGCACCCTTTTTTCCGTATAATCTCCCGACAAGTAAGGTAAATCGAATTTTCGCGATTACTGTGTCATCTATCATGCTGACAAAAAAATAAGTTAAGTAAATTCTACTTATTTTTATACAAAATATCTGAATCTGCAATGAAACATATATAGGCAAAACATAGGGGTTCCCATTAAAAAAAATGGTTGATCCTGTTATAGCGACAACAGCGACACCTGTGAAAAAACCAATATTATAGAATTATGGTCCCCTTCTGTGATTATTTTTCATTTAGATAATTTTTGCGTAAAATGTTTTGTTTTCGAAATATTTGCGGAAAACAAGCTAAAGGACCAGCCTGTATATGTATATATATTGATTCAGAAAATTATACTCTCACAAACAATAAAAAAGAGGCCCAAAATGTGTTGTGAGGAATATTACATCTAATGAAATACACAATATGTATAATAAATTAAGGTTTGAGTTTGTGAAAAAAATTATAATACTACGTTATTAACCGTTTTTAAGTAAACAGTAGTGAGAAACAAATTCATGACTTAAAACGGGTAAATAATTGTATGTGATTTGAGTAGGAGTGAATAAATTATATTACTAATGTTTTCATAAAGTATATTTTTAGGCTTGGAAACTTTTAATAAAAACTAGGATGCGTCAATATAAAAAAATTATCTAAGTAAACTCTACAGTTTTCCTGTATCAATTTTACATTTTATACACTGTATTGGTATAAACAGTTGGTATATAAAATATGAAATTAACATTAGAAATAAAAATATATAATTAACAGTTTTAAGGATACAATGTATGAATTATGATACTGATGAAAATTTCTATTTTCATATCCGTATAGAAACTCTAATATCTAAAATACAACATATATATTAGTTATAAATCTTATTAGAAATAAACGTTTTACAAAATTGTGCGTTTTTAATAACAAATTATTTATTATTTTTATTTAAGTATATTTTTAGAACAGTACATGCAACAAGTACTTCCTACAGTAAAAATTTAGTTCATTTAATTAGTGTAAATAGATAGCATTAAAATATAATATTATAATGCTGTAGTGTAATTTTCAAATGAGTTTTCAAATATTATATTTACATTGATTGAAATGTATTGGACCGTTAGTATGAACGTCGATTCATTATTTTTCAACTGTTACATGTTGTGAAATTATTCGAATATATAAAGAATACAAATAAAATGAGTATGTAATGTAGTTATGTGTCTGGTATCACACACGAATTCAATTCATTCAAATCATTTGACATAGCCTCTAATAATATTTTCTGCTCTAGTATTTCATTAGAAATCTTTTTTGTTTCAAAAATTCAAAACAAAATAAAAATGTAAGTTTTATTCAAAATATGACTGTGATATTAATAAACTTTGAAATGTAAAAAATAATATAGAGGTTTAATATATAATTCATAGTACATAAAGCTAATTTTGAGTAACGACCGGGTCAGAGTTTAAACTTCAGTGAGTGACTAAAGATGCTTTACGCATGTTTACAGGGCCGTCTTTTCGCCTAGGCAAAATAGGCAAGTGCTGGGGGCCCGTGACTCTGGGGGGCCCGAATCGTTCGACTTAAGAGGCTACTATTCCGACTTACTAGTTTCACAGGGGTGCCAGCGTGCGGTGGCCGGTAGCCAGTGGGCTGACCCAACCCCCACTACGTTAGTAACTATATTGACAGTGATTGGTTACCCCACTACTAAATATTGAATGTTAAAGTTACCGTACGAAATACAAACTGTATGTATTCGAATATTTCTTTTCCGATATTTACATTACATTGTAGGTATAGAAATAGTAAATTTATTTTTATTGGAACAAAAATTATAATTCATTTTCTTGTCTTTTTATTCTTAGATAGACATAATATCACTAACACACACATAATATGTATGTATATATTTATCAATATCACTTTCTACTATCTGAGATATTTCCTCGTCAGTGTTCAAATTATCTTCCTCAACAATAGGAAATAGTTCGCGTTTACATTCTGTTGATCGCACATTTACATTGTTAGAGTTAACTTCTGTTTCATCTTTTTTGAATAAATGTTTCGCGAGAAGTTTTTTACTTTTTCTTCCAGCCGAAAGTTTTTAAGATTTCTTAGTGCAATGTTTTCCCATTGTAGGGATGTATATAATTGCTACAATAAAAACAAATGATATTTATCTATATTTTTATATATAGAGGTTATCGATTCTTTGTTCCAGTAATCTATCTTATTCCTAATAGTTAAAATCATCAACTCGCATTGTCGATACAGATACAGATAAAAAAACATATAGTAATTATTGGTTGAATTAGAAATATGTAGAATATTTAATTATAAAATTATATAAAAAAATTATGAATAAGTGGCTTAAATTTATTACCAATATTTTCAGACCCATGCTAAATTACAACAATAAAAAATAAAAATACTATACTTTGGTTGTTGGGACGTTATATCTGTTTTGATGATATTTTTTGCTTCTCATAAATGTAAAAATGGTCATTTGCATTCTGTAAGTTGTTATTTTTTTGTATCAGGTATATTAAAAAAACAAGATATATACTGGTACAAAGATCTGAAATATTTGTAAAATTTGACTTACCAAAATCGTATATATATATACAGGGTGTTACACAACTTAGAGCAAAAAATTAAAGGGTATATTCTGTACGACGTGATGATCATGAAACAAAAAGAATTTTTTTTAAATTCGAAAAATTAAGGGTTGTGAACCTAAAAATTTTTTGTAGTACTGCACTGGATTCGCTTTCCTATTAAACAGAAACAATGAAGAAGTTATCAACTACGAAAGAATAATTACACAATTCAATTATTAGCAGTTATTTATAAAGAATTTTATTTAATTAATAACGTTAATATAATAACCACCCAGTGGCAGTGGCAACAAAATATTTTTGACTGGGAAACATGGAAAATAGTTTTGCGATTTAAAAAAAAATTCATTTTGTTTCATGATCAGCACGTCGTACAGAATATACCCTTTAATTTTTTGCTCTAAATTGTGAAACATCCTGTATATATATATATACTTAGAAATAGTGTGTAGAATATCAACAGCAAAAATAAAAAAAAACGAATATACAATGCAACGAAACAATAATAAATATAAACTTCAACAAAACATGAAAAATCCAAAATAAACAAATTTAACAACAATATTTAACAATAAAACACGAGCGTATGAGCAAAGAGAAATAACGAAGTAATCGAATTCACAATTCTGACAACAAATGCAGCAAGTTCGCTCCCAACATCAATTCAGGCAACGATAACCGCAAGTTAACTCCTCCCACTGTGAAAATCTCAACATTTTGCGCCTGTAAAGCAGGCAAGGTGTATTCAAAAAGCGATCATTTTCTGGAACAAACTACAGCCACAAGAATGAACCTATATGCTTGAAATTTGCTATAGTTATAAATAAAGGTTACCTACAGGCCGCTATCTCACTATTATATCAAAATTTTCCTTTTTTTTGTGGTTAATTTACTATCAAAAATAGGTGATTTTCCAACGCAAATACAAAAATTTTCCAGGAATGAAAAATTAAAAAATCGGAGTTAGCGCACTATTTCCATCCTTTATTTATATAATAGTGAAAAAATTAATAAAATATGTGCTGTTATACAGTCAGCATTTGTTCCAGAAAAATAGCTTATTTTTCGTACCGGATAATATCCTCTTAAATGAAAAAATAGACAAAAATATATACACATTTTACGTTTTAAGTCATTTTCTGACCAAAATATTTTTAATAATTACTACATGAATTCTATTGAGGGATGGCAGCTAGTAACGCAAAATAATACAATAATTATAATGTGACACTGACACTCCGATACAATGTATATATATAATAAATGCAATTATTACGCACTACGCCCAGCCACATGCTGCGCGGCAGGCAATTCTTAGAAGCGGCAGCTACAAAGGTTAGTTAGGGTAACTGCATCAAAGTTGCGAACGTAATTAGGGAGTAAAAATTAAAATATATGTTTGGATTATTACGATCTACGATTCTCAATTAATACCACATCTACATTGCTACTTTGTTGAAAATGAGTCTCTCACTAACTCATCTCTTGTATGTATTCATTTCGAATTATTCTGCGAAGCATTTAACTTCGCTATATTTTTTTAATATTTATGAAAATATGAGTTCCAAACCATTGTGTGGTGCTCAAAAACGAAAAAAGATTAAACAAAGAGAAGAAGAAAGAAAAAAGCAGTCCAATACTTTACATACTTTTCTTCAACAGAATGTTGAGGTTGAGAAACATAATGAAACGGAAACACAAACTATTGATCATAGTTGGTAAGTTAATAGTTTTTTATCATGATTAAACAATCGTACTAATTAAAAGATAAATAATATTATAATTATTTATTTCAAATTTGATATAAACGTAATCAAACGATTAACGATATACAAACTCAATGAATTTTTTTGTGTCTACTTAAATTTAAAATATTAATACATTAGTAAATAAACAAGACTTTTGAATAATTTAAATTAATATTGTTATAGCACTGGCTTAGAGAATAACTTAACAAATGAAAATCAAGAAAATGTAGAGCAACAAGAACAAGAAAAAGAGCCTGTAAGTCCTATTATTGCAATAATGCATTCTATCGATATAGCACAATGGCCCAAAAATATTACACCTGATGTTCAAAATCAATTTATTCGACAAAAGCTTCCATCTGTATACGGAAGTTTAGATACTTCAAAAATTACAATTACTGAGGGCAATAAAACATTTACAAGATCTATCTCAGAAAAAGTTTATTTTAGATCGAAAGCTAATGTTGAGACAGTAAGAAGAGAATGGTTGATTTATAGTTCAACATCCGGCTGTGTATACTGTTACGTTTGTAAACTGTTTTCTAACAAAAAAAACTAGTTAAACAGAAGGCAACAAGGACTGGAAGAATATCGACAAGTGTTTATCAGAACACGAAAACAGTAAAGATCACATGTTATCAGTGGGCATTTTAGTAACCAGGTCTTCTTCAGTGGGACGTATTGATTCGAAGTTAGAAGAACAATATTAAAATGAAAAGAAATATTGGCGAGAATTATTGAAAAGAATTATAGCAACCATAAAATATTTGGTTAAACATGGGTTAGCATTCAGAGAAAGTAACCTATTGTTCTTTACCTCTAGGAATGGTAATTACTTGGGAGCATTGGAGTACATAAGCGAGTTTGATAGTTTTTTAGCAAACCATATGCAGAAATATTCCGGAAAAGTCATGGTTCTGTGAGTTACTTATCAGCCAATATATGCGATGAGTTTATAGCTATAATACAAGATCAGTTAAAATTAGAACTAATTAACCAGGTAAAGGCAGCAAAATACTTTTCCATAATAGTTGACAGCACCTCTGACGTAACACATGTAGACCAATTAACAATTGTGCTTCGATACATGATTCCTAGTGATGAAATTGTAGAGAGATTTTTTGGCTTTATTCTTATATTATCTCATACTGGACAGTATTTGGAAACTGTAGTAATTAATGCATTAAATGATATGGATATAGATATCAAGAATTGTCGTGGACAAAGTTTTGATAACGCCAGTAATATGTCTGAAAAGTATAATGGCTTGCAAGCCAAAATTAAGAATCATAGTACTACAGCAGACTATGTGCCATGCTCTAGTCATTCGCTAAATTTAATAGAGAATTCTGCTGCCGAATGCTGTATAGATGCTACAATATACTTTGATGCCGTAGAAAAGGTTTATACTTTTTTGTCAGCGTCAATACATGGTTGGAGGATATTGGAAAATTAATTTAAAAATACTAAAGATATTCGGTTTACAGTTAAAAAAATTTGTCCTACAAGGTGGTCAGCAAGAGCAGACGCTATAAAAGCTTTAAAAACAGGGCGATACGAAAATCAAAAAGCGTTAATCAAATTTAGTTCCGATATATCCCAGAAAAGCATTGCGCAGTTAGAAGCTAAAGAACTGAGTAAAAAATTCGATAGCTTAGAGTTCGTTCTTTTAACTATAATATGGGATAAAATACTAACCAGATTTAATTCTATAAGTAAATCACTACAGAAATCCAATTTATGTCTTCAACTTGCAACAGATCTTTATGAAGGTCTGGTAGCTTTTATAAAAGAAATGCGAATTTTTTTTTATGATTTTGAAAACGAGGCTCTTAGCATTTTTGCCAACAAAGAATATGAGAAAGATACTCGTAGAACTAAATACAAGAAGAAATTTTCTGACGAATCTGACACACTTGAAATAAATTTCAATGGACGGGAACATTTTAAAATTAATGTATTTTATGTCATAAGCGATAAATTAATTTTAGAATAATTATCGAGAGGGAAGTTACAAATTAATTAATGATAGGTTTAACATATTTTTTGCAGACTTTTCTACTTTAGATCTAAAAATTTTTAATACACTATCTAAAGACTTAAAAGATTATTATAAAAACGACATTAATATTGAAGAGTTTGATGATGAAATTTATCAGTTTTTAAATTTAGCATTCAAAAATAATTTGAAAACTCCTCAAGATATTTATAAATTTATTATGAATCCGACAATTTTATCAACTTTTCCAAATATCGAAATTATATTACGAATTTCTTTAACGCTTCCAATAAGTAAATGCTAGCTTTTCAGTACTTAAAAGAATCAAAAATTATCTTCGTACTTCATTGTGTCAAGAAAAATTAAGTTCTTTAGCTTTATTATGCATAGAGCAAGACGTATTTAATAGTATTGAGTATGAAAATATTATAAACATTTTTGCTGAAAAAAAATCGAGGAAAGTTCCTGTGTAAGTACAATAAGGGGGGCATCTGATTATAGAAAACCCTCGGTCTATTACAAATAAAATTACAGATAAAAGTTATTTGTTTTTATAAAATTTTAATTTAATAGGGGGGTGGGGGCCTTAAATATTATATTGCCTAGGGCCCAGGAGATGCTTAAGACGGCCCTGCATGTTTATCTTGTAATATCTTATCTACAATCGGAAATATTTACAATAATATCCAAATATAACTGTCGGGCTTCTGCGCCCAGCATCTTACTCGCATATAATGACTTATTTCACTCACAATTATCATTTACATGCGTTGTAACGACAGAAATTAAATAAAAAAATATTAAAAATTACGTTCAAAATATCAAATACCCATGGAAGTGAAACAAAAATATGTAAATGCTTGACGTTTTTCTCCATACCTATGATTATAATTTAATAATAAATAAACAATTGTACATTTCAATGAAACGTTTATTTCTTATAGGGTTGGTCATGTAAAAATTATAACTTATCTATTATAATTCAAATATCAAACAATAATTCTCTCAATAAAATAATCTCTACAATTTATTATTACAATAAATATTCAAATAAACCTCCATTTTCAGCCAAGCAATAATTAAGTCTATTGTAGAAGGAATGTCGTACATTAGCGAGCTGCCTATTTGTGATTAAGGCGCACTTATCCACGATAGCTTCTCTCAAAGAATTAATATTTGGGTGGCGTTGCTTATAAATTTTACATTTAAGATGACCCCATAAAAAAAATCGCTAGGTGTTAAATCAGGAGATCTGTCAAACGTCAAGCATCTATCTATTTTTGTTTCACTTCCATGGCTATTTGATATATTCAACGTAATTTTTAATATTTTTTTATTTAATTTCTGTCGTTATAACGCATGTAAATGTAATTCTGTTTATTGATTTAGATGCAGAATTTTATGCTCTACAACATTTATTTGAAGCATTTTTGGCTAAAATAATTTGGGGAGCAATGCGCACAGAAAAACTGTTTTTTCATGTTAATCGCCTATGTACACAGGTATGATGTTCCATCCGGTATAAAAGTCTTGATTCATTATAAAGCATTAAAATGCGTCTGGTTAACAATTGGAGACCTGACATCAAAGATATAAATAACTAAATGAATATTTTTCAGGCTACATAAAAAATGTTATTGTTTAAATATGTAATAAATTTTATTAAGCAACAAATATATATATATATATATATATATATATACATCTAATATACATAGTGTTATATTTTAATAGACCCAGCAAATATCTCGCTTATTTATCAACTTAGCAATTTCTATCATATAACATGATTTATACAGCAACATGAAAGCTACTTGATGACGGATGTACATTCATGATATCATTTCCGGTTTATTAGTAATTAATATTAACTTTCAAAATTTCAAATAGAACATACTATATTTTTTTACAAATTTGAAAAGTGCATCAAATTTGCTTAACAATCATGTAAAATAATCCATATGTTACATTATTAAAAAGGAAAATGGCGGGCATTTTATTATACATCAAATCGGAAAGAGAATAGTGAGCCATGACAATTAACTAAAACAATTGTAACACGGTAAATGTCAAACTGTAAATACTCAGTAATAATTGCTCTAACCTTTATTATTAGCAAGTTTCATTGTAGTACCTTATTAATTTATTATAAAATGAATTTTTCTAACTCAGAAAAAGTTGATATGCTAGATGTGTGTTTTCGAAGTTGAAAAAATAAACGCATAGCTGCAGAACTTTATCGACAAGAATATCCACATCGCCGTCATCCAAATGAATCCTTTTTTATGAGATTAGTAAATAAACTACGAACCACAGGTTCATTTGAAAGAAGAAAAAGAAATATCATAAATGAAGATGATGTGGAAATTAATGTACTTGCGCTTTTTGAGGCCAATCCAAGAATTTCCGTTCGCGATGCAAGTGTTGAGAAAGCAGTATTTAAAATTCACCGAATCTTGAGAAAACACAAGTACAGACCATACAAAATTCAAACAGGACAAGGACTATTGCCAGGTGATTATCAACGTAGACCTGACTTTAGTCAATGGTTTTTGGAAAAAAACACGTAGAAATCGAATGTTCTACGCAAACATGTTTTGGACTGACGAAGCTAGCTTTTCTAGAAATGGACTTTTTAATAATAAAAACTGCCACTATTGGAGCATGGAACATCCTCATGATATTCGGGAAACAAGACACCAGATTAGTTTTCAAATAAATGTTTGGTGCGGAATTTTAAAAAACAAAATTTTTGGACCTTACTTTTACGAAGAAAATTTGACGGCTGCATTGTACGCCGAATTTTTAGATAATGTGTTATACGATTCTTTTGACGAGATTTCACTTGAAAATAGGCTTGGTATGTTAATTTATTCCACTATCCAAGGATTACTAAGGCTTAATTACCTATTGTCAAGAATTTTTCTTTTTCACTTATCTATATGACGCATAATTTTTTTAAATTAGTTTATATATGTATATATATATATATATATATATATATATATATATATATATAGGGTGTTTCAGGACTAGTGTAACAAACTTTAACAGCTTATTCCTGAGGTCATGTTGAGCCAAAAATGTCATATGAACATAGGTCCTATTCCTTCTAGTTACCAAAATACAAGAGGTTGAAGTTCTATAAATAACACGAAATTTTCAAATTTTTGTAATCAAGATACTTTCGGAAAACATGAGTTTTATTGAAATGGTTAAACTTATAACAAAGTACACATACTTTTAAATTTTTACTGCTTTATACTATTTAACTGTTAATTTTATGTTACATGTACCTTTCTAAATATACCTTTTTAATATAATTTGAAACCATTAGATTATTATTTTAAAAAAAAGATATATATTTTTTAAAAGTAAATAGTTTACAGGGTGGTAATTTGCCACGGGTAATAGAGGGCTTGTATGTATCGAAAAATATGTAACTACGTCATCTAAATGGGAAATTAATCACGTAATGATAGATTTTACGCGGATGATATAGAAAATTGTCCACATACGCGAAATATAAATCAAAAAAGAAATTTGAAGACAAAACTTTGGTCTGGTGCGCCACATATTTCACGTTCTTATCTTACACATGTGAGAAAGGAGGCGGTGGATGCAAATATTTATAACAAAAGATACTTTTTGAAATTGGTTAATTTTACAAACCATTCTAATGGTAAAATTATATTTTGACCGGATCTGGCATCTCGGCACTACGCCGGTATAACAAGAGATTAGTATGAAGCTTATAATTCCGTTTGTATAAAAAATTATAATTTTCCAAATGTTTACTAGGAAACGGCCCATTGAAGAGTCTTGGCCAATATAAAACAATTATTTATTTAAAAAAGAGTTCTCAAATAAAATAATTCAACATTGTTACTATATTTTTAAATTGCACTAGAAAAACAAACTTAACTCAATCGGAAACTTGACAGACTTATTCTTTAATCATCAAAAAAACACGAAAAAATTTTACTACCCAACCTCCTGAATGGGCATTTTCATGTAGGAAAGAAGGTGGATCAAAAAGGATTTTCGTCAATTATTTAAAATCTTTATCAGTTATAAAAAATATAAATATAAGAATATATTTAACTCAAATGATACAAAAAATGAGATAACGTGGACGACCTAGAAATAAATGGATGAATATAATTAAAGATTTGTTATGTCATTGAAAGATTTTAAGTATGAAAAGAATGATGAACGTAGATGCAGCGAAAGTGGTGTGTCAGGATAGGAATATTTGGATTTAATTTCGTAAATAAATGTTGTATGAATAATTACAGCGTCATCCTACCCAATATGATACAGCGGGATATTATGTATGTATGTACATAGACAATCAGTCTAATAAAAAATAATAAAAGTATAACTCTGTCTTCCTCTGTAAACAGTCGCACACATAGGATTTTATTGAAGGGAATGCCCAAAACTTTATTGATAATTATTTTTGATATTCTAGAATGGAAAACTTAAAACAAAACGCACATTTTAAAATTTGTATTTTACTCAACATATTGTCTCTATTAATAGAACTTTTTACTTGACATAATGTAAGAACGCGGCCAAATAATTAAATATTATTATAAATAATCTGCAGCCTTTTCATAGTTCACACAAATGATTAAATATCCTTTTCTTAAGCCGTAAACTAGTTTTTTCTTTAACTTGTATCGTTTAAATTTTCATAAAATGTTTATTGATTTCTTGAAAGGGGGTTAAGTGACGATGATTTAAATCAGGCTACGTCATTGTATTCAAATTTAGAATATACACAAAAAATGAGAATTATCGATATAATTGTCGAGAATCTAGAAGCTCTTCAAAAAGTTTTCTCGTGTAGCCCGCATCACTACTTCTAAACAAAATACTTATAATATTGTTGATGGGGTAGGTGGCTCGATCAGTGGTATCGAGTCGGCTTGTGGATCTTGAGAACCCTGGTTCGATCCCCACAGCCAACAAACAATTTTCACCAGTTTAAATCTACCCCTACGGCTCCCCCTCCACTAATATTTTTGGGGCCGTGTTTTGACAGCTGGTAACCGCAATTCACGTAAAATATATCACTTATCAAAATCTGCTTAGACAGAGTGCCACATCCAGTAATGGATAAAATTTATTTATTTTATTTATTAAAAATGAACTTCTTTTGTGCTTTCAGATATAAATCACCACTGACCGAATAAGTAGTTTCCTAAGTAAGCAAATTTAATTTCCTTCAGTTATCTATTAAATATTTGACAACTGATATGCTCATGCGCATGCACTTAGTAAAATGTACAGCAATGTCCAAAAGTATTCTCACTTAAAACATAATAATTTAAAATACCATGTATGTTTCAAATTATGCTATTACTAAATGCTAAATGCTAAGTAGGAAAGCTACAAAAAATGAAAGAAAATGCAATTTCATACTGAGAATCGAACTCGGTAACCTTCGAACAGGAATTAAGCATGTTACTATGAAACCGAACAGATGTATGGTTTAGGTTTTTAACAAATTAAATAAGCAGTAAACCGACATGAAAATTGAATTTTCATAGTTTTTTCATATTTAAAGATGTAACCGTTGAATATTAAAGTCGATGACACATAGCTTTATCTAGGTTCATGTATAATTTGCAAAAAACTTATTTCCCATATTAATGTTGCCATGGCACAACTTTCGTGGAACATGCTGTATATTTAAATATAAGCAAAAAACCTATCTTCAGGGTCTACGAAGCCTAGCAGTGTTTAAAATTACTTTAGAATGCATGATTGCTTCAAATGTCTAAAAGACAGATGTAAACTTAATCTAACAATTGGATACTTAACTATATTTTATGTGTTAATAGTAGGTTATAAAATAAACAGAAGGTTGAGAAACTATTTATTTTATAAAGGAGAAAATAAAACAAATATTATACATTGATGACGTCTTTCCTTAAGTTCTTTAATAGATGTGAATGTTTAAAGTCGACCGGTTTCAGACATTAATATGTCTATCTTCAGGAAGTAATTGGCAGCGGAGAGAGATGGAAAACAAACGAAAACGAAAAAAAGAGAAAAAAGATTCAAATAATGATATCGAGAAGTTAGGATGCACGTTCAGCGATTTAGTCGTTTAGGGATATTTTTTGTTTAAACTAAATTCTTATTTCTATATTTTCTCATATATGTATTAGTATTATATTGCTGGGTCCAAAAACGAAAAGGGAAAGTGAGTGAGATATGTATATGCTATTTTATCTTTGTCCATACTTGCTTCAAAATTTGCATGCCCGTAATACTGGAGTACGATTGGCTGACGTCCATTTCTAGCATGTTAACATCTAGCGCCATATTTTAAATTTGTTGAAAATTAAATAATTTATCAATTAAAGGTCATGTCGATTAATATAGCAGTACATATTAAATTATTGAATCATATTTTTACCATAAGTTAACGAAATAATTCACATGTAAATAAAAATATTCCGATTATTTAATTATTTAACCATCTGAACTAACTTGAAGAGATTTGAAAAACACGAATAACAACTGGCTGGCATAATAATAACTAAGAAGAAAAAATAAAATCCAGATTTGTCTAACAAATATTAAATTACTTAATGTTTTACAAACGAAATTAATATTTAAGTTGTATATAAGAAAAATATTGTTGATTTTATAGTTAATATCTCCTAAGAATTATAAACTAACGAATAGTTTATTAATTGTAGATATGTTTAAAGAATTATTAAAAGTTGCGGCTACTAGAAGTTTATGTTTTTTCCTGGAGATTACTTTATCTATTATTTTGGTGTGAAAGTCATTTTCAACTGCAATTTGTTTATAAATTTTAGTCTCCTTTTCAATTTCAATATTATCCAAAAGAAGAGTTAACATTCTATGTATATGAGCATTAAAGCCTGTTATTTTATGCTGATAACAATGAAATGAATTCAAGTTAATCGAATCACTTGTTTGTGTAGGTTTACGAAAAATACTAAAGTTAAATTTATTCTCATATCTTCTGAAATTAATATCTAAGAAATTGATGCTATTATTACTTTTAAGTTCTAAGGTAAATTTTATGTTTTTATGTAAATTATTAATTAAGCCATTAAAATTGTTTAATTCATGTGTAAACCACATAAAAAGTTTTTTATTTATTAAATATAATAAGTCTTCTATATAACCGGTTGGTACAAATATATTTTCTAAACACTATTGCAAGTAGCACTAGAGATGAAAAACTATCGATAGTACTATCGATACATCGATAGTTTTTTAAAAAGTACTATCGATAAGTAATTAATAGAAAAAACTATCGATAGTATCGTTTAGTAACTATCGTTTAGTAATTATAATTTAGTAACTATCGTTTAGTAACTATCGTTTAGTAATTATCGTTTAGTAACTATCGTTTAGTAATTATCTTTTAGTAATTATCTTTTAGTAACTATCGTTTAGTAATTATCATATAGTAACGATCGTTTAGTAATTATCGTTTAGTAACTATCGTTTAGTAACTATCTTTCAAATAAAATAATTTTAAAATAAAAATAAATAAATAATAAATAACACGGGCTGGACTGTGAGTAATGACAAGCAAATTACCTTATGTTCCCGGAGCAATTCGAATACGTGTGTTTTTTACGGACCACGTGGTAGCTTATGTGTTAAGTATGACCTGTCAAGATTTCATCTACATTTAAATGATATAATTCAAATTATATTCAATATCGTTATTGCACAATAACTGTACACAAATGTTAGCTGTAAATCGATTGGTTGTCGGAAAGAAGACTTTAAAGGGATAAAAGACAAAGTGAGATTTCTAAGAAATTTATTACAGGGTAACAGGTACGAGATAATTTAAATTCAATTGTTCTCTGATGCTCATTGTAGTTTGTGCTGTAGTGAATATTATTCCAACACTGCAGGTATAAGATAATATTTCTTTTATTTTATTTGAGCTAAATTAATATAAAAGGTGTTTCGAATTGCAACTAGTTTTTCTAATATCTTGATCTCGACAAGTATATATATTAATGTAAGAAATGATATATACATATTTGCATTTGATTTTTATTTTTCACATTTGTTACTTCTGAAATCTTGTTATTAAGCTTAATTTTTAAAGAAATAAATTTTTGACATTTATTCTATATTTCCTTATTTTCTATTTCTCCCATTTAACCATATTCACAGAAATTATTTAGCAAACATCCCTTAATATAGAGCAACATCAAACGTTTTAAACTTTAGGGAATGAGGGTAACATTTAAAAAATTATAAATTTTATTTTATCTCTCTCTTGAAAAAGGACCAAATTTAATAAATGATTTTAAACTCTGTATAGGCAAAGATTTTTTAATTTTGAAAAAAAAAGTATTTATACTTTTGTAAAAAAATACTATCGATAAGTAATTAAAAGAAAAAAACTATCGATAGTTTCGTATAGTAATTATCGTTTAATAACTATCGTTTAGTAACTATCGTTTAGTAAGTATCGTTTAGTAACTATCGTTTAGTAACTATCGTTTAGTAACTAAAATTATAGTTTAGTAACTAAAACTATCGTTTAGTAATTAAATTGACTATCGATAGTACTATCGATATATCGATAGTTTACTGATAGCACTATCAAACAATCGATAGTTGAAATTACCGATAGTTTTTCATCTCTAAGTAGCACCTTTCTAATACTTACAACAGCAAATATCTCTTTACTGTTTGTTTTCGCCGTTTGTTAGCTTCAGTACTTTCGGTTGCTTATGCAGACTTTGCAACCATCAAACGACATGGTAGTTGGAAGTTCATAGATGTGGTAGAGGAATGTATAGCTAAATCATTGTAAAATAAAATAAATATTACTAATAAAATCCTTTGTAAGAAATAAACTCTAACAGCGATACCAGTATCACTGCGGAAACATGTTTAATCCACACATTCTCAATTTAAAATCTAAATACAAATAAAACAGACAATGTATCTACACCATGCTACAGTTTTCGTAACTGTACAATTAGGGATATAAAATAATTTAGAATAGGAACTTTTTTAGCTTTAGGGTGTAAGATCCAGTGAAAACGTCTTATTTTAAATATTACTCGTATATTATAAATAATATATTGTACCAAGTGTATAATTTTTTCTATTATATAGGAAATAAAATAGTAAAATTTTTATTTGACGATCTTCTCTATTAATTTTAGAATAAAAGAATAAATAAATAAAAAATGCATGCAATGAGTTCATATTTATCAATATAATGCGTTCTTGACACGAGATAGACATAAATTAAAATAGCCATCTTGAAACTACATATTTCAAAAATAAAAATTATTTCTATAATTTATTCCGGTTATATTCATTGGTCAAATTAAATGATTTAGCGTGCCTTTACGGCCTGCTGGCCATTGATTCTCTACCCCTACTCTAAGGAAAGATACAACATAAAATTTATATATTGCTTCTTAACAAAATTGTAGAAACTTTACATATATTTCATGTAATAATAATTTTATAACCGTAATTCAGAGCAGCAGGACCAATCCGTACAAAGAAACCGATTAAACGATTGCACTGAATCCATGCAAATAAATTTAAAACTATTTTATATTAAAGTGGCAATGTAATGATAAATGGTGCAAATTTGAAAAAATGATTTCAGATGGGCAAAAAGTAAAAAAAAATGAAATAAATTTTCGAATTAACTTTCTGTACTTCTATTTCTCATTATATTGACACTTTAATATAAAACCGTTTTTTTATTTTTTTGCATAGGTACAATAATATACAAATACAAACATAACATTACGGTTTATCCCATGAAATGTAATTACA
The DNA here is from genome assembly GCA_947425015.1 of Pterostichus niger. Lineage (NCBI taxonomy): Eukaryota > Metazoa > Arthropoda > Insecta > Coleoptera > Carabidae > Pterostichus > Pterostichus niger. Next base: position 17,489,342 of record OX380342.1, read on the forward strand.
CAAAAGTTTAAAACATTCACTGATCATATATTCATCAGATTCATCACTTAATCAATTTTCGCCATACATTCCTGTCTTGACACCACTTTTAATTCTCTCACATTTTTAATTTCTTTCATACGAGCTCGTTTATTTCTCTCAGTGGGAATCTTTCATTCATGTAACAAAGCTTCAATCATATTCATCCATTTATTCTTATGTTATGAAAGTAATCTTTCACTTTAAATTTCACTAACATACATTTGGTTCATCAATCTTTCATTCGATATACGTTATATATGCCCAAATCATCTCAATTGACATACCCACTCTTCTAATAGTTTGCTTCTCAATCTCACACTCTTCATTTATTTATTTATATTACGCTGTATAACAGGAATTTAATCCCAATTACAATACAGGGTTCGCAGTGTGGTAGTTCATATAATTTTTAGCTTGAGTGCGATTCGAACTCGGGATTCCCGGATTTATTTATTTTAGATATTAAATAAGTTCGCTCTTATTAAAAATAACAAATTATCATCGTATAATTTTAATTCCACCCTTATTATTTATTATAAACGTAGTAGGTCAGCAGCTTTTATAATTAATTCCTGAACAGTGTTACGATATATGAAACGTTATGAACAGATACAATAACCTTTGTGACAAGAAACACTTCTACTTGTGCAATCAAAATGTTAGCTGGAGAATAGTATAGATCAAATGTTATATGATACATTAACGAAAAGCATCGTCAGTCATTCGCGGTTCTTAAAATACACCTTAAACTTTAGTATCGTAACAGTATTTTATGTTCCAAGAGCGTTACTATGATGATATTGCAAGGAGGGCGACGGGGTTATATATTGTCCGATGGGCATTATCATCTAGTAACGCTCGTGGTGCATACAAGATTTTATGTCTCACTAGAATATGTGAAACAAGTTTTAATTTATAATAATTTTTATTACAATATTTAATTTTTAATATCTACTAAATAAATCTTGATCAATATCATTGCAATATATATTTAGTATTTAATAACTGTATACAATACTACATATCATCATATCATCATTTCGTTATAGTATATTACACATTAAATTTTGAGTAATATTTTGATAAAACAAATATTATTTTATTAAAATTTTAAATAATAAAAATTTAAAAAAATATGTTCAAATTAAAGTAATTTGGGGCACTGAGGCTCTGAATACTATCGGATAAAAATACATTTCTATCATTTTGTATAAGTAGAGCGCCATATTGTTTTGTTTTATTCAAATTAGACTATACGCTTTTATTTTGAGGATTTAATAGCGATTTTTTTTACTTCCCCAACCTATATAATAAGGTCAGTATTATGATCGTGATTTTTATCGATCTCGAGATTTTGATGAATCTTTACGTTTTAGAACCTACTGAACCTAAAAAATATAGTCGTAGAAAAAGTCGGTCCGTCGGTCTGTTAGTCTGTCGCCGTTATCTTGGAAGCACGATAACCTAAGAACGCGTTCAAGTTTTGGATTGAAATTGTATATTTACGATTTAGAGCCAAAAACCTAAGTAAAGTTTAATAATGAACAGTATACAAGAAATGGTACTACAACTTTACTGATGGGTCTTTTTACGGTTTTGTGTATATTTCGTGAACGGTTGTGTGTATTACAAAATGTGTAATGATAAAAATTAATTCTAATCAAATTTGTTACAACTTTTATTTTAAATATTATTTGATACCAGTGACATCACAAATTTATTGATTGATTTTATAAACAATTTTCAACTAGTTTTTAATACAAATTATTGAAAAGATATCGATTTTGGTATAAAATTATTCAAAATGTCTAATAATCGGCATTTGTTTTTTTACAAAAAATTTATCTATCAAGTAAATCATCCATAAAAATGCGTGAAGGATTTGATTTATAAGGTGAGTTATGTTGAAGAAGTACTGTGGGGGCCAAAGCAGATTTTTTTCTATTTAAGACATTTAAAGAAAAGTACTTATGTCTGAAAATTTCGTGCTTCGGTTCTAATAAAACAAAACATTATTGTAATGAGATACTATTTTTATATGGTTGAAAACAGAAAAATAATCGCTATTAAAAATATACATAAGATCACATCATTTACGCATTTCTGAGTGTGGCATTCTTTTTATAAGTAGATTTTAGCAGATATGGTATTTTCGCTTACTACTTTCGTCCACTCACTAATTTTATGAGTAATGTTTTCTTTTCAAAAATTCAGTGGCAGGATTGAACAAAACTCTATGCAGTACTCATGAGAAACTAATTCACCCACTTGTGTGTCTTCCACAGTCGGCTTCGCCTCGTGAGTAAATGAAATTCATGCGTGGGAAAAACTTTTAGTTTCTACACTCGTACTGTAATATACTATTCTTTCAAAATATTTTTTTTTATCAAAACATATGATTTTTTAAATTCATCTTTTATCTTCATTGGCTTAGTAAACATTAAACTGATGTGGTAAATATAAACACATTCATTTCAAATATATGACTTTATCAGAAACATCCAAAAATTATTTGTTTTTCAGAATAAACAAGTGTAATTTGGTGGTGTAGTGGGTATACAGTCGGCTTGCGGTTCTTGAGGACCCGAGTTCGATTCCCGCAACCGACAAACTGGTTTTCACCAATTTAATATCAACTCCTGTGACTCCCCCTCCACTAACAACTTTGGGGGCCGTGATTTGACTGCTGGTAACCGCATTTCACGCGTAAAAATATATCACTTACCGAGATCTGCTACGGCAGAGTGCCACACCCAGTAATGAGTAAAAAGCGTATTGATATATTTATATTTTTATAATTGTCCCAGATAGAAAAATAAAAGTTGTGGCAAATTTAATTGCATAATATTTGGGATTATAACAAAATTTTCATAAATTTATTAATTATTAATATATTTAAAGAAAAGTTTTTTTTTATCCTTACGTAAACTACCACTTCCGCTTTGTAGATTAACACTAATATATATTCAGCACATCCTTAGACGTATAAATGTAAATTACAAAATATGAATAAAGATATTGGCTGATAACACAAGCTCTGTTTTTGCCTGTTTTAAGAGCAATGTATTTGGGTGTTTTAGCTATCTCTAACAGTTAAAACCGTGCTCTTAGAACACCCAAAAATATAATATAATAATCGTATTGTACAAGCTCTAAAACTTTCTCTTTTATTGAATACTTTTTATCGAATTTTTAGCATTACCTCCCTTAATTATATCTTATGGAAAGTTATTATGAAATATTTTTCTCTGTGGTTTATAAAAATTAATTTTATGATATTTTATTACTTCATATTAAACTCGATATACTAAGTAAATGAAGCAACTGATTTTCTATCTTACCACTTTAAATAATGGCAACACGGCCGGATGTCGTTTTAACGGAGTTATAAAATTAGTATATTGAAACAGACGTCAGATTCATCGGAAATAGACTGAAATATATACATTGGATGCAATTTTACGCGTAAAGTAAAAGGATTTCAAAATGACCTTTAGCTGAAAGCAAAATGTATATTTAAAAAACTTCTTTTTTAAAAATTTGAAACGTGAGCACATATGAACACGTAAAACAAAATAATATACTTTTTACGAAACATCAATATCTCAAGTATTAAAGGGAGACGTCAAAACCTACAAACTATAGATGGACGCCAAAATGATTAACGGATGTATATATATATATATATATATTTAGTTCACTTTATTTAAATAATAGAGAACTTTCACTAATATAATTTTTATTCAGAAGATAATGTTTACACTATGAAATTTGGAAGAAGAATGAAAATAAATAAATAGTTGACAGAAAAGTAAACATAAACAATAGAGTAATAATAAGAAGCTACTTGGAGACGAAATAATGTAACGTCGCCACACTACTTGATAGCGACGCTACATTACTCCCCACTCAAGGAAAGAAGAGAGAGGAAAAAGGAAAGACAATGAAAATGTTGTGCTCAACATCTAAAATGTTAAATTTAATGTGTGAGAGGTAAGAATAAAGTGATAGTGCACAATACATTGGATTAATATCATCCAGAAACGAAGAAACTAAAAGATTGATAATTTCAACGGAAAAAGTTAAGTAAAAATTGCTGAAAGGGGTAATTGAGAAGGGATGAAATTATCAAGAATTAATTAAAACATTACTGAAAGAATTTAAGAAGTATTAGTAGCAATAGATTGGCTTTAAACTAAATGTCACACAACACAACATTGATATTGATGAAAATGGAAAGGAAATAGTAAGAAAAAGCACGTAACACATATAGTAATGTAGTGTTTGGTAATGTTGAAAATGTGTTTGCAAAGGTAATAATAATAATAATAATAATAAAATTGTCTAATCAAGTATATCTGATTAGTTATTTGTGTTAGCGTAAGTGTAAGTGAATAAATGTATTTGTTACGTGTTGAAAGAATAGAAATAGAAAATAGTTATAGTTACAATAAACATACAAAAAATTTAAATTAAAATAATGTTTATATTTTGCAAGATGAAATATGGGTAGACTGGTTGAAGTGGGAAGACTGGTAGAATTGGGAAGCCTGGTAGAATTTGGAAGACTGGTAGAAATGGGAAGAACTGGAGAATCAGAAAACAACTCCATTTCCAGACGTTGTGTCCTATGTCAAATAATTTGAACTTCGCGGCACTGAATTGTGAATTGTTTCTTTGTCGGGGGTCACCAATGTAAAGCAATTAATTTAGATATATATATATATATATATAAGGTTTCACTTTATTTAAATAAAAGACAATAATAATATTGAATTTAGATATAAAATACAAATAATACGGAGGATGTTTACACTTTGAAATTTGGAAGAAGAATGAAAATAAATAAATAGTTGACAGAAACGTAAACATAAACAATAGAGTAATAATAAGAAGTTACTTGGAGACGAAATAATATAAGTAAAATGGTAAAAAGTCGAGGCACTTAATGTTGGGCGGGAACATATACAAATATCTATAATAATGTAGTGGCTATGAAGTAATACAGAAAATTATATTTTAACCAATAGATTATGGGATAAGTGACTCAATGGTATTTGAGTCGTGAGGTGGATTTGAGAACCCGGGTGTGATTCTCACAGCCCACAAACAATTTTCACCACATTTAATCTACTCGTGTAAAACAACCCTTCACTAACGTATTTGGGGGCCTGTGTTTTGACAGTTGCTAACCGTACTTCACGCTATTAAATATATCACTTATCTGTTACGGTAGAGTGTCATATTCAGTAATGGGTAAAATGCGTAATGATATATTTATTTATTTTATTTAACTAATAGATTTCGAAAAAGTTATATCAAGCAGGACAATATCCAGAAATAGTGCTAAAAAAACAAATTGACAATAGTATGTACATTTATTTTTGTCGGTGGTACATTTTTCTTTTTATATTCTTAAACAAAATTGAGTCTGAATAAGATGTTGTTAAAATTTTGTATAAATATTTTTTTTAATTCGTGAAATAGTTATTATTAATATGAAAATAATTATAATTTAATTTATATTAATAGTATATTTCTCAACTTTAGGACAAAGCTCACAGTACAAGTCACCGTGGAAAGAAATAAATAAAATAAAGCGATTTAAACAAAGATATTTTCAAACGAATAATTTTGAATTCATATTCAACTGAAAAAGTGTCACCTATACTGAAAACCATATTTACAAAATTTTAAAATTATACCGGATATGAAGGTTGTTCAGAAAATCTTCGGAAAATAGTGAAAAGTATTTGCTTCACCTGGAGAAAAGCATGAATAAATTATTTTCAAAAGCTGCGTGTCGATTATTTAAGTCCTATAAAAAGTTAGCGAAGAAGGTCTTCATATAATAGAAGAAACTTATATACATGCATTAGGGAATGGACAGAGGCTATTATTATGAACGCAGAGGGTCAAACTGGTTTTGTTCCTAATGCCACACTCATTTTTAAATCCAAATGCAAAACTGGAGAATTTTATATAGTGATTAGAAGAACAGTTAATTCCAAATTTACCAGAAAGAAGCGTCTTGGTGATAGACAATGCACCTTACCACAATGTCAAAATTGACAAAGCTCCTACGACGAATTTCACGAAGGCAGTAATGAAAGAATGACTATGTGCAAATTTGTACCGGTTAATTATAGTATGTTAAGGACAGATTTATATTCTTTAGTACTTCAATATAAACCAAAATTTAAACGATATGCAATTGATGATATATTACGAAAATACGGATACAATATTTTGGGGTTGCCTCCGTACCATCCGGATATATATCCTATTGAATTAGTGTGGGCTTCAATGAAGCAATATGTCACAAACAAAAACGTGAGATTTGAATTGTATCATGTTAGAAAATTTTGTGAAGCATTTTGTAATAATTTTCACCTGAAGAGTGACAGTCGCGTTGCGAATATGCTATAATATTAAAAAAATATAATTAAGGCAAGGCAATATTAGAGATATAATCAAATCATTTGTCTTTAATCTGCAGCACGACACAGACGACATAGATGATACAAGCAGTGAGAAAGAGGATTATGAGTAGGTAGTCCATATTGTATTAATATATAAATTTTAAAAGTAACGTAACTTTGAGGCGATATTCTAAAGTAATCATTAAAAACGTGATGAAATGTTTTCTTATTTATTTATAAAACAACCCATCATATATAATTGTGTTTAATATAGTATATAACAATGAAATATATTAAATTCGATAGATTTAACTGTCGGTTCTCGTTGAAACATTTTATAATAAAATTAAATGAAAAACACTAGGTAAGTTTCAAATAATGTAAAGTTTATTTTACAATACGTATTTCGGTCGACTAGACCATCATCAGGTGAACAAGATATCTTGTTCACCTGATGATGATACATACATTAAAGGCATGGTATGATTTTTTCTTATTGAAATTCCTAATACGAAAACTAATGTGACAAGATAATTTAAAATATCAAGTGAAAATTTTGACGGTTTGGATCTATTGAAACTATTTAGAATATATTATGATCTTCGCCTACACCAATTGAAGATTTTTATTGGTTATCGTAATGAAAAATGTACAAGACAGATTGGAACAATCAATACAATTGCTGGAATACAAAAAAAAATTAAGAATTTTTGAAATTACTAAATTCTTCAACATACTCTGGACATTGTTTCCGGACAATGCAACGTCTGCAACATTACTTACAGGCACTGGGACTGGTATTACCGTTCTTAAACGTCATTAAAAAGATGTTGCTAAATCCTATATTAATTTTTTTTTGAAAATAAATTACGAATATCTTGAAAAAAGTAGGAGAAAAATTAACAAAAACTACTGATTAATCAGAAATAATACATAAACAAAATATAGATATCATAGCGATAAATGATATAGTAAATAACTTACCACGACAAGTAACAATATTATTATTTGTAGACAATCTCACAATATACGCAAGAGGGACAAACATTAAACAAATACGAAGACATCTACAGGTAGCAATACAAAATATGAAAGAATGGATGCAACAAACCGGTTTTAAACGCTCAACTACAAAGACAAATGTAATGCATTTCTGTAAATTAAAACGATAACATCTAGGCCCGCGGTTAATATTATTCATGAAGAAATAATATAGGTAATTCCTATCAAACAACGACTGGAGATCAGGCAGAGAATGTTTATTAAAAATATCATCATCATCATCTGTGGCGCTACAGCCCAAATCGGGCCTGGGCCTACCGGACACACCGAGCCGCAGTTTATACACTGCCGTACTGCCGGTTTTCGTAGTCAAATGCTACATTATTTAAGACGTATAAGTGACTAGCTTATAGCGCCCGAGTGTGATAAATACATGTAACTGTATTTTATATTTTACGACAAATCACACATTGTCGACAGGCGGATTCGAACTGACGAACCTTGGCTCGGGTGACGTCACAGTATGTTATTAGATGTGCCTTAACACGCTCAGCCACCGCGCCTGTTATTAAAAATATACCGGTAAATAATATGATCCATAATATATTTTGGATGTCAATTATATATCACCGCAAAAACAGCGACTTAAAACATATAGATTTCATTCGAAATGCCGTAATAAGAACAATAACAGGAGCACTATGACCTAGTGTAATACATAGTGTATACTCCGAAGCAGAAGAACCACCTAGCATAGATAAGAGAAAAACTATTGCTAACGGATGTAAAAAACCAATATATAAAAATGCGTCAAAAATTTAAAATAAAACAGGCGTAGCCGTAATTGAAAAAGCAAACAAAGAAAAATACCAAATTCCAAAAAAATAAGCACATACACTGCTTTTTCAAAATATAATGACGACAGAAAAATCACTGAAAGTTATATAATATATACAGCCTATACACAATATCAAAGACAAAAAAACTATACAAACGATCAACAAATGTAAGAAATACAAGAAAATATACACAAGATCATTAATAAAAAACATAAAAACATATTGCTGATCTGAATACTATAGCATATTGGAATTAAAGACAACGAGCAAGCAGATCTAGTTGCGAAAGAAGTAACCAATACAAGAACAAAAACACATCTCAATACCACTATACGACATCAAGGCACAAATAAAAAAGGAAATAACTGAAAAATAGACAACCAAATGGTAGTAAACACCAATGAATAATAAACTGAGAAAGATCAACCCGACTACAGACATCTATACAATACCAGGAACACAACGAGAGAGAATTGCCATCATAAGACTTAGGTTAGGACACACCCAAACATATAGTCACACATGGGCAACAGGAAATATGTAATACTTGAAATTAAACAAAATATATTATATATATATATATATATATATATATATATAATAAAAATTAAAAAATATAAGAGGTCTGACTCAACTACTTGTACAAATTTTGTAGTTTTGTTTTATTTTTCCATTCGAGTTGGAAAATATTGTAAATTTCCAAACTCAAATCATTATTAAATAGTTACAAACTTCCACGCCGAATTTTACAAAGTTAATGGATACTTAGTAAAACGTGTATTTATTTCGTAATAAAACAAATTGTAGATCTGTTACAGCTACAGACAGGGGCGAGCTGACTATGTGTAAAATGCGTAAATAATTTATAATTACCAATTTTTATATTATTTCAAATAATTATATTTAAATTTAGCGCTAAATTTTGTCACAATTAAAACAGATTTCAAGTGACAGCCTTCTTAAAAATAATAAGTATAGGAATAACTTAACGGCTTGTGAACGCAAGAGGCATCTTATACAGAATGATTTTATAAGTGATTTCGGTGACATGTACAAAGTGGTGGGAGAAAGAAAGTAAGTGGGATTCCGGCGAATGGCATTCTGTTGGATCTTTATTATACAATCCTTTTTCATAAAAAAGTTTAGATGGGCCCAATTCGGTTGCTTGAGATATTTTTCGCATATACATTTTGAAGCCTGTCCGCCCATGGCTACATTCATGCAGCTTATTTTATAAAACAAGTAAGATGATATAAGTTCGTTGAAAATTTAATTTAATAGTTTAAAATTATACTGTTATCTATTTTACATAATTAAAATTTTCAAAATGGTGCAACTTCAGTATACTGGGCTGCCAAATGCTTCAATTAAGAAATATGAAATTTGTAAATATTTATATACAGGGTCCAACAATGAAACCTGTCAGTTTTTGAAATGGGATAATTCAATGAATATTCAAAATATTTTGTTATATTTTCTTTTATTTAAAAAAGAAAGAATGAAAGTTTAAGATGTATGCAAAGAAATTCGAAAAAGCATTATGAAGCAAAAATATCATCACTTAAATGATGACCTCCATTTTCTCTGCACTGTTCAAATCTGTTAGAAATGTTAGTTATCACTACTACCAAGGTATAGCGTGGGATCGTACGCATTTTCCGCTGAATATTCGCACACAGTTCTGCCAAATTTTTAGGCTTATCAATGTACAGTTTTCCCTTGAGGTAACTCCACAGATAAAAATCACACAGTGACATCTTAAACTTCCATTCTTTCTTTTCTAAATAGAAAAAATTATAATAAAATATCTTGAATATTCATTGATTTATTTCATTTCAAAAACCGTCAGGTTTCACTGCCGGATCCTGTAGATTAAAATAAACATTTATGTATCAAATTTTCTAGATGTCAAATATACAACAACAGTATTTGTACCTAACTTGTTATGCGCAATTGGTTTATTTGCTCTCGTTCCAAGATTTATACCCCGTTCGGCGAAGTGAAATGTAAAGTTAGGTATGCCACTAGAGATGAAAAACTATCGGTAATTTCAACTATCGATTGTTCGATAGTGCTATCAGTAAACTATCGATATATCGATAGTACTATCGATAATCAATTTAATTACTAAACGATAGTTTTAGTTACTAAACGATGGTTTTAATTACTAAACGATAGTTACTAAACGATAGTTACTAAACAATAGTTACTAAACGATAATTACTAAACGATACTATCGATAGTTTTTTTCTTTTAATTATTTATCGATAGTATTTTTTTTACAAAAGTATAAATACTTTTTTTTTCAAAATTAAAAAATCTTTGCCTATACAGAGTTTAAAATCATTTATTAAATTTGTTCCTTTTTTGGGAGAGAGGTAAAATAAAATTTATAATTTTTTAAATGTTACCCTCATCCCCTAAAATTTAAAACTGTTGATGTTGCTCTATATTAAGGGATGTTTGCTAAATAATTTCTGTGAATATGGTTTTGTTACAGTTAATATTACCTGCTCCAAGGTATGTAAAATGGTAGAAATAGAAAATAAGGAAATATACAATAAATGTCAAAAATTGTTTTCTTTAAAATTTAGGCTTAATAACAAGAAATTCAGAAGTTACAAATGTGAAAAATAAAAATAAAATGCAAATATGTACTTCTATCCCTAGGTATATATCATTTGTTACATTAATTTATATATTTGACGGCTGGTAACCGCACTTCCCGCGAAAATATATATCACTTACCGAGATCTGCTTAGGCAGAGTGCCACACCCAGTGATGGGTAAAAGGCGTGATGATATAATTATTTTATTTATTTATATTAAATTATTTTATTTGAAAGATAGTTACCAAACGATAGTTACTAAACGATAATTAGTAAACGATAGTTACTATATGATTATTACTAAACGATAATTACTAAACGATACTATCGATAGTTTTTTCTATTAATTACTTATCGATAGTACTTTTAAAAAAAACTATCGATGTATCGATAGTACTATCGATAGTTTTTCATCTCTATATGCCACCACAACCAGACTTTGAACAAAAATCGTTCTCGCAGAATGAACGACTAAGTTTCGTAGAGGCACGAAGCGAGCGCGATTCGCGATTCTATTGCGCGCTGTGTAGGTTTTCGTGGCGAGAGCAGGAAGCTTATCTTGAAATAAGAACGCATTTCTTGTGAATGTATTCGATTGTTTCTATGCTGTAACAAATTTTTTCACTAGATCAAAGTTTTGTACTTTTTAAATGAATTATAACATTAAATACTAATAAATCAATGCATATTGGTGAAACATTAACAAAAAAAGGTTATTAAAATATGTTCAATTAGCATATAATGGAAATACTATTTATAATAATTTTAAAAAATAACCTTCACAACAGAATAAACAGCACTCGCCCGTCAAATATTATTATTATTATCTAAGATAAGTGTTATCTTCGATTTTTATAACAGTTATGATTTGTTTTTTAGGTGTGATTAACATTTAACAGTTGTGTGAATGTAAATTATTTCTTTTTTTTCCTTTATAGTTAAGGATTAGGCTGGTAAGGTACCTCAACTTATTCACTTTTACCGAGAGAACCCGTTTTCTATTATCTTTTATTTAAATGAGGAAAAAATGGACGAAATTTGATGATTGTAAGTTTGATACGTAGAATGTTAGGGGTATAAATGGAAAAGAAATTGAATTGGTGAATGTAATACGTGTATATAATGTAGATGTTTTGTTTGTGAGCGAGACTAAGAGGAAACGCTTTAATAAGAAAGAGGTACATGGATTGTTTTAATTGTGGTCGGGTGGTGCTGAGAATGAACGGGCGAAGTATGGTGTGGGTGTGCTTGTTAGTAAAAGAATGAAACCGTTTGTAACGGATTATAGTTATATTTTATCGAGAATGCTTTGATTGAGACTAAAGGTAAGCTTTCATAGAATCTTCTTTGTTTCAGTTTATGGCACAACTGAAACCGAAAGAGAACTTAAAAAGATCTATTTTGGAATTTGTTAGATAGTGTGATTGAATCGTGTGGTTCAGGTGAGAAAGTTATCGTATGTGGCGACTTGAATGGTTGGGTGGGAGTAAAGAGAATCATATCTGGGAATATTTTTGGTAAGTTTGGAGATGCGAGAGTGAATAAAACGGTAGGAAGATAATATCCTTCTGTTTGGAGCGTGATCTCTTCGTTTCCAACTATGTCTTTAAACATAAATTAGCTCATAGGAGAATGTGAGCGAGAATAGGCGGAGTGTGATTGATTTGATTTTGTATAATAATAATAATATAATTTTTATTTCGCAAATATTCAGCCTAGGCTGTTTTACCATTTAACCTTTACAATGAGTAAAACAAAATCAAGCCAAAAGAAAAAAATTACAAATTTTAAAAATATAAAAATTGCATCAATAAGGAACGTAATATAATATAAAGAAATATATTGTAACAAAAGTATTACACAGTAAATAAACAGAAATTACGTTATAACAAGAATTGATTTAACAAAATATGTATACATACAGATTAAAAATCAAAGACAAGAAAAACAAAACTATTGTCATATGATGACCGATTGAGAAGTTTAGTAGTAGATACACGTGTGAAGTGTGGTGCTGAATTGGGTATGAATGATTTGGTGGTGTCGCGTATATGTTTGTATAAATGTTGGCGAATGAGATTTAAAGGCACCGAAAAATGTTTCGTGTGAAATGCAGTGTACTACAAAATGAGGATGTTAGAGTTATGTTTCCTGCAAAAATAAATGAATGAGAAGATTGAGGAGAAAAAGAAAGCGTATTTGCGATTTCTAAATGTCAAAGATGTGCCTGGAAGTTTATGTGAGGAGTGATTGCTAGAATATAAGAGGTTTAATAAATGTGTTAAGAGAGTAGTGAGAGAAAGTAAGGCGTGTTTTGATACTTTAATGAATGAAAGATTGACGAATGATTTTAGTATGAATAAAATAACAACAAGCTAAGGGAAATAAAAGAAGAAACCCAAGAGTGGACAGTACCCGAAGAAAGAAAACTCCAAACAATATTGACCAGACTAAGAATTGGGCATACTCGCCTCACACATTGCCATCTACTACAAAAAACACAACCCCCTCTATGCGACACGTGCAACACACAACTAACGGTAACACACATTATAATAGAATGTAACAAATACACTGCACACAGGCAAACACATAATATACCTTCCACATTAAAACTAGCGTTAGCAAACAACCCACAAAACATAAAAAATATCACCAATTACCTAAAACACTGTAACCTTACAAATGATATATAACTTAAATATGTGTAAATAACCAATGTACCGGGGTTTTAGTGGCCTTAGCTGCCGAAATACCTTTATAATTTTCTTAAATACAAAAAATAAATAATAATGTTTGGGTTGAGTGATGAAAGCGTTTAAGAGTGCGAATGGTGAGCTATTGCGAATTGAATCAGATCTTAGAAATAGATGGTGTGAGAATTTTAGGGGTTTAGTTGTCCAAATGGTCCGAATGGTTGTAGTGACAATGCAAGAGAAAATGTAAGAAGTAATGAATGGGATATAGATGAGAGTGATGTTAGTTTCGCACTGTTGCGTTTGAAGAATGGTAAGGTTTGGATGGTATATCGAATGAGATGTTGAAGTATGATGGTGAGAAGTTATTTGTTTGGCTACTTTATTTGTTTAGATTGAGTTTGAAACGGTGTGTGCTTCCTGATGTAAATGTGTTATTATTTGTCTTTTATTTAAGGGTAAAGATAGTTCGAGTGCTTGTACTAATTTCCGTGCGATAAGTTTGTTGAGTGTGGTAGGGAAGTTGTACGGGAAAATTCTTATTCACAAGGTACGAACCTTAACAATCTCCACGTTGAGCAATATGCAAGGTGGATTTATGCCTGAGAGAAGATGTGTAGATCAATTGTTTTCTTTTCGTATGATTGTTGAGAAATCACTTTCTAAGAACAAAAAGGTGTTTTGTGGTTTTATCGATCTTAAAGAAGCATATGACAGTGTTCATCGCGAGATCTTTGTGGGATGTACTTCTAAAGTACGGTATAAATGGTAATTCGTTGGAAGCGATTCGTGCACTGTATGAAGATAGTGAGGCTGCAGTGAGAGTTGATAGTAGATTGAGTGATTGGTTTTGTATGGATGTTGGTGTGAAGCAAGGTTGTGGAATGTCTCCGTGGATGTTTAATTTATACATGGATGTGTTGTTACGAGAAACGCTGAATGGAGTGGATGGTGTACATATTAGTGGTAGTGTAGTGCCTGCGCTAGCTTATGCGAATGATGTAGTTGTAATGGGTGAATCTGAAAAGCAATTGAGAAGAATTATTCTAAGTATAAATGAAGTAGGAAAGAGTTTAAATCTATTATTGAATGTTGATAAATGTGTTAGTGTTTGAGAAGAGCGATTTGGTGACTGACTGCAGTGTTTCGGTGAATGGTGTGAGATATGGTAAAATGAATGAGTTTGTATACTTGGGTAGTATGTTTTTGAGGGATGGAAGTATTGATCGAGAGATTAAAAGAAAAGTATCTGCTGGATGCAAGACATTGGGTGTTCTGGGAACCTTTACTCGGAACGCGAATGTATCCAGAGATGCTCGATTGTGTGTGTATAATGGTGCGTTAGTGTCTACGTTGATGTATGGTAGTGAATGTTGGATATGGATGAAGAAATATGAATGGCGTATAACTACTGATGAAAATGAAGTATTTTTGAGGTGTGTGTGAATAGAAGAGACCGTGTGCGGAATACATTGAGTATGATGAATGCGAGATTAGGAAGAATGTTGTTAGAAGAGTACTAATAAGTCAGTTGAGATGATTTGGTTATGTGGAACATATGTCGAATGAAAGATTGGTGAAACAGGTGTAGGTGAAATGAAAGTTTGAGTGGACGACATAGTAATAAATGGATAAATATGATTGAAGGGTTGTTGCGTGAACGAAAGATTCCAAGCAAGAAAACACACGAGCTTGTATGAAAGGATTATGAATGTGGTTGAAGCGAAAGTGGTGTCAAAATAGGAATGTTTTGCGAAGATTAATTGCGGGATAAATGTGATGAATAAGGACAAGCGTATGATTCTTCTTTTTAGATTCATTAATTAGATTTTTCGAATGTTTACCGACAATTGACTTTCATACAAGTGCGGCGCGATACTCTCTTCCTTTCTTATCTTTTGATTCATTTACTGTTCTTACATAGTGTTTCACTGTAATTGTGTGGAATTCACTGTCAAAACAATCGCAGGAAAATGCTCCCTTCCTTCCTTATCTCGTTGATTCATTTTCAGTTTTATTATAAAGTATCTAACTGCAATTGTGTAAAATTTACTTTCAAACAAGCGCAAGCGGTACTTCCTTTATTTGTTTATTGATTCATAGTTAGAGAAGTGGGCGTAAGTGGAAGATTTATGAAACAGGTGTACAAGAATGGATGGATGTGATTGAACGTTTGTTGCGTGATGATGAATTTCGCGTGTGAGGAATGAAAGAGCTTGTATGGAGGGAACGTTAATGTGGCTCAAGCGTGTATCGTGTGTCAGAATGAGAATGTTGATGTGGACTGATTTTAATTTATTTTTTTTTATGAATCTGTTAGTGGATGTTCTGTGAAAGCTTCATTTAATGGGATATAAAATTGTTAACTCGGAAAACTAATTTTTCCCAACAAATGTAATGCTTCACTAAATTTTTATTATCAGAATACGAGAGGTCTCAATACAAAAAGTATCTTGTTTTATGTAAATTGTTGTAGTGTGTCTTATGATGTAATTGTCCTATCGAAAACTTGGCTCAATAGCTCAGTCAATGATGCTGAATTATTTCTACCCACGTATAATATTATTACTGAAGATAGAAAATTCTCTTCTGTTGGTCGTTCTAAAGGTGGTGGAGTTCTTATTGCTTTAGCTAGTTATGTAAGTTATAATACTTTAGATGTATCATATGTTAGGGATCTTGTTCCTTTAGTTGATTTAACTGCTTGTAAATACTATCTTGGGAACAAAAACCTAATTATTTGTGCACTTTATATTTCCCCGGATATCAATGCAAATGAATTAGAAATGTTTACTGATGCGCTTGAACATATGTTCAATGATGAAGACGATCTTCTAGTTGGTGATTTTAATCTTCCAAATCTCAGTAATTCATCTGTCAATTGCATTAAATCGTCTACTTTTCGTATGTTTTGTAACATATTAAACATGAAGCAATATAATACCATTAACAATATTAACAACAATATGCTTGATCTTGTTTTATCTAATTTATCTGCTGACATCACAGTGAAAAGGAAATTAGTTATGAAGGATTCCTATCATCAGCTTTAGTTTTAAAATTCGCGTTTTCATCGTTCAAGTCTATTAATTTTCCTTCAGCTAATAATACTCGTTACAACTTTGTAAAGCTGACTACAAACAGTTATATGAGAATATTTGTAAAATAGATTGGTCTCCTTTATCTCATTGTCATCAAGTCAATGATGCTGTTAATTTATTCTATAAGCTATTGTATGACATATTTGACTTATCTGTCCATAAATTTAAATATATAAAAAATAATTACCCAACATGGTTTACGCATGAAATCAAATATAATATTTTATATTATATTTGATTTTTTGATCCTTTTTATTCTTATCAGCGTGCATCCTTGGATCGTATTCATCGTAGGTTTTTTAAATTTCTTTCATATAAACTTGATCATGTATATCCAGTTAGAGGAATTGACCAAAATGTCTTTCTCGAATGTCACTCGATGTCCTCTCTAGCTGCCAGAAGAGACAAATCCTGCGCTAGGTTCCTGTGGATGCTACTTCACAACAAGATGGATGTCCCTTGCCTGTTATCTCGTGTGTCATTCTATGTTCCCAGATTAGGGTCCAGGCATCCGAGGACTTTTTTTCTACCAACATCCAGTACTGATGTCTTGTTGCGTTCTCCTGTATTTACTATGTGCTTAATTGCAGATAATCAGTATGTTGATATATTTTTGTAATTTATCTATTTATTTATTTGTATTTTTTTAATTGTACTGTGTATTGCACAGGAGTATGTATTTATGATTAGTTTTGTTTATACCGGGTGGTGCTCGGTGAGTGCGAACATAGGAATTTAACATGGGATATTAGTTTTATGCAATTTCCTGCTCTCCTGTACATTTTACGGAAAAAACTGTAGAGGGAAGATTTGTTCAGAATTAAAAGTTACCCATGAAACTGTTTTTACATGTTTTATTAAGTTTTTGGTTTAGCCGTAACATTAAAAATAAATTTCGAAATTTCTGTTACTTTGTAGCAATAGCCATGACTTTTCTTTTATTTTTATGACAAATGCGTTAAATGTCAATTTTTGATGTTTATTAAAGTTAATCTTATAATTTAAATTAAATCTTTGTGTAAGCTATAAAATGAATGTTTATTCAAACGAAGAACGTGTCTTCATTATTAAAAATTATTATGGAGGAAATAGTTATAGGAGGGTGCGGGATTTATTTTCAATTAAATATGAAGATAAACCAATTCCAAGTGTATCAACAATTTCAAAACTGGTTACAAAATTTGAGAGTACAGCTAGTGTAGCTGTGACCGATGGTAATGAAGGCAATAATAATAATAACAGAATACGTCATAACGAAGTGAATGAAGAATTGGTATTGGCTATGATATCTCAAAATTCAAGGTACAGCATAAGACATATTGCTTCTGAATGTGGTTTGCATCATTCAACAGTTCTGAGAATTTTAAAAACACATGGATATAAATCTTACAAATTTCAAACACATCAAGAACTTCTTTTGGCTGATTTTGAAACTAGAAGTACATTTTGTGAAATTATGCAAGAAAAGGCAAATCGGGACCAGCACTTTATTTCGTCGATTTGTTTTACAGATGAATGTACATTTACTTTAAATAATGAACCAAATGTTCAGAATACTCGTATGTGGACCACAGAAAATCATCATTTAACTGTGTGTACAGGTACCCAATATCCTGAGAAAATTAATATTTGGGTTGGAATTTTTAAGAACAGGATTATACCATTTGAAATTATGGGAAATTTAAATTCTGATATGTATTTAGAACTTCTGCAAAATCATATAGGTCCTGCATTGGATGAGGCAGCTGCAGTAGATGAGGATATTTGGTTCCAGCAGGATGGGTGCCCGGCTCATTATGGAATAAATGTGCGGGAATATTTAGATTTGGTTTTTCCTAATCGGTGGATTGGTCGTGGTGGTGGAATAAATTGGCCTGCAAGATCTCCGGACCTAGCTCCTTGCGATTTTTTTTTGTGGGGGCATCTTAAAAGTAAAATTTACTCTAAACACTACGAAAATTTAGATTTACTAAGACAAGCTATATTCGAAGAATGTGATAATATTACTGACAGGCAATTAGCCAATGTTAGAACTTCGTTTTACACTAGACTTGGTTATTGTCTTGCTGAAAATGGTGGCTTGTTTGAACATTTATTGTAATTTCTTTATTTTTTTATGTAGGTATATTAAATAATATTGTTACAATTATTACTTATTATTTCACATTAAATTATTGTAATTTAAAATTTTTTAAAAAAATTGAAATTGTTGATAAACTTGAAACTGATTTATTATTAAATATGAAAATAAAACTTTGTTCAAAGAATAAAAAATGTGATTTTTTTGATTTAATTTAAATTATAAGATTAACTTTAATAAACATCAAAAATTGACATTTAACGCATTTGTCATAAAAATAAAAGAAAAGTCATGGCTATTACTACAAAGTAACAGAAATTTCGAAATTTATTTTTAATGTTACGGCTAAACCAAAAACTTAATAAAACATGTAAAAACAGTTTCATGGGTAACTTTTAATTCTGAACAAATCTTCCCTCTACAGTTTTTTCCGTAAAATGTACAGGAGAGCAGGAAATTGCATAAAACTAATATCCCATGTTAAATTCCTATGTTCGCACTCACCGAGCACCACCCGGTATATGTAGCTCTTAATATTTATTTTTTTAAATATCTTTTTGTATTTTGCCCTGTAAATGGACCTCTGTTGGGCAATAAATACATTATTATTATTATTATATATCGTGACGTTATGTATGTATGTTAATGAATATTAACAGGGAGGAAATCAGCTCTGGATTAGAGATGAAAAACTATCGGTAATTTCAACTATCGATTGTTCGATAGTGCTATCAGTAAACTATCGATATATCGATAGTACTATCGATAGTCAATTAAATTACTAAACGATAGTTTTAGTTACTAAACGATAGTTTTAATTACTAAACGATAGTTACTAAACGATAGTTACTAAACGATAGTTACTAAACAATAGTTACTAAACGATAGTTACTAAACGATAGTTACTAAATGATAGTTACTAAACGATAATTACTAAACGATACTATCGATAGTTTTTTTCTTTTAATTACTTATCGATAGTATTTTTTTTACAAAAATATAAATAATTTATTTTTCAAAATTAAAAAATCTTTGCCTATACAGAGATTAAAATCATTTATTAAATTTGTTCCATTTTTGAGAGAGAGGTAAAATAAAATTTATAATTTTTTAAATGTTAGCCTCATCCCCTAAAATTTTAAACTGTTAATATTGCTCTATATTAAGGGATATGTGCTAAATAATTTCTGTGAATATGGTTTTGTTACAGTTAATATTACCCGCTCTAAGGTATGTAAAATGGGAGAAATAGAAAATAAGGAAATATACAATAAATGTCAAAAATTTATTTTTTTAAAATTTAGGCTTAATAAGATTTCAGAAGTTACAAATGTGAAAAATAAAAATCCAATGCAAATATGTACTTCTATCCCTAGGTATATACCATTTCTTACATTAATTTATATATTTGTCGAGATCGAGATATTAGAAAAACTAATTGCAATTCTAAACACCTTTTATATTAATTTAGATCAAATAAAAAAGAAATGTGGTGTTGTGTTAGTATTTTTGGAGTTGTGATGCATACTGGATGAGTGGTAAGCGGAGACTGTCCTGGTTAGAAGGAAAAAATGGTGGATTTTGGGGTGAACAAAGAAGTTTGGAATGTAGGTACTTGAAATACAGATGTTGTTAGGTTCGGAGAAAGCGGGCGAGGGTACAATAGCAGGTAGTGGAGAAACATGAAAATTGTACATAATGTTGCTTAGAAACTACAGAAAATGAACGAATATATACAGAGTGTTTTGCTAAGACTATTACAGAATATATACAAGGTGTGTAATTATTTGTGTATGTGTGGTGATGTATTGGCCGCCACATGACCCAATAATATTCACTACAGCACAAACTACAATGAACATCAGAGAACAATTGAATTTAAATTATCTCGTACCTGTTACCCTATAATACATTTCTTAGAAATCTCACTTTGTCTTTCATCCCTTTAAAGTCTTCCGACAACCAATCGATTTACAGCTAACATTTGTGTACAGTTATTGTGCAATAACGATATTGAATATAATTTGAATTATATCATTTAAATGTAGATGAAATCTTGACAAGTCATACTTAACACATAAGCTACCACGTGGTCCGTAAAAAACACACGTATTCGAATTGCTCCGGGAACATACGGTAATTTGCTTGTCATTACTCACAGTCCAGCCCGTGTTATTTATTATTTATTTATTTTTATTTTAAAATTATTTTATTTGAAAGATAGTTACTAAACGATAGTTACTAAACGATAATTACTAAACGATAGTTACTATATGATAATTACTAAACGATAGTTACTAAACGATAATTACTAAACGATAGTTACTAAACGATAGTTACTAAACGATAGTTACTAAACGATAGTTACTAAACGATAATTACTAAACGATAGTTACTAAACGATAGTTACTAAACGATACTATCGATAGTTTTTTTCTATTAATTACTTATCGATAGTACTTTATTTTTAAAAACTATCGATGTATCGATAGTACTATCGATAGTTTTTTCATCTCTACTCTGGATGTTTTAGTGAACAAAATTACTATAAATTTGTATAAAAAGACTAGTTTATGTGGATGAAACATGTGCCAAAAGGTTGATTATATAAAGAAAAAGCAAAGAATTTTGAATTGTGCAAATCGAGGACAGGGAATAATAATTTTGCACGGCGGCAGTTTTTAAAGAAGAAAAATATTTTAATATACACAAAAGTGACAAAAAAGTCCTACAAATAATTAAAGGAAAATAATTTTTAAATTCTGACGATTCTGGCAGTGATGATTTTGATATATATCTTAATTAATTATAACATTTTTATAACAGAACTATGTAATATTGTTAAAATAATTAACTAGATTCATTATTGACCCATATGGAATTCGAAATCGGTTGTGTAAAAACATTGACGGAATTTCAGTAAACTTTTATTTTGCTACTATTATCACAGTCAAGAAGCTTATTTATTAATAATAATATTTACTTATGATAAAATTAAAACATAATATACTATTATTTCTACTATTTGATTAAAATATTTATTTATAATGTGAAAGTATTTTCAAATATGGTAAATCATATAAAATTTTATTGTATATAAAAAAAAACTAAGTAATAAAATTAAAATACGAAAATAAGATATATCGTGACAGTTTTGAAGAAAGCTGTATGGACCAGCCTCATTCTTCATTTCAAGATGGGCTGGCTTACAACAAATGTCCTAATGTTATATTATTTCTACAAGGTCGAATAAATAAACTAATTGCAATCTACTAACATAGACCAGGGATGGCGAACCTTTTTTGATGTCCGTGCCACAAAGTCATAAAAATTCTTTTTTAAATAGGTAACGTGCCACAATAAAATTTCATTCGAAATTTTATCGTGGTAAAACTATACGTTGCTGCTGTACACAAGATGATAAAGATTTAATATCTGGTTCATATTTAGTTTATTTCAACAGTACGCATGCAGAGCTCGACTCATCCGTCATTCTATTCCTATATTTATTTTTTATAAAATTTAATTCTGAAAATAGAGATTTACAGCCCACGTCGATGAAAATATTGATAAAATTGCATTTGCTAATATTTTTAAACAATTAAACGTGTCAGGAATTGAATTCCATGTAGTTAGAATTTCATCTTCTGCTATTTTATTTATTTGATCCAATAATCGGTTACTCTCAATAATTTCTAAATCATTTCTTAAATCAACACATTTTTGGTTCCATATGGTACTTGACTGAAATTCAACTAATTCCATGTCTAACTCATTAAAATTTAACCACTCAAGGTCTTTTAATTTAATTTTTCAAATGGTATTGTATCAGGATATAAAATAAATTTTCAATTCATGCGATATTTTAATAATAAAATGTATAATTTGACGGTTCTAGTTGTTAACATACTAAGATAGGTATTCAGTACTACAAATTTATATCATAAATTATAAATTAAGTGTAGATTAATATTTTTTAATTCACTTCTATCAAAAAAGATACTTATACAAAAAAATAATTTTGATTTTGTGCGTGCCATCAAAATTTTCAAACGTGCCACTTGGTTCGACATCCCTGACATAGACAATGAACATACGAATTAATTGTGCACTGAATGAAATATTTATATTCGACGAAAAATAATGGATATATCAAATTCCAAATTATATATTTTTAATATGTATCATAAATTGAGCCCAATTGATTAATGTGATAACTTTATATATTGCTTAGAAATTAATTTGGCTTATTAACTTATCAATAAATTATAATTTCAAAGTTTTTTACAAACAAAATTTTGAGATATCGAAATCCTTGTATTTTTATCACCATTTTGACGGTTCTCTCAGATCTGATATGGAACACAAAAGGTGATGTCTTTGATTATTAAACATCGTTATTGATTTTATAATTGTTTTTCACTGTCAATGCTGGTCAAAACTTAATTCTGCTCCCAAATAATTTTTTTACTGCATCAAAAGAGCCACGAATATGACTCCTGTTTGCATTGTGACATTTTATTTATAATAGAGAGTACATACTTCAAATTTGAAAACTATTATCCTTAAAATGATTCATTACATCGTTTTTAATGAAAGTTTTGATTTATATTAAAATAAAAAAAATTGCATAGTTACAGAGTCAATCTTTAGAATATTTAGAATTAATTTTTTTTTTGGCGGAAGTTTTTAGATAATTTTTCTTTATTGTTTATAATTTTAATGTTCATAATTTACAAATATTTTATTAATTGTTTAGTGTTCACCTTACCATGTTTCAAATTAAATTATCATCCAAATATGAACATATGAAATTCATCTTTTAATATAATACTACATTATCGGATTAGCAACAATTTAACGTCTGTCCTTGATTACAGAATATATTTATAGGTATACAAGATTTAAAAATAATGCAACCGCAAAAAAATATTAACTTCATCCGTAATATGTGTTTGAAGTAGGCGTGCTCAGAATGTCGGCTACCTCGACCGATAAATTGATTCAGAGAAGTGAAACAAATGTAAGTCAGCACATAGTGAATGCAATTAGGTAACGTTAAACACGAATGAGTATCACTTACTAATTCATAATAATAATACGGATATATTCACTAATCTTTGCAGACTTGGTCCTTTGGATACGATACTATTTGTACGTAAGTCAATCTTTCGAAAAAAAAATAGTAATATCTCTAAAACTAATCAATCAACTTTTCATTAAAATATGTTAGTATTTATTAGCACCATATGCAAGTACTTACTTTCTTTCAACCATAAGTCTAGTACTTGTCCTTTTCCGAACGGACGAGAAACTTAATAAAATTATTTGCTAATTTTCCATTAATAAAATAGGGTTATAAATTGGTTGGATATTTTGTCAGTTTTGAGTGATTAATTATTTTTGGTTTTACTCGTGGAAAGCAAGTATTAGGAGTTATGAATTTTTTATTTTTTTTTTTTTAACATTCCAAACTAAACAATGAGCAAGGCATATGGAAAGCCAGTCATAAAAAAGCTGGAAAGTAATTTTAATCCAATAAATGTCAACACAGTTATGCAGCAAATGTACCGGAAACATTTTGCGAGAAAATCACAGAAGAATCCGTTAAAGCCAAAATACGGACATATATCGGGATGAAGAAAGACAGAGACTGTGGTCTTAATAAGATTACGACTGACGGACGATGCTTTTAAACTACGAGTAAAATCCGGAGCTACATAACAATACTCTACAGCTGAAAGAAATCACGAAATCAATTTTAGAATGATTTTTAAAAAGATAATCCTAGGTCGGATGTATCACGACCTATCAGATTGCATGCAGAAGGGCAACGAAAGCATGCTAGATTTTATAAACAACCTGTGTTTAAGAGTATACCATTTAGTAAATAGTTTAAGAATCAAGTAATTTATAAAAATCATAATGGATGTGCAAGAATACTTGTCATTTGAAGACGTGTCGGTGGCAGAAAAAAAAATGGATGTCCTATGGCAAAAAATATGTAATTTCAAACTTTACAACCAAAAACAAAATAATAAGAAAATGTTTCAGTTGGGAAACCACTAACCATTTTAAAAAAGAAGGTAAGAATGTAGAAAGTGTGGAAAATCAGGTCACATTGCTGTTACTAACATAGAACCTACAACAGATTGCAGATATTCCAAATTTTGTATTAGATAAACGAGTAAAATTTTTAGAATTTTACGGCAACCTTATTAAAAAATGAAAATTGTTGAAGAGCAAGGAATAGAGACGGAAATTTTTTATCAAATTATGAATTTGTGTGTACAGCCGAGAGACTGATAAATAGTATTTTAGTAGGATTTCGATATAAGAAATATCTTGTATATTTGAATGATGTAATTATTTTTAACGGTGGAGAATAAAAGAGCATTAGAAGCGTTTGAGAGAAGTTTTTGACAAATTGAGACAACCAACTTTAAAATTACTGCCCAGTAAAAGTAAAATTATTAAATAAAAGCAAAATAATTATGTCACATCATACTAGAGACACCAACATTTTTATTATTCAATATTATTCAAAACCTAAAAATTTTAAACATATTAGTTCTTTTATTGAACTTGTAGGTTTTTATAGAAGTTTACGTTCAAAATTTTGCAGGAAATTACAATCCAATCATCCATAACATTTTAAAATAACAACAAGTAGATAAAGATGTGAAACAACTTAAAACTAAGAATGAATTCTTCACAGACATTATTTTCATATATAATATATATATATATATATACTCGTACAAGGTGGTCCATTTTAAGTTGCGTTTGGAAATATTTCAAAAACTACGCATCGGATCAAAAATGTAAAAAATACGTATCAATTATTTTTGAAGGGGCTATCCACTGACACCAAACTCGATCCCCCAATCCCACCCCCTGGGGGTGCGGCGAGGGTAACATTAAAATCTTAAATAGGAACCCCCATTTTTTATTACAGATTCG
The DNA here is from genome assembly GCA_947425015.1 of Pterostichus niger. Taxonomy (NCBI): domain Eukaryota; kingdom Metazoa; phylum Arthropoda; class Insecta; order Coleoptera; family Carabidae; genus Pterostichus; species Pterostichus niger. Next base: position 17,515,075 of record OX380342.1, read on the forward strand.
GATTCTACGTATAAAATTAGGGAGGTTTCGTTCGAAACTTATTTTTCGATTCGCGATAGATGGTGCTGTAATCGCAAAAAAAAATATTTAACTTCCCCAACAAATTTCAATACTGTCCCTTGTCCTACTCCCGCGAGAAGGAGTGCGGGGCAATGTTTAGTAAAAAGATTCGATAACTTTTGTCTAAATTATAAATCTCCTGGATTTTTTAATTCTATTTTAAGTTTTCGTTGGTGAGAGGAGAGAGGACTCACCTAAATCAAGCACCCGTAGGTGAGAGGCGAAAGAATCTGAATCTGCAATGAAAGTTCTCTTTTGAAAGATTAATTTTACGCCCCCACAACCATCCCCACCCTCAGGGCGAGAGGACTTTAAATGTAGCACCATTGGTTGTCATTTGTCAAATTAATTAATTAGAATCCGAATCTGTAATAAAAATGGGGGTTCTTATTTAAGATATAATGTTACCCCCGACGCACCCCCGGGGGGTGAGATTGGGGGATCGATTTTGGTGTTAGTGGATAGCCCCTTCAAAAATATTTGATACGTATTTTTTCATTTTTGATCCGATGCGTAGTTTTCGAAATATTTCCAAACGCAACTTAAAATGGACCATCTTGTATATACAGGGTGTTAAAAAAGTTCCGGGACGGTGAAATATCTCGAGAAATACACATCGAATCAAGAAACAAAAAAACACGTGTTTCATATTTTTCAAAAACCTATCTAAGCACACCAAACAGAAACCCCAACTCCCACCCCCAGGGGGTGGGGCGGGGGGCAACTTATAAACCTTAAATGGGAACCCCCATTTTTTATTGCAGATTCGTAATCTGCGAGAAAAATTAAGTTAACTTTATCTGAAACTTTTTTTCCAATTCGGAATATATGTAAATTATGTAAGGCCTTGAAAGTATTTCACAAACATTGTAAGTTGTGACTTGCTGCATCAGCCAAACACCCAGTAGTTTTACACTAAGTTAGAAATAAGATAAATAGCACGTCTCATAAGATAAGGTTGTTCACTTGCTCTTGTAACTTCTCGAATGCACACGTACATGTCATTGTAGTGCAACAAAAAATTAATAAAGATTTTTTGTATTAAATATTAAATAAATCAATATTTAATTGGCGCAGTCCTGGTAGGATTCAGAGAAACACAAAAATCTATTGTGTGGTGAATTTAAATTCTTTACTCTGAATAAAACCAATAAATAACCGGCTTCAACCTAAGCCCATCAGGGTCTAACCACGGCCATATTTAAGGGAAGACACCAGATCGACAACTTGCTGTTCCATTACGAGATCACGTCCTCCTCGTACGAGAAGAACTTGCTGTTCCGAAACTGGTCCACGTCGTCCGAAAACATCTGCTGTCCTCCTGAAGAATCACAAGAAGACAAGAAGACAAGAACCCGGTGATGTCCGTAAAGCATCTATCCACAATTGTATTATTACTACCATTGTAAGTTATTTATATTAACTAACAAATTTATAAAATTATTACACAAAGGGATACTTCTAGCAAAGACTAGTAATAAAAGTATCGAGAGACCGGCACAGTCTCAACACACAAATTAACAAATAGTAGTAAGTTCATCAAAATCAGAATATCTTAATTCAAACTTAGATTCAGAAGTTGAATATACTCAAATCAATAATATAAAAATAAATTCGTGGAGATCAAGTAGATTAAATAATTCAAATTTAATAATGGCTACCACAACATTATCAGAACTTAAAAATCTATCAGAAATTATTCCTTCATACGATGGAAACATTAAAATTCTTAACAATTTTATATCCGCTGTAGACGACTTACAGAACACATTAAATAATGTAACACTCAGTAATATCCAACAAACATATATGTTCGGTTTAATAAAAAATAAACTCACTCACAAAGCCGCCGAATTATTAGATTGAATTAAAAACGTACCTAACAAATAATTTATGTGACAAAATAAATAAATAATAAATAAAATTAGTTCAGATAAAACTTTAGAGCTTATCTCACATAAATTTGCAAATACAAAATCCTTTTAACAGAATATAACCAACTGCAGAAAAATGCAATTATTAAAGAAAATCAGAAATTAATAGTAACATATTTTATTTCACTATTACCAACTACTATACGAGGATCTTTTATCGGAAAACAACCTAAATTCTAGAAAAATGCGAAATACTCTTACGAAATGAATTTAATTTTATATATCAATCACCAATGCTAAAAGAAAAATCAAATTTTTCATTTAATATACCCCCTAAAAAATTTCCTGGTCAACAATTCCCGTCAAAACCCATATCATTTAACACAGCTAATAAACAAATAACACAATTCGCCCCAAGACAATATTTAAAAAAAAAATAAGAAACAAAACGTAATTTTCAACCACGACCCATGACACAACAGACTCGCATAACACAACCTATGTCAACGCAAACAATTAGGCAAAATTATAATCTTGACGAAACTGACGACACAGAAATACCAGAACAATTTGACCACGAACACGAAGACGAAATTGAAGTAGATGAAGATTCTTTTTTAGAGACAAACGACGAAGACAAACCAAACACGTAATTTCAAGCATGACCTATCACTTACCGTCGCAAAAAATTCAAAATTATATTATTCTCTTTGATACAGGCTCTAGTATAAACTTAATAACCCCAGATTTAGTCAAAATAAAAAATATGAAAACGTATCATGAAAAATGTACTTTTAAAACCGTAAACGGAAAAACTACAACAAGCGAATATGTTATAATAAAATTAAATAAAATTCCAGTAAAATGTTATATCCATAATTTTCACAAAGAATATAACCTACTCCTAGGCATAGAAGCATTTAAAGATTTAAATATACAAATTGACTTTGTAAAAAATACCGTTAAAATACAGGGAAAAGAAAGAAAATTAGATAATTATTTAGACACACTAAAACAAAACAATAATATCCAAATCAGAAATGAACACTTAAATAATTTAGAAAAACAAAAATTAGATTCAGTCATAAGAGAATATAAAGATTTATTTCCAAAAAAAGACGAAAAATTATCTAACACTAACATTTGTACACATAAAAGTATAGTTAGCGAAGAAACTCTCCATACACACGAAAAATTATAGGCTTCCACAAATCTACGAACAAGATATCGAAGAACACATTCAAAATTTATTAAAAGAAAATGTAATACAACCCTCACATTCCCCTTGGAACTCACCCATTTAGATTGTTCAGAAACAATTAGACGCGTCTGGTAAACGCAAAACAAGGTTAGTCATTGACTATCGTAAATTAAACACAAAAACAAAAGACGATCGATTCCCAATCCCTAACATTGACACACTACTAGAACACATAGGACACTCAAAATACTTCACAACACTCGATCTACACTCTGGTTTCCATCAAATCTTAATGAATAAAGACGACATCGAAAAAACCGCATTCTCTACTACATCCGGACACTATGAATTCATTCGCATGCCATTCGGGTTACAAAATGCTCCGGCAACATTCCAGAGAATGATGAACATCGCATTAGGGGCTTAGTAAATAAAATATGTTTAGTCTATCTCGACGACATAATTATTTTTGGAAAAACATTGGAAGAACACTTACAAAACATAAAATTAGTATTTGCAAAACTCAAAAAAGCAAACCTTAAAATACAAATCGACAAGTCCGAATTTTTACAAAACCAAACTAAATATCTCGGTTATATCATTACACAAGACGGTATTAAAACAGACCCATCCAAAGTAGAGAAAATAAAGAAATTAAACATCCCTAAAACGAAAAAAGAAATAAAATCATCTCTTGGTACCATTGGTTGGTATCGTAAATTCATCCCGGATTTTGCAAAATTGACAAAACCTTTCACTCGTTGCTTACGAAATGGTCAAATGATTGATATTTATAAGGAACAATATAGAAGCTGTTTTAATAAATGTAAAGAAATTCTAACTACTTCACCAATATTACAGTTCCCTAATTTCAATAAAGAATTTATTCTCGCAAGATTATATGATACTAAACGAGTTATATGAAATTAACATTCCGAAATTAGGATGCGGAAGAGACGAATTAAAATGGGAAGATGTTTCAAGTAAAATATTAAAACATCCAAATTAATTTATATACATTACCGGAAACAAACATTAACTATTCAATAAGTAATAATGATAGCGACAATAACACAGTACACTCAGATCCCGAAAATTTAGTAAACGGACTAAAATTCATAAACGATAGAATTAACATTGCAAATAACCAACTCATATTAGAAACACATAATGGAAATACAGAAATTAAAACACAACGACTATTTGAACACAATAAGATGAGAATACACTGTAAATTCAACAAAATCACAATAGAACAAGAAATAATAAAATTCCTAAAAGAATACATCATACCAAAAATACGTTATTACGAAATAATCGAAAAAGGTTTAAATCTAACACTCTCGAATATAACACTATAAACATAATCTCATGTAATAAAATGGTAACAGACGTAGAAAATGAAGACGAACAAATCGAAATCATTCATGACTTCCACAACGGCCTAACAAACCATCGTGGAAAAATGGCAACATTAAACGCGTTAAAAGACAAATATTTTTGGCCCAATATGATAAAAAATATCACTGTATATATTAACAACTGTGAACACTGTAAATTAAATAAATATAACAGAAAACCAACACAAGCAGTCGATAATCTTACACCAACCGCCTCTAAACCATTCGACATAATAAACCTACTATGCCTAGATAAAAATTATTTCCTAACCATTTACGATCAGTTCTCAAAACAAGGACAAATATATTATCTTGAAGACAAATCCTCAAGAAGCGTATTAAACCAATTAATAAAATATTTCCAAACATACACTATACCAAACAAAATTATAATGGATTCCGGTCCAGAATTCAAAGGAAGCCTCATAAAAAACTTACTCAAAACACACAACATAGAAAGTCACATTACTTGCGTAAACAACCCCAAAAACACACTCATAGAGCACTTGCGATTGATAGAAAATAACAAGAAATTCAAAAATAAAACACTATTAGAAAAATTAGAATTAGTCATATTAGCCTATAATAACACAAAACACTCTATTACAAAGTTAACCCCTAACGAAATATTATTTGGAAAAAACAAGAAATACCGCTCAAAATTATTCCTCTTAAAAACGAAGAATTAATTCAACAATATAAAGACGAACAAACTGAGTTGTTCGAAATTATTAAAACAAAAATTGAAACAGAGAAGCAAAAACGTTATAAAGAAAACGTTAACCCCTTAAAGATACCAAGAGAAATATTTGCTAAAGAAAATCCTAGATTATTAAAGAAATTCAAAAAACCATTATTTAAGAAAATTAAAATAGAAGAATATGACCCTATATTAGGAAAAGTAAAAACTAAAGATCAATTAGGTATGAAAAATATTCGGATAAATAGACTAAAACAATAAAATGTTTCAGATGCGTAACCCAATTGATAGATATCTCACAAGATAACGGATTCCACCTGGCCGATTTAGGACAATGTAAATTAAAAACTTCAGAACAAATTATATATTTTAATTATAATATTACTCCTATATATCAAGAATTCATAAAAGTATCGAAATTAAAATCTATTCTATTAGAACAACAAATCTCTGATCAAAAGACATTATTCCAAGATTTAGATTTAGAAAATCAAATCCAAAAACTTTTTAATAAACGAGCAAAACGCGGTTTAATAAACGGAATAGGTAGCATCATAAAATCTATTTCTGGCGCCTCCGACGGAGAACGATATGACAGACTTTTTGAACAAATAAATAAAAACGAACAGATACTACAGACACAAAATGACCAAAACATAAAAATAAACAGAGACATGATTGACAAATTTAATGAACAAATAAAGAATCTTGTAAGTAACGAAAATCAATTACAAATTCAACTAAATGACATACAAACTATTCTAATAAAAAACCTTGTTTGGCAAAGCAAGATAGACATTGATAACAAATTCCAAAAATTAATATTTCTCTTACAAAATATGAACGATTTGTGCAAACAGATCGAAGTCAGCCTAACATTCTGTAGCTTACGAAAATTACACACTAGCATCATAAATCCCGATAACCAACAATAAATAACACAAAATAAAGATATTTGGCTTTTCAATGATATCATCGAAACATATTGTAGAAACGATAAAGAACAAATACATTTTATAATAAATATTCCAATATACACCTCAAATACTTATTCCTTATATCAATTTACCCCATCCCTGTTTATAAAAATGATTCCCTCGTTATGCTTAATGAAAAAAAAGTGTGTATTATTTAGATAATGAAAATAATTATGTTACTCATAACTGTATTCAAATAAATAATGTATATTATTGTAATAGTCGATATATCAAAATAAATAAATATATTATGAATATTGTAAGTAATCAAAAGAACGATGGTTGTTCATTTCATGACATAAAATTAGAAAATTCTTGGGAACAGATAGAAAATACAAACGACTTAATAGTTATAAGTCCCTCAGAACAACAAATTCAAATTAATTGTCAAACAAATACTGTGAATAAAAATATACAAGGAGTATATAAATTTAAATTAACAGAAGGATGTAGAATAAACAATTTTAAATTTAATATCATTCAAGAAAATTATAAGGAATTACAATTCGAAAATTTCGACTCCTTCAACAACTCGAAAATAATTAATCAGAATAAATTGAAAGAAATAAAATCAGTAGATATACAAATTTAAAATGTTCCACAAATAAAAGAATTACAAATAAATAATAACCATCATTCTTACATATTATATTGTATTATTGTATTGTTTATGATATGTTATAAATTTAAGAATAAATGTAAAAACTTATTGAAACAAAAAAAGAAAGTATTAAATAATAAATCAAGTAATTTAGAGACAATAGAATAACACCTTACAAGTATTGTAAAATTTTAGAAGGGAGGAATTATGTAAGGCCTTGAAAGTATTTCACAAACATTGTAAGTTGTGACTTGCTGCATCAGTTAAACACCCAGTAGTTTTCCACTAAGTTAGAAATAAGATAAATAGCACATCTCATAAGATAAGGTTGTTCACTTGCTCTTGTAACTTCTCGAATGCACACGTACATGTCATTGTAGTGCAAAAAAAATTCATAAAGATTTTTTTTATTAAATATTAAATAAATCAATATTTAATTTGTATATATATATATATATATATAGGCAGGACCTTTTTACCGCTGGGCGTAGGATGTCGTTAATTATAAAATTAATGACAAAGCGTTAATCGTTTGCCACCTTTTTACTAGCAAATAAAAAAATTGAATCAGTGTTCAAAGAGTCCAAAGAAAAGAAGCAAATGATGTCAAATGTAAGCAAGAGTCAGAATCCGCAACAGACTTCATCTCATACCTCCACAACGCCTTATCATACACATAGCAGGAGGTCTAATACTGGAACACTCATGGGTACAAACACTAAAATGAAAGTTTGTGTTTATTTCAGATGTAGATACTCCATATTGTTCTTGTAGCATACAATCTAATTAGCGCATTTCTTACATTATTTGTATATGACTGCAGCGAGTCGAATACTAGTATGCGGCCGAATCCGGACATAGTCAAAGGATACGTGCCAGTGTACAAATGCTCCAAAAAATGAGCTTCAAAATATGCAAGTCTATACCTGTCTAGTACCAGTAATGTGGGAGGCGCAGTCACACGTTTTCAGTGCAAGAAGGCTTGCTAACCTAAATCCATGAATCGCATTTAGACTCTTGAAATTGACTGTCCAATTTCTAATCGATATAGTTTCTTTAATTGTTAATACTCGTATTTAATAAAAATTCCGTTTTTCAACTTTTGACTTTGCTAATTGTCATTAAATGTGACACTGCTACCAGTTGTAAGACTTTGATAATGGTCTAATACGGTGATCGCAACATAATTGAATAAATATTACTTAATAATTCATCAGAAAGCCTTTTAATACCTCATTTATAAATCCATGAAGTTTGATTGACTAAACGAACTGTTGAGTAATGAATCAATCTCTGGATCACTGACTTTGGCGAGCAATTTGGACATCTCTAGAAGTTTACCGCAAGGTCTTTTGTAGAGAGATGTATGGTACAGACTATTTAGCTATAGTGAAATTAGAAGTTGATAAAATAAGTTTAAGAGGTGGTGTGGTTTGTAAGTAAATAAAAATAGAGTGAGTTTCCTGTCATGTACGGGGCAAAGTCTGCCAGTGCTACAGGTGCGTGGAATATGATCATAAAGCAAAGAAATTCACAGGACAGATTCACAATAAGTGTTGCGCAAACTGTGGACAAAGTTAAAGAAAGTAACGCTGAAGCCAAATATCTGATCTGTGCAAAGCAGGGTGACTGGAGACGACACGACACGGAAGGCACCATATTCACGGTCATACAGAGAGATGTAGGGCAGCACACAATCTGCTGTGCGCAACGGCAAAGTCTCGCAGCTTCTACATCCTGATGATTAGTGACTCGAATGTAATTACTGGTAACATTTGAGTTGCAAACACTGAAACTGCAAACGTCTTCAAGTAAGCTACAACTGACACCTGGATAATCTAAAGCTGTTACTTTTTATCTAATAGAATGATGAAGGATTTCAAGTATTTTATTAACGAGCTTATTGAGAGTTTAAATTAGCAACGGAATGCGATGATTTTCGTATGGGGCGACTTTAACGTAAAAAACACTGAGTTGATTTCTCCAACGACATACAGAATGGAGCTAAAAGTCTCCATAATTGTGTAGAGTTTCGCCTAATACTTTTCTCAAACAGCACTTCCGGAGAAAATAGATTGAGAAAGGATTGGATAATGAGCAAGAGATACATCGAAAAAGAGACATTTATCTACGTTTAGATACTATTGTACAAAAACCTAATATACCGAAGTAACTCGTGTGTGCAAGGACAATTTGAAGAGAAGGAGAGTTAGTGATAAACTACGGACCAGACTGCTGCCCTACAAACAGAGACGTCGCTGTACGACGTCGCTATTAAAAAAAAGTTACAAGGCGAAGGCCGAAGAGAAAAATTAGGCAATACGTTTAGCTCGAAAAACATTACGGGTCGACCATCAACCATTCTCAGAGATCTCGACAATGCGAATAAGGGACATCAACCCCCACGAACAGTAGTAGCTACAAAAAGAGTTAAAAAGCCAAAACCGTTTACACTACAAAATCTACAGACAGCAGCAAGAAAGATGATAGCGTACAAGGGACCAGACACTGACTGGATAGCACTTGGTATTATCAAACTTACAAAGTACCGAAAATCGTTCGACGGATAAATGTACTATGCTTTCCAAAACGGGATCTTGCCAAATCAGTGAAAAAAAGTCAGGTAAGTCCGCATAACCAGACCAAGTTAATTAACTCTGCCTACTAAACGCGGCGGAATGACTTCTAGAACTGCATATTCTATAAACATTAAATGGCAATTTGTTGCGCAACGGGAATCTGTCGACAAGTAATATGAATTTAAACAAAGGAGAGGAATTACGATCTAGACAATTGTCACACTTGCAAGGGAAACGAAGGCAGGGATAATGAAAACGATAAGTCTATGCGCACTCGTTACGCTAGATATAAAGAATACTGTTAGTACAATCTAAAATTGTTATTATCATTGTATAAATTACCCAAATTGAAATTTAAAATAAAGAAAGGCATTTCGAAATGATCATCTCGGTTTTGGAGACGTGGGTGATCTGCAAACCCAATACAGATCTTAGACACGAAAGTTTCTATTTTTACCTGTACATAATTGGCAGAGCAGAGAGCGAGATATGCATATCTTACACACTAGAAGTGATACCTTGGAGTATACTACCATTAAATACAAAAGATGGTCGAACCAAAGAGCCGATGTCGGAATAACGGGACTCACTGTAGAAGAAACTGAAAATAATACTAGAGACAGAGGAAAGTTGAAAGCGTACCGAGGAAATGTTTTATACAAATCTCTCCACTAAAGAAAAGGACGAGGCAAACTCATCAGCAATAATCAGGTGCTGAGATAATACAAAATACAGGTAATTACACTCTGCTATAAGCCGATACCTTGAAGTAATGTAGAAAACAATTTCAGGCTATCGATTTTGCGAGAGCCAGGAGAGATTTTTATTCGATAGAAATTCAATATCAAACCATGAGGTGTCTTTTAGAAGATTTGCCTCTGCCTTAAAAATATGGCTACTACATGAAGACAGAGATTATAAATATATTGTGTGAACGAATCTTAACGTGCCACAGCAGAACCATGATTGAATTTAGAAAAAAATATACCAAAAAAATTTTGCTGACATATTATTACAGAGAATAAATATTTATAATACAGATCATCCAGAATTATAAGTAGTGCTCCTTTAAATCTTATCGCCAGTTGCACCAACTAAAATTAAATTTTAAACTTGGTTTAAATAAATAAAAGCATATCGAATGTTTGATAGCAATGTCAATTATTCCATATGCCATGTAACTTTGATTTGCTTTTATTTTTGTAAAGTAAGTTTGAAATAATTTTTTTTCGGTGCAGCTGACCATTAATGTAATAAGCAGGTTAATTAAAAATTGGTTAGGGTATTTTCCAAACACTGTGAATTAAATGTGGAGCTGGTTCCAATATAGATATATTTATGCGAAGATTCGTTGAGCAATTATAAAAATTTTTAAAACATTTTGGACGCAATGGATAACAATTTTAATTTATGAAGCACAATTAGTAGACTTCGAACGCGTTGAGATATCTCGTTCTGAATAATCACCAAGGCAGAACGCGTCAATACAAGCAAGAATAAAAACCAAAGCTAAAGATTATTGCGATAAACCACGATGAAGATATTGGGAGACCTGGGATTATAACATTAATTAAAGAATTAGAAAAAACTAAGATAAATACGAATATGAATTTGCGGAATCACGCGGGAAATAACTAGATTCGAATAAGAAACTATACTTTGTTACGGTTCACATTAGTTAAGACATACTATTAGCTAGCACAGCAAGTATTGAGGATGCAACCTACCGCAACACGAGAAGTCACTATCTCATAAAAGGAGCGATGGAAAAACAATATCAACGACGTGAGCTCCAAACGCAAAGTTGTGAGGATAGTAGTGTGACGTTGCAATCTATCGTTTACAAAGAAGGGAGTTGCGTATTCATTATTCTTCTTTGCCGACTTGATTGGAGCAATGTATAAATGAGATAGCAAATGAGTCAGTCAGTAGCAAAGAGCAATAATATCTATAAAACTAATCAATCAACTTTATCATTTAAATATATCAGACTTTATTTACATATTTTTTTCTTTCAACCTATGGTCGGACAAAAACGCGTTAAAATTATTTGCTAATTGTACTTGAATAAGGGAGGGTTACAATAAGTACTATACTCAAATCACTATTGTTTTAAAGCAAATAAATTCAATTGCAACTTTTTTAGAATCAATAATAATTATTAATTGAATATGGTATTCGTCAAATATTTTAACTCGATTGGAAGCTGTCGCTCATCATTCGGTTCGTTACTCATTTTTCAATACTTGTAAAATGAATATATAATTTTCACTTCGTTTTTCTACATATTTTAACATAAAACAAACAATAATTAAGTTCTGGATTTAGTCGAATATAAATTATTTAAAAAATTAAATAATTCTGAAATTGAATCAGAATTTTCATTATATTAAAAATGGTGTAAAAATTTAACCTCTTTTATTAATCTATTCCTATGTAATTTTTAATACGTACGTATACAATTTGGTAGTCTGTTAGTGATATTGTCTTTCATGAAATATCAGATTTTTGTGTTTATTAGAGTAAGTATGTTAACTGAAAGAATCCATATAAATTAAAATCTTTATAATCATCTACTATTATTATTATTACTAAATGCAAGTATTTAATGAACATCTCATGTTTTAAAAAACTGAAAGTGATGGATTTCACTCGAAGACTATGTTATGTACGTTTATTCTACAATTATTCTCAGTATAAATAAAATGTCAATCTTGAAATACAAATATTTCACAATTAAAATTATTTTAATTTGAATTCTACTTATTGCTAAAAAAACCTTTACTTTTCATACCTCACTGCTAACATCACATGATTAAACCAAACCTTATATTTCTGTGAAACGTGAAACTTACAAATTTGGCATTGGTTGAATCGGCACTTATAAACCCGTTAACGATGTGGCACATAAACAGTGGTCAGGAGTACTGGTACGAGCACGGTGACTGCTGCGGATCTGGTGGAGCGATGTCTTCTGCAGGAAGCACAGCGGCGAGTTTCCATTGATCTCTCACCGCCTCTACGTGGGAGAAGACGCGCAGTAAGTTTTGTCCTGGAAAGTAATTGTAAATAGTCAATTGTAGTGCAATGATATTAATATAGATAGTTAATAATTATATTATTTAATAAACTGATTTATGATATAATTTCAAAACAGTTTTAAGATATTTAAAAAATAATTGTAGATTTCTTGTTGTCGTGAAATCAAACAAAAGATTACTCAATTATAATTTTACTAACAATAAGTCTGTGATACAAAAAGTAGGAAATAACTGGCAAATATAATATATTAAGATTTCAATGAAAGTTTAAATTGGTTTAAGTATTGCAGGTCGCGATTTACATTCTAGTATGCAGCGCCGCGCCGACTTTCTTGCGTTCTCGACATCATTTATTAATTCATGTGGATTCTTATGTGCATCATTAGACTGCTAGCGAAACGCTTTCTTCGTCCTTATACGATTCTTATATATTATGCTGGCTTTTTTACGAGTATAGGCTGACATTATGTTGAGATTAATACATTTTCAACTTCAACCCCATATAATAATTTTATCATAAACTACTTGACACCATTGTTTTGTATATCTAATTGTCACATCTCGGCTAGAGCTATCGAATAAGACCACATTGAAAATCTTAGTTTAACGAAAACTGCGTCACTGATCGGACGCGGCAAATCGAACACAAAATGGCGGTGCACCTCTCCTCCTCGCACTGTTTGCCACGTCCACTAAACGCCATACTGAATTCTTTGGACCTTTCGCTATCGAGTGGTGTAATTGCTTTTTCGACACAATAGTTTTGGTATTTCGGTCTAATTATTACTAGACAACAAAATATAACTACGAAAAGAAAGTTGCCAGTTTAATGACCAATTGCACCAAAAAGATCTTAAATTTTAAACATAGTTTAATAAGCAAAAACATATATTTGACAGCAATATCAATCAATATGATATGTAATTTTGATTTGCTTTTATGAATTTAAAAAAAAGTTTAAAATTTAAGTTTTATTGTCGCAACTGGCCAATGTCGAAGGAATGACGTTTATAGATGGAAAAAAAATAATAACTATATTTTGTAAAATTCGATTCGATGAAAAATAGTAATGTAACATGTAGGAAAAGTGACCACGAACTCACGGAATTTACTTGATAATTTGTTTTTTGTCATTGATGTATTTTAGCTTTTTTTTGTTTAATAAAAAGTGCATTTTTAGGGTAGTATGTAAGTAAAGTATTATTTATGTCATCTTGGTTTAGAATACATTTCCATATTTATATTATGACAAAAAAATAATATTACATCTAATAAATATTTTAAACAGATTTGTCAGTTTCATAAAAGATATTTTTAGAGCTTTTGAGAACCAGTATTACTTCTTCATTTGCTTCGTTATTCTTTATTCTGTTATTATTATTGCCTTTCTTTAGTGTTTTTAAATTTTTTATCAGTTTTGAAATTGTTGCTACACTTTATATTTTGTGGAAAATAAATCCCGTATTCTTTTGCATCAATGTCCATCATAATAATTTTATATAATGAAGATATATTCGTCATTCGAATAAACATTTCTACTTTTATTTACTTTGCGTCACTTATTTAGTCGAAATTTTGCTAATTTCAATTGTAAAAACATGCAACTACAATCTACCGACTAAATTTTTAAGTTTTTCAACTGTAAATTTAGAAGAATAAACTTTAAATAAAACAATTATTAACAGTTACATTTTTTGCTTCGAGAAATTTTCACATTTTTTTTTAAATCACATGTGTGTATACAGAATGGTAACTGACACAGCCGATCATATGCGTTTAACATGTTAAATAATATCTATCAAATTTCTTGTTTCCTTAAACATTTTAATTTAGTAAAAATTATGAAAAATTGACAAAAAAATATTTAGAATTGAAATCTCTACATGCTGGGTAACCTAAGTATTTTGAAATTCCTTCTGAAATGATAATATTTAATAATTTATACTTAATAAAATATTCATAATCAAATAAGCATTTATGTTGTTTTGCTACATATTAACAACATTAAACTTTCAGTGAAACTGTTAATTTTATACTTTATAAGAAAGAAAGAATTATGGCTTACACTTTCAATAATACAAATATTTTTTTTAAATTGTACCATAGTGGACACAGCATTAACAGGTTGCTAGATTTCAATTTGAATTATAAGCAATAAAACCCTATGACATTACAGCCCAATTTTCCTTTCTAAACTTTAACTATACTATGATACTATGAATTATTATTTGTATAAAATTTTTGTTTTCTGTGTGCCAATTTCGAAAGCTTTTAATATTTATCTCAAAAGAAAACAAATATTCTTGATAAAATTTTCGTCCTTACTAGACATGTTCATAATTGTTTTACAAAAGGTTATAAGCTGAAATTTATCATTACCAAGAATTTCATGGTGTACCAATAATTTATATGACTCAAACTTATGTTGGTAAAAATATTTTTAGAATAGTTGTATGATGTATTGCAAACACAGATGCAATTTGTCGCAAACTAATTTTTGGATGATTAAATACAACTGCGAGTATATTTATCTCGTTAGTGCTAACTTTCGTTTCATCTTCCACTGGTGCGATATTTCTCTCTTTTTACTTCCTTGTACGAAGTAAAGGAAGTATTGTAATCGCGAAAATTTTCGGTTCTCAGATTTCAACGGAAATAGGTGTTTTGGCCCTCCCTGAATCCATTTTGACTAATTTCGTCATGCCGTCTGTACGTACGTATGTACGTACGTATGAACGTACGTACGTACGTACGTACGTACGTATCTCGCATAACTCAAAAACGGTAAGCCGTAGAAAATTGAAACTTTATATTTAGGACTGTTATAACATCTAGTTGTGCACCTCCCTTTTTGGTCATTATACAACTACCGGAAGTGGTACTTTACTTGAAGCCTATAATAGATTTTCATGAAAAACTATATTCAAATATAATTTAAAACTTTCCAAATTTGGTATATAAGACTACTATATCAACGGAAATAACATAATAGATTTTGGTTAAAATAGACTAACCGGAAGTGGCACATTACATGAAGCTGCTAACAGTTTTCCTTGAAAAAAATGGTATTATTTTAATTTTAGAAAGGAATGCTGCAAATAAAAGTTTTAGAGAATTAAATTCTGCGTCTAGCACACTAAGAATTTTTAAATTAGCTTTTTGCATAAACGAGATATCTAAATTTAAATATTATATATTTTTTGATTTTTTTTTAAAAATTAAGTTTGCTATGGATTAGAACAAAAAATAAAAGATTTAATGTCAAATATGTGCAATTAAAAAAATTTCTATAGTTTAATACGTGTACAAGGAAGTCATGTGGTGTCCACATCAGATATTTTATCATTGCTGACGCGGAACATATACTGACCCAAATTTTCCCTTATTTTTGATAAGTAGTTGTATTGATGATTGTGTTGGGATTGGTCGATCAGGATATAGTCGCATAAATAAATCTCGCACTCTGTCATTGCTATTTCCGCTATAGTGCTATATTAAAAATTGATTTTTGTAGCTGATAATGTTAGCCATAATGCTGTTTTTTGGAGAAACTGCCGAATAGTCTCCGTGTCAAATTTAAGATAGGCAACGGCTGGTAACCGCACTTCACGCGAAAAATATATCACTTACCGAGATCTGCTTAGGCGGAGTGCCACACCCGATAATGGATAAAAGACGTGATGCTATATTTATTTATATTTAAGTAGTAAAAATTAAAAACCAAGAAAAAAAAATAAACAAACCAGTGAACACAAAATAGTTATTTGTGTATTAAGAGCATAAAGTGATTCTTTGTTACTCGAGCACGGTAATGTTGTGACGAAGTCATATGAATTGCCCTCGCACGAGTGTATTTGCATATTCGAAGCGTAGCTCAGTGGTAGTGAACGCGCATTCGGTGCGAGAGATCCCCGGTTCGAATCTACCTGGTGACTTCATATTTTTTATATTTTTGTTTTATACTTATTAATGTGGTTGGTACTCGCATAGCACTAATTGACAAACGACCGTTGAAGAAATAAGTTAATTTACTATTTTTGGTTTTGGTCTGTCGCTAAAAATGAGTATAAAAAGGCGATTTCGATAGCATTAAGACAGTTCCGAATGAGCCGTTCAGTGCGACATTAGCTGATCTTCCGTCTCCACTCCGAGTTTACTTGGTAAGCAATTTTCAATTGTTTTATTCAGTGGTAGTGTTTTACCTAACACTGATTGTTGTTTTATTCAGTGGTAGTGTTTTACCTAACACTGATTGTTGTTTTATTCAGTGGTAGTGTTTTACCTAACACTGATTGTTGTTTTATTCAGTGGTAGTGTTTTACCTAACACTGATTGTTGTTTTATTCAGTGGTAGCGTTTTACCTAACACTGGTTAGTGACGTACGGTGATTGAGTTTAACCTAACACCGGGCATTTTATTTTGTATTTCTTGCGACTGTGATTTACCTGACGCAATACCCCTCCGCTTCCGCTAACCGTAGTTGCGCTTTACCTGATACGGTTCCGCTCTTCCCATCTGTGACTGAGCTATACCCGACATATATGCTCCCCGACTTTGTATTTTCTATAGGTGCAGAAACCACCGGACCCGCCGAGATACGGCTCTCAAGAAACAGATACATTTCCGTTAATTTTGTATTTTTGTGTTGTGGAAATAAAATAATTATTTACACGTCGATCTTTTATTTACGAATTCCTGGAAATTTACATCTCCACTGATCAGCTATCCCGGACACATCAAGTACAAGAGGAACAAAGCCACATATAATTTTTTCTACGATTGCATCTTAAAATTATTTAAAAACGTATACGTGCTGAAAATAAATTCATTTTGGCAACTGTCAATATTGTAACCCTCCTCGTTATGACGAGAGTTAGCAAATAATATACGGGTTCTTGTCAGATTGAAGGACGCAAGTATTTAAGTATAAATATATTTAATAAATAGTTTTACATACATTTACACAGCACTACTCGATACAGCCTTGGTGTGTTGACTCTAACGGAATTACACTATACTCTGCTGGCCCAATCGGTCAGCCCTTTTCGCACTAACTATCCCCCCGAGTATAATATTCATTCCTTATATAATATTGGAACAATGCTAAGTCAGCAAAATAAGTATTACACTTTACTATAATGTTTATATATTACACATGTCACACCATGACCAAGTTATTGAAGTTACTTAATATGTATGTCTTAATTGTGCTGATTTAGACTTGTTACAATATGCCAAGTTTCTGTTTTGTTTGTATCCTTGGTAACTTTTGAAATAAGCGCGCAATTAATATCTTTTTCGCGCGTTGCCATTGGAGAGGCGCAAAAAAGATATTTTTCGATTGTTCCACAGAAAACGTCAACTTTACGATGACAAATGAGACCGTAATTGTCAATTTTTTATAGCAATTGAAGAAAAATATATTTTAAGAACATTAGTAACAAATAAGAAAAATTAAATTAAGATAATGTGGAACAAAAAATTAAAGTAACAGAATCAAGTAGTGTCATCAATATCAACAGTCTGCAGGGCATAAATTTTGGCAATATCACCCAAGAATTTTTCAAATAAATTCTTATCATTTCTTCACCTAGATCTATACATGAATACCGGTAAATGAGAATTAAATAAAACTTTTTTCCTATTATGAAGCGGCAATGTCAATTTTACTTGAGTCCATATGCTTTCAATGGAATCCCTGTCAAATTCAAAATCAGAATCTTTAAAAGTGATGGAATGATCAACAGTTAAGTGAGTGAATCCCTCAGAAGATAAATAATCATACGCTTTCCAGCAATCAGAGTAAATCGTAGTATCAAGTAAAATTTTCTCTTTAATAACAGACAGTAAAATATAATGTGGTGTTTCTTCAACAATAACCAAAAAACATTCTCTCGTCTCCCGACGTAGCCGACCAAAAACCCACTGACCATCCTATTTTTTACCTCTATTATATTTCCGTTTACCAAATTTAGATTCACAATTTTGCCAACCCTTTCAATTAGTTTATTTCAATTAATCAAAATTTCGGATCAAATTTCACGATAAATATTGAACCATTCGACATCAGTATGATCATTAATTTGCATTTCATGCATAACATTTTTTTTGGGATTTTCCAAAACCTAGAAATATCTAATCATAAGAATATCTTAAAATGTCAATTTACAAAAGAAGAACCAGGAACCATTTCTTATATTGCAACAAATATCATGATGATTAACAGTTGAGTGATCACGGCATCGCTAGTGTCAGTCCAGTCAAGCTAGCAAGAACCATCAAACGACAACACTTTGGACAAATATATT
This sequence comes from Pterostichus niger, assembly GCA_947425015.1. NCBI lineage: Eukaryota > Metazoa > Arthropoda > Insecta > Coleoptera > Carabidae > Pterostichus > Pterostichus niger. Next base: position 17,533,817 of record OX380342.1, read on the forward strand.
GTGTTCCAATGAGTCTTGCAAATATTTAAATAAAGACAACTTTTCCTTTTATAGTATATCAAAAATATAATTCATATATCCTATTACAATCGAAACAAATCGTCTTTTTGTAAAATGATCGATGTAACGGAGCAGAAGAATAAAGATTATAATAAAATAACAGATCCTAACCAAAACTAAAAGACAAACAATTATATTATATGTAATGAAATAAATCAAAATTTAAAATATTAAATGTCAAATAATATGTATTTAATAAAAAATATAAACACTGGTAAAAATGTGGTAGATGACTCGGGACTACTTGGCAATGTAGTCCTTTCTTTTTTATAAATTATAAAATTGACAGTGTAATTGGCAGTTAAATGCTGTCAATATGTAGCAAAATAACATCAATTGTTTACTTACTTACTTACTTGATTATGAATATTTTAGTAAATATAAATTATATAAAATATTATCGTTTAAGAAAGAATTTTTAAATACTTAGGTTACCTATGAAGCAAAGATTTTAATTCTAAATAATTTTTGGTCTGTTACACTTAGATTAATTATTTAGGGAAGTAGGCACGTCTATGACTGGCTGAGTCAGTCACCACTCTGTATAATAATTTTCGTGGAAATTATGCAATTATAATAATTATTTGTGTTACCAAATTTAAGTATCACTAAAAATTATGAATATTTTAGTAAATATAAATTATATAAAATATTATCGTTTAAGAAAGAATTTTTAAATACTTAGGTTACCTATGAAGCAAAGATTTTAATTCTAAATAATTTTTGGTCTGTTACACTTAGATTAATTATTTAGGGAAGTAGGCACGTCTATGACTGGCTGAGTCAGTCACCACTCTGTATAATAATTTTCGTGGAAATTATGCAATTATAATAATTATTTGTGTTACCAAATTTAAGTATCACTAAAAATGGGTTTTACTTAATAAAAACATCTAATGTGTAGTAACCATTTAACAAAACTGGACGACTAAAAAAATTATATCCTACGACATCGATGATGACTTTGAACGTCGTTTTATACTCAATGTCCGTCATTTTCGGCACTCCGATTCACTAAACTCTAACGTCGCGTCTACAAAACCATCGACACTTCTATCACTCGGGTATATTTCGACCCTCCTAAGAGCACCCCGCTGTCCCGACGACCGGTATAAATGTTTCAAAAACCCCGGTTTCTTGTGTTGGTAACGGATGATGAAGTTCATAAACCGGACCACCACGGAAAGGCCTAATGTTATTCCTCCAGACGCACCAGCCTCTGTCGTCAAAAAAGGCACCCGTACTCCCGTTAGATTTGTAAAACCGTGCAGAAGTGGAATATGCAGTGTGACAGCAAGACCGAGACCATTATGGTCCGGGAATGAGTTACCAATCTATAAACCAGTTACAGTATCTTCGGGAGACACTGACCGCCCTGCTCGAACTCTTCCGAGACAACGCTATTCTAAATTAACGCGATATCTGAGACTCCTTTACTATCTGGGATGGTATTCTACATGAATTTAATTAGTATTTCATCCCCGACATGAAATACAAATATTGAGCGGAGGATACAGATTCGAACAACAAATCTATTGGTATAAAAAGTGCCCCAAATACTAAAAGCATATCCACTAACAAAACTGTATTACCGTCATCGCATTGCTCGAGGGGATCTGGAAGCTGTGAACAATGCAGCAGAAACTCATTTGATCGAACCACGAGTTCCACTCCCTAAACGGACTTCCGCTAACGAGGCGGAAACTTATAAACTTCAGCGCACTTACTGGCGATGTGGGGGCAGCAAAGAACCAAATACCATATCCGCATATTCAGCATGTGTAAAGAGGATAATATTAGATGTCAATAAATTAGTTGTTGCGATATGGCAGTTGTTTCCTTGAATTCGAAAGAAGATTTTAATGAAAAAGTTCAATTAGGCATGGGACGTAAAGTTGACAAATATGCACTGAAGTATACAGAAAAAGAGAAATAAATTAAAAGCAAGGCGAAACTGCGGATATTTCAAAAAAAGATTAAGCAACGAAGAATGTGAAGAAGCGGAAAAAAATAGTTTTTAATATTATAAAAAATGCTGACCGAAATTATATTTTCCAACACACTATTGGCCAGTTTACTGAACAGCTTTGGAAGGAGGAAAGACGAAAACATGTTACGGCCTCGCACTTCGGACAGATTTGCAATAAGCGGAAAGCAACATTCACAACGAATATGGTTAATAATAAGTTGTATAATTTGTGTACCGGTTGTAAAGCAACAGAATATGATATTAGTAACGAAAGTAAGGCTATTGAAATCCAACTTAAAAAAAAATAAAAGCGGCATGAAACCATATTATTTTTAGGTACGTCGCTGGACGGACGAATCGGCTGTGGTAAATTCTGTGAAATCAATTGTCTCTACAGCGTACGATACATGACAGTGATTGAAGCAGTAGAGAAAAAATTATAAAAGTTTTAGAAATTAGAAATGGTATTATAAGTTTTAAAAAAACGATAATTTTTTGTACCACATACAGGGCCAATTAAATATTTCAAATAGAAATATATGTTAGTTTGCAATTTACACTAATATTGACATATATATTGAAAAAATACATAATAATTATGTAGGTACTTTGGGCAGACATAATGGTTCCAAAACTAATATATTTTTATCAAAATTCTTTGTTGTACGAATTAGTTGATCCTCAATATAGTCACGGATTACCTATTAGAGATATTTGCTAATTGTATTTTTATTTATCTTGTTCAGATCATAGTTGCTAGGAATATCGTCAGTTTCATACAATTTTTGACAAAAAATATTATGTGAACATAGTGGTAAAAGTTTGTGGTTACCTCGCAATGAATATATACCTGCTTTCAAATCATCGTCGCTGCGAGAGCACAAGATGTTAGTTTGGTTGCATAGTTTTGTACATTTGGGAAAATATGATGTAAAAATAATAATATCTTTGGGGGTCGTGATTTGACGGCTGGTAACCGCACTTCACGCGAAGAAATATATCACATGCCGAGATCTGCTTACGGCAGAGTTCCAGACCCAGTAATGGGTAAAAGGCGTGATATATTTATTTAATTTTTATGATGTAAAAATCGAGAACAAATATATAGTTTTTTCTTGAACGGGACATTTTTAAATAAATTTGACCGACAAAAAGTTTTATTTTTTCATAATCTTTCATTTCATATATAAATTGTATTTTGAAATGCTCTGTAATCTGTGAAAAGTTTGATAATGTCCAAACACAAAAATTACTGTATCTTGTTTATTATAAACTGATTATTATTTAAACAAAACTGTTTTTTGAAACTTTTATTTATTTAATAAAATTTGTATGCACA